>JAHTLZ010000054.1:8860820-8892869 GCA_023846285.1 Phrynocephalus versicolor
TTTCTTTCTTTCTTTCTTTCTTTCTTTCTTTCTTTCTTTCTTTCTTTCTTTGAATGCTCCCCCAAAGAAGACAAGAATGAGACTACAGGGAAGAAAGGCTAAAAAGACACAAACACACACAGAGAGAAAGTGAGTGAGAGAGAGAGAGAAAGAGAGAAACTGGAAGAAATATTTTCTTTCCAGTTTTAGCCATTTTCCTGATTTTAAGTGTATTTTTCCTCCTGAGTATAATTAGATTGTGACATAATAAATTACATTTATTGTGGTACAATAATTTGCAATAATAAATTATATTTATTGTGACTCCCAATGCCAAAAAAATCATTTTTCATCTGGGTATTCTTTAACAACTTTACCACATTTCCCCAGCTATAAGTCGCCCCATGTATAAGACGACTGACTGCAGAGACAAAGTATGGGCAGTTTTGCAAGCACATGGTTCTGTCCTCAGTTAACGTCTGTGTATCAGACTATGCTCATTTTTTAGTCTAACTACTTTAGACAAAAATATAGTCTTATACATGGGAAAATACCATCTCTTAAAAGAAAAAAAATCATGTCTGTCTTTATTCCCGACCTCTGGCTCCGCAGATGCCTAAAACACTGAGCTATCCTGCTATCCAGCTGTTTGCAGAACACTTGTTTGGGGAAAAGCAGTGCCTGAAACAAACCTACTGTTCTCAGATATCCTGTTAAGTAGGGATGGGCAGAAATGAAAAATGAAATGCTGTTTTGTCGTTTCATTATGTAATGAAAGAAAATGAAACGAAACGAAACGAGGAAGCAGCATTTCATTATAGACGAAACAAAACTGTCATTTTTTCCGTTGAAACAAGCAATCACCAGAACTGCCCTCCTGAGCATTTTCTGAGGGCTCCTGCTGAGCTGTTAATGGCTGGAGTCCTTTAAACCTGGCCCAGTGGGCCCCAGAGGGTTCTGGTGCTGACTGGGCCAGGCATAAAAGTCTCTAGCCATTGACAGCTTGGCAGGAGCCCATTAAAAAGGGCTCCCAGAGTCTTGGGCACTAAATCTGATGTCTCTAAGACCTAGGGGAGCCATTTCATTTTCTATGAATTTTTTTTAAAAAATCATAATAAACGAAACAAAACAAAACATGCCCATCCCTACCTATAAGCTCCTATCCCATGGCTAGTGTTGAGGGAAGTGTCAGCTCCCAAGCCAGACAGCATCTGTCCATGGAGGAAGAGATGGATCCATCTTGTCCATTGCCCTGGGCAGAAAAATTTCCTTGGCCTTGCCCTGCCAGAGCACATTTTCTCTGTTTTGTTCTCCGGCTTTAAAGAGGAGAGACAAGGAGCAGAAATAGTGGTCCTGTGCGAAGACTAAGTAGGCAAGGGAGAATTGCTGCAGAGTGATGGAGAACATTGAAGCTGGTGAGCTGTCAGGACTGATCAGATCAGTGTTTCAGGCCCAATCTGTCTAGTGTGTGCACACGGGATGGCTGGCTGGCACAAGAATCCAGGTATCATTGCTCTTTGCAACCTATTCCTTCTAAGGCTGATACTTCACGTCCATCTCATTGCTGTTTGCGGTCCCACTTGGCACCGGTACGAAGTAATCTAACCACGCATCCACTGCGGGACGAGGGGAGTTCATCCTAACCATGCCCCCTGAACTGCGATTTAAGCAGGATGAGAGATTCCCCTCCCTGGCCTCAGGAATCTGCTCATCATGCTTCTCATTCCGAGACAAGTGGCCGTGAGGTAAGGCTCGTCACGCAACGTGCCACTCTCCATCTAGTGGTAGGAGTGCGAAGTGCCATTCACCAGTACCTTCCCTATGGAGTCAGCAACACCGTGCAGAGAGATTAAAAGACAAATGCCTCAAACTCAACTCCGTAACATATTGAAGGCAAGGCTTTAGAGAATCGAAACATCAAAAAATGGAAGGTTGGGCTGAAGAAAAAAAAACGGAGAACAAAGGCATGGAATTTCACATCTCATCACGGAACGAGGCCGTGTGGTAACAGTCATGCCAGTATCATCCATCATGCCTGCGCATACACGGGAACAGGGACAGAACCGCAAGAAGACCACGTGACTGCGGCTGACATCAACTCGCAACAAACTTCCTCCCGGGACGAGAATGGACATGAAGTAACTGTCTAAGACACAGGCAGGTAATGTCCAGAAGCTGTCTGCACCCTCCTCCAAGCTTTGGAGGGCGACGATCACTCCTGAGACCTTCAGAAATGCCTCCTTGTTAGTTTGATCAACTAGGGCCCCCATAGATTTTGTCAGGGGGCCCATGGTTCTGAGGAGCCCTCAAAACAAGGCATCGCCATTTGGAAGCTAAGCAGGGTCAGTCCTGGTGGGTAGTTGGATGGGAGACCAAAGCTGAACAGCTTGAGTTCAAGCTGTTTCAAAGACTGCATCTTTATAAACTTGCTTTGGGTTTAGTATCTTCAGGGGAGGCCATTCTATTGGTGGGAACATGGGAAACAGCTTCTCTGGCACTGCTCCTAGGCTCTGAAATGCCTTCCCACAGGAAGCCAAGCTGGCCTCGTCTTTGCTGTCCTTCTGTAACCCAAGACCTTTCTCTTCAGGCACGGTTGTGTGTTGTCTTTTTATAATGACTAACTGCCTGAGAGTTTTTTTAATTGGGCCTGTTGTGTTTTTATTGCTGCCTCTGTTCTTTTTAATGTGTGTTTTTTACTACTGATTCATCTACCACTATTTACATTATATTTGTTTAATTTTTTTTAAAAAACATTGTAATACTGTACAGTGGACCCTTGTATAACAGACGGTTTTTATAACACAAAATCTGTAGAACATAAAAAATTCCGGAGATAGGGGAAATTTGCTTAACAGAATCACCTATGGGGCGAATCCATACAACATAAAAATAGTCGGGATTAGGGATTACTCTATTTTCAATGAATTACTATGGGAAATTTGTATAAAGGAAACTTTGCTTAACATAATTTCATTTGGAACTAATTAATTCAGTTATAGACGGTTCCACTGTATTGCCTTCACTTTGAATATTGTGTCTTTTAATACCATAAACTGCATTGAATCCCTTTTATCTATTTTATTTATTTATTTTAGAGTATTTTTACCCTGCCTTTCTCCTTGGAAAAGGAACCAAGGTGGCTTACAGCAATGAGGGAATAATATACAGTCCAGTACAATTAAGACATGTTCAAGTATTTGAGAACAAGGAATTGAGGGACATCTTATTGCCCAAACTTTGACCCTCCAGATGTTTTAGACCACAACTCCCACAGTCCTTTGACACTGGCAATACAGGCTTGGAATTCTGGGAGTTGCGTTCCAAAACATATGGAGGGCCAAAGTTCGGACATCCCTGTCTTACAGCATTTAGGAGAAAGGTGGCATATGGATATTTTTAAAGAATCACCCATTCAGAAATAGTTTTTACCCAATAGCAGTAACCATGCTAAATTCTGTTAAAAATTAAGTTGACAGGTAATATTAGTGCTGAATGTGTTACACATATATTGTATGGGGGATTGTGTATGGCTGTTGTTGTTTTTTAAATTGTAGTTTTTATGGATTGGGTATGAATGTTGCCAGGTGAAAGAGTGTAGGACTGTGTGTGTATGTTTGGTTTTTATGTCAGTTTTAAATGAGTGTAAGTGATGTTTGGTGTGTGAATGTTGGAGTATGTGTATGGATGGTTTGTTCTTAAATGGTAGATTTTACGTCTTGGATTTTTATGCTGGGTTGTGTGAATGACTGACTGGATGGCACTTTTAATCTCATTGTATTTATACAATGACAATAAGTTGCATTCCATTCCATTCCTTCTTCCCTCCCTCCCGCCCGCCATCTGTCCGTCCATCCATCGCGCTCCCCCTTCCTATATCCGTCAATGTTCTTATGTTAAGGACAGAACAATATCCTGCCTGAACACCAGGCCGTACTGGGTTAAACAGAAGAGAATAGTCTGACTCACTCTAAGGAACTTCACTGTGTTCCTATGGAGTAAGAAGCCTTCCGCTGACAATGAGGGGATTACAATGCTGATTCCCTACCTTGTACTTCTACCTCCTACCCTCGCTGTGATTGAACAGGAGACAAGCCAAGCTCCTTGGGGGACTGGAGTTACTAACGTGCCTCTGACGCTTCCTCCCTGGCAATAAGGAAGCGCACGTGAGTCATACATCACAAAGCACTCCAGCATAATGTTGGGAAGGGTTGTAAAGAGGGACATGTGTGCATTTCTATTTTGCCAATGGTTTGCCTCCCCTAAAGAGCTTTTAGTGCTAGTTTTCAGCGTCACTGGAGCCTCTCAAGTATAGGAGAGATGATGACCCACTTGCGGGAAGTGTCATCAAAAAGCTGATCTCATTCTTAGGAAGTACACCAGCAGGAACCTCGGGGGCAGAGCTGGCAGCCTTAGGATGGTAGCGGGAGGAAGGCCTGCGGTCGGAACACAAAAGGAGTGGAGAGTCCCAGCAGTCAAGATGGCGAGAGGCCTCAAAGGATATGAGGTAATCCGCACGAGATGCCAGGGTCAGCGTGAGGGAGAGATGCAATGGCAGTCATTGGGATTTAGTAGACTGTTACAATACTACCTATACGTCAGAGTCAGCATCAGCCACATACTGTGCTTTCCTGACATGAGGTGAAATCTGGACAGCACGCAGGAAGCAGATTGCTTTATGATGCAGATGGGGGACTGTGATAGGGACACACTGGTTCACGCAGAAGTTTTGTATCACAGAAACACTTGTTGTTTTGACTCATATACTGCCCTACAGTGCTTGACAGATAGAGATAGAGAGAGAGAGAGAGAGAGAGAGAGAACTTTATTGTCATTGTCCTATACAGAACAATGAAATTAAAAGAAAAACAAATTTAAAAGATCTACATCAGGAACATAAGAACATAAGAAGAGCCATGCTGGATCAGGCCAAAGGCCCATCTAGTCCAGCTTCCTATATCTCACTGTGGCCCCACCAGATGCATCTGGGAGTGCACAGGACTAGATATCTGTCTATTCATAACACTCCCCTGCATCCGGTCCTTGAAGTACCCCGGTTTTAAGCCTGGAACAGAAAAGGAGTGGAGAGTCCCAGCAGCCAAGATGGCAAGAGGCCTCAAAGGAGATGAGGTAATTCGCCCGAGATGCCAGGGTCAGCGTGAGGGAGAGAAGCAGACCATCTCCATCATGGTCTGTAACCTGTGATGGACTTCTCCTCCAGGAATCTGTCCAATCCCCAGATGCCATCACCACATCTTGTGGCAGGGAGTTCCACAGACTAACAACTGGGTAAAAAAAATCCTTTGTTCTTACACTCCCAGTCCTCAATTTGAGTGTATGCCCCCAGTTCTGTAAGGAACATCCCTACAGAAGAATATACCACAAAAATACCCCACCCTGCATTTATATAGAAAACTCCCTCAAAATGTACATTTTCCTGCATTCCCTTTTGGATAAAAACTGTTTCTCAGAGGCTGGTTCTAGTCTTAATGACCCTAACCTATAACTCTTTCTAGAAGGCAGAAACTGAAAAAAGAGCACTGTCTGGGCGGTTTACAACATAATGCAAAACAATCATCTGTCACTCAGTGAGCTGGGTACTCATTTTACTGATCTCAGAGGAATGGAAGGCTGAGCCAGCCTTGAGGTGGCTACATGATCTCATTCAGAGCAAACCCATGTCGGGAGCACAGGCTTAACTGGAGTATTGCAGTTTAACCATGGCATCACAGGGATTTTTGTTGTTAAGGTGGAAATCTCATTACCCAAGAGCACAGAGAGAACTCCTAGTTCCCTGAGCTCCTTACCCTCTGAAGATACCAGCCAGAGTCTTGTGATATTGTGATGGGGTTCCTGCATGGCAGGGGGTTGGACTAGATGGCCCTTGAGGTCTCTTCCAATTCTATGATTCTATGATTCTATGATTCTATTAGTCTGGTGAAACATCAGGAAGAAAAACTTACAGAACATGGACAAAGAGCCCGAAAAATCCACAAAGGCTATTGGAAATGTCATTGTTAATGGGGAGTTGCCACTGGCACTTAGATGTTCTTCAAGACAAGCCATTTGTTCATCTTAAAGCAATGGTGTCCAAACTTTGGCTTTCCAGATGTTTTGGACCACAACTCCCACAGTCCTTTGTCATTGGCAGTACATGCTTGAAATTCTGGGAGTTGTGTTCCAAAACATCTTGTGGGCCAAAGTTTGGACACCCCTGATCTTAAAGTATCAAATTCTGCACTGGTACAATGCATGTGTGATTCTCTCCATCATGGATACAGTGTTCTTCCTATCTCACTTAAAACATGGTGTTTTTGTTTGACTTTCTACTTTTTGTCCTTCCTGATACCATGGTTTATTTTTATTCTCACTTTGTTCCAGGGAACAACTTTGAGCCCTACAGCTTTCTATTTCAAATGTCTGCAGTGAACAATACCCCACTCAGAAACTTTCGAGGAGCACTTTAAGAAAAGTTTAGAAGTGGATTTCTCAGCAATAGCTTAAAAAGCATTGCTTTTTAAGAGGTCATACCCAGATGTGGTCAGAATGACATGATGAAGAAATTCTTGAATCCTTCATGTGGTTTGCACCCCTTACATTGATTTCCTAAGCAAGGCATGGAAATGTTGATAGGCCCTAGAGCAATGACATAATAAATGAAACTTTTAAAAAAATAATAAAAAATTAAGATTGGCATCCTTTTCATGTTTCCAGCAGGCAACCGTGTTCTGCCATTAATATGTATCTCCGCATATGGAACAGCCTACGGTGTTTCAGTTGCCCGAGGACAGGTGTTGACATTACGGCAGCCAACACAATGATTGGCACTAATTGTGACAAAAGTTGGCAGTTTTCAGCAAAATGGCAAAATGGGGAATGGTTTGGGAGGCTTTGAGAAAGATTCCCTCAAGGTCAGATAGGCAAAGATGGGTACCCTGATCTGAACCAACTTATACTATGGTTCTCCATGTTGCGGGACTTCTGTAACGAGTGGAAGCGGTTTGATCCAGGACATTGATGAAGGTGCTCTGACAGTCCATAGCTGGTGATAACCATGGGGGTGCAAACATTGAGACCCTTATGAGCACAGACTTCCATTAAGGTCATGTGACCAAGCAGTCTCAAAGGGATGCACGTAGCAAATGTGTCCAGATTGAGTCGCCCTGTCCAAATGTGGCCAAGAACAACTTTGTGTGTGCATGTAAATGGGGTGAGGGCGGTACTTTTTTGCAGAAGAAAAAGTCCCAGAATACAGATAGATAGATAGATAGATAGATAGATAGATAGATAGATAGATAGATAGATAGATAGATAGATAGATAGATAGATAGATAGATAGATAGATAGATAGATAGATAGATAGATAGATAGATCTCAGCAATTACACACACACACACACACCTAACCGGTCCTCTGCCCAGGACTCAAGCGGGAAGTTCAAAGGCCAGTTTGCCAGGCTGGTCCTCTTAAGTGCCTACCTCACCCCTCCGGAGGGCAGCCGGCACGCAGTGTCAGTGGTGCAGAGGCCTTGGCGTCCATAAGTTTTTCTTTTCTTTTCCCTCCTCAATGCTAGGCTCAGACCTCCCCTGCACCTGCTCATCGCTAACCACAGATAACTGACTCTGTGTTTGTTAAATCAGTAGATGTGGAGGGTTGTACTCTATTACTATTAAGAACAGTTTGGCTTTTCCCAAGATCTCTCTGGTTTTAAAAAAGAAAGAACTGAATTGAACTGCTGTTAGAAGATAGACAATCTTACAGTTTTGTCTCTCCCCTCATTCTAAATTTAGAATTCTTTTGCGGGGGAGGGGGGAGCCAAACTGAATTATTTTTAAAAACTGCAGTGCTGGAAGGAACCCAGTGGAACATTGAGTCAGGGAGGCCCAGGGAGGAATCGAACTCCCAGCCTAGGGCTCTGCAGTTGGACAGAGAGAAAGAACATGGGAACCCTGCAAAGTTCTTGCATTAATAAATTCACATATGAAATAAGATCCGTGGTGTACTTGTTGCAAATGGAAAGAGAGGGATCTTGCATTGCTTGATTGGCTGGTCTCCCAGGACTAGAGATGGGCACGACTTAGCGGTATTTTCGTTTTCGTTTTCGTTTTTCATTTTCGTTACGGAAACGAAACGAAAACGAAAATCGGCACCAACCTGGACCGAAAACGGAAACGAAACGACTAATTTCGAGCCAATTTTCGTTTTTCGTTACTGGAAAAGCACTCAATTGAGTTAAATGGGGAGAAACGAAAATTTTTTTGTTTTCGTTTTCGTTTTTTTCGTTTTCGTTATGTAACGAAACGAAAACGAAAAATTTTGAAATTAGCCCACGAAAACGGAAACGAAACGACTCAGACCCTAGCCGAAAACGAAAACGAAAACGAAACTTTTTTTTCTGAGTCGTGCCCATCTCTACCCAGGACCTTTGGATGGAATAGTTCCTCCTGGAAAAACTAACTGCTTCTACCTTGAAAGCACTGAAGTCAGGGTTGAGTAATGTGGGGTGGGTTGATCTTTAGGTTATATTCACTTGATGCTTCCAGAATCACGGGGCAGGCATTTGGAAATGCAAATGCAGAAAAATATTGATTCCATTTGACAGCCTCCAATGCTTCTTACATTTTGCACTCCACTCACCTACATGTTGTTAAACCCACAGATCCCTCTCAGCTACTGTCAATTTGGTAGGTTGTTAATTGTTGTTGTTCAGTCATTCGGTCGTGTCCGACTCTTTGTGACCCCATGAACCAGAGCTCGCCAGGCCCTCCTGTCTTCCACTGCCTCACGGAGTTTGGTCAAATAATCTATGTTGGTTGCATCGATGATGCCATCCAACCATCTCATTCTCTGCCATCCTCTTTTCCTTTTGCCTTCAATCTTTCACAACATCAGGGACTTTTCCAAGGACTCCTCTCTCCTTATGAGGTGGCCAAAGTCCTGGAGCCTCAGCTTCAAAATCTGTCCTTCCAGTGAACATCGCGGGTTAGCTTCTTTCAGGATGGATAGGTGTGATCTCCTTGTTGTTAATAGGAGCCATTAAAGGCAAGCCGGAAGCCATACACTTGCAGGTTTCACTTTTTCCTTCCATCCAGTCAGCTACATTACAACAGGGGGAGGAAAGTGTCACCTTGAACTCTCAACTATTTGTCATGCTCAAGTTCTTATTAGCAAAAGGCAGGAAAGGGGAGACATCTTTTCCACCACAAGTGCGAGAATATCCCAGTCGTCATGGCTTTCTGGAATGTATAGTCCAAAGAGAAACTTTCCCGATCCGGGGGTTGTGGTGGTGATAAGGGGCCAGTCCTTTGTTCCTGCTTATGCCAGGTTGGTTTAGAAACTGGTTGAACTATGATCCCAGTGGAAGGTTGACATTTCGCAAGGACTCACAGGCAGATTTTGACCAGGTAAGCTATCATATCAATAGAGCATCTTCTAAGGAGAGGGGCCTGTTTAAAGCAGATTTTCTAGCTCAGGGCTGTTCAACTTTGAACAAGCTGAGGTCTCCTTTTTCCGGCCCAAACTGCCTGAGGGCTACTACACCAAAACCTCTACTTACGAATGTTATCCATTCCGAGCATATGCTCATAAATTAAAAAAAAACTAAGTAGAGCAGCAGTTTCCCATGGGAATGCATTGAAAACCAATTAATCAGTTTTGGAGGGAACAGATTTAAATGCACCTTGAATTGCCCCACTCAACTAAGACAGTGGGCTGGCAGACCCAGAACTTTGCTGGGGCAGTGGTGGTCCTTGGGATGGGGGAGCGAGCGGTGGAAAACTTATCCCCTCACTTTTTAATTGATGGCTGGTGGGTTACTTTTGAACCCTTCACAGGCTACTGGTAGCCCTCAGTATACCTGTTGTACAGGCCTGTTCTAGCTGAAGCAATGCCCTGTTAGATACCATCCTCCCCCAAAAGTCCAAACCTAAACCCAATTGGAGTGATGGCTTTGGGGTTTGTTAAGTATAGTGGAAGCAGCTGCATGAACCTTCGCCGGGATGCACAGTGATCGCACACTACTCAACTTGACCCTTAGATTCAACAGGGCCTGTCAACTTTCAGTAGTGACACACTATGGAATCATAGAATAGTGGAGTTAGAAGGGGCCTCTAAGACCATTGAGTCAATGCAGGAAAGCAAGTTAAAGTATATTGGACTGATGGTTATCTAGCTGTCTCTTGGATGCCTTCCATCTTGGAAAGATCACCATCTCCCAAAATAATTGGTTCCATTGCTTTACTGTTCTAATAGTTAAGACATTTTCCCCCTCGACATTCAGCCAAAATTAGCTTCCTGTAGCTCAAGCTCATTAATACATGTTCTGCACTCTGGAATGATGGAGAGTAGATCTTGTCCTTCGTCTGCATGACTATCTTTCCAAAATTTGAAGAATGTGATCCTCTCTCCCTGCTCTCCTAAAGACTAAACCTGCCCAAGTCTCTGAGTCTTGCTTCATAAAGCTTGGTCCTCTGATCATGTTTGTCCCCCTCACCAGAACCTGAACCAACTAATTGGCATTGTTTTTAACTGAAGTGTGGTGTCCAGAACTGGGCACATTACTCAAGATGAGGTCTAGCCAGTGCTGAAGACAGGGAAATCATTATTTTGAACAAGTGATTTGAAGGCTATACTTCTGTGAATGCAACTTAAAACAGCAGCCTAGATGATGGTGAAGAAGATGATAATCTAACCAAAACATGAAGTTGCTTTAACAGAGTTAAATTAATCCAAGAAACTCCACAGCCTTGTGTAAACTGAGTTACATGGCATTGCCTCTTCATTTAAGTTCTTAATGAACAGGTCAGTCTTACTTTTTCTCAGTTTCTTCCTCAGCATGACAAAACATCTGGAATAGCACCAGTGACCGTTGCTTTGTGTTTGAATGAGAAGGGATTAACTGATGAAAAAAGGAGTCACCTTCAGAGAGTATCCCTTGCTTGCAGTCTCTTTTTGAATGACAGTGACCACAAGAGGGGATCTTGAATGTAGACCATCTTTGACTGGTGACTTTTAGAGATGGGCACGACTCAGCAAAATTTTCGTTTTCATTTTCGTTTTTTCATTTCATTGTGTAACGAAACGAAAAACGAATTTTGACTCCAAAAGGAAACAAAACGACCCGAAACATGAAAAATTTTGTCGACCGCTTCATTTTCGTTACAGCAAATACATTGAATTGTGCTAAATGGTAACGAAACAGCAATTTTTCATTTTCGTTTTTTTCATTTTTTCAGGTTGTTACGTAACGAAACGAAAATGATTTTTTTTGCAAAAAAACTCACGAAAATGGTAACGAACCGAAACGGACCCCTAAACGACCAAACGACAAACGAAACACAATTTTTTTGATTCGTGCCCATCTCTAGTGACTTTGGTGTTAGCTACATTTGCTTGGTATTGGTAAAGCTTTGCATCTTTTGTCCTGCTTGGAAAACATGTCCAGCTGCATGTTTGTTTGTTTGTTTTAAACTTGGGATACCCATTTCTCCATTTCTGAGTGGAAATAGACATCCAATACAGCAGAGAAGAGGGGCTCTTTTTGAATTTAGAAACGGAAAGGCATGATTGGTTAGTGCTGGATAGACTGACAGTCACCTCAGCCCAGAACACAACCCACCCACCCCGAGACACTCACACCACAGGCAGCATGCGAAGTTGCAAAAACTCCAACAAAAATATGAATCTGGGAACAAGTTCCACCGCAGCTATGGGATAATTCAATGATGGTGATAAAATTGCTGTCATTCACACTTTTTCTTTCCCTGTTCTTAAAATGAAAATAGGACCTACATTTACACTGCTTCTACACCTTAAGGATAAAATGTACTTGACATGATAAGAATGTATTTTTAAAAAAACCAATGAATCATCAGTGGGTTTGGAAGTGCCGGTTTTATTTGACAATTGGTAAATCTACATTCATTGCTCCCACCTGGGAGATCTTATAAAGAGCACAGGGCAGTTCAAAATGAAAAGAAAAGAAACCGAACAAAGATCCTTCGGCATCTGAGCCATTACAGGTTATTGAGGATCGCCAAGGAAACCAGCAACAAAATTACCCATATGTATGGCCCATTTTAATTTCAGATCCACAGGTGAAGCTGACCACCCCATTATTCTGTGAAGGTAATAAAGGCAAGCCATTTTCTTCCCTTAGGTGGCCTCAACACTAAATTGTTCCAGCAACTACAGAATGGATCTGACCTCGGATGTGCCGGTCACATTGATTATTTGCAGGAAATCTACCCTAGAGGGCCCAAAGTAACTCTGAATGAATCTGACCCGTATAATTCACCCATTCCAGCAGGTCACTGAACCCTCCTCCTGTGGCATCATACTCGATGCGGGCCACCCTTTGTTGCTCTGAGGAGCAGGGTGGTTTCCAATGCCTGTGCACTTCGAAAGGTTGTGTGTGGTGCTACGAAACACGGGCATCTTTTAGAAGAAACAGTGAGTGCTATAACAATGTTGGGTTGCTGGAGAGGGGGATTAAAACGGAGGGTTTTTAACCCTTCCTCTAGCTATCGAGGAAAGGAGCAAGTGATCAGAATGACAATGATGAATTTTTACTAGGACTATATTTTGGTGAGATGCTCTACCAGCAATCCAAGACAGATTAACACAACAAAGGTCTCATCCATCCCTGCATGAATACTGTTTGCTGTGGTCCGATATGTTGTAGCCCACATATAATGCCTTAATATGCACCGCCTCCAGAGGGCACTATCTCTGAGTGTGCACCCACTGGAGGTGATGGGACCGGGAAGCACCAGACTCCTGTTTTCTGAATGGCAAGCTGGCATGAACCCACAAACCAATAGTTCATTCATGCTCATCTCTAATACCGAAGCCTCTGTTCAAAGTTTCTGCAACCAAGCTTGTGGTCTTTTGTCCAGACTTGACCTTCTCCAAATAGATTTCCCAAAGCAATAAGTCGACATTTCTAATTTGGGCTAATTACATTGTTTCCTCCTCTTGAACATCCACAAGTAGGAGCCTACTGCAGTGGTTCAAAGTCCAGACATTCTTGGACCATAGTCCATGATGTGCAGGCAAGGATTTCTGGGAACTGTAGTCCATGAAAAAATGGGAACTAGACATGTGCAGTTTGCATTGTTCTTATCTCCATGGATACAAATAGGAACAGTATCACGGTGGTCCAGTCTCTCCCCTCAGAACTTGGCTCAGCCACTTAGGGCATTTGTACACGACCCCTAAACTCCACCGCAAATGGCTGCCAGCTCCGGAGCTTACAATTGTTTCCCCACCAGCTCCGGAGTTTGCAAGAAATTAAGTGCGACCACGCCAACCTAAGCGCGTCCCAGCGCACTTTTCATGTATCTGCTCTTGGAGGGTGAAAATCCCCAGATCCGGATGTAATCTGGTGAGTGCCGGGCTCTCCTCACTTCTGTTTGTTTTTTTTGCCTCCCGCCCCTTTAAGAGAAGGAATCAGGACGATGATGGGGCGGCTTGGACCGGCAGATAGAGGTGAGCCTGCATTCTTTTGTCCCTTTTTTTCTCCCTCCCCTCACGCAGACAGGAGCAAGGAAGTGCGGAGGGGTGGGGACGCAGGAAGAGCAACGAAGCCCCAAGATCTCTGGTCTGAATTTAAGTGGGCAGCGGATCTTAGGGGTCATGTGAAAAGGCCCTTACTGGCCTCTAATGCAGTGTGTGACTCCATCATCCTTAACATCATCCCCACTTGCACAAGGAACCCTCTCCATGCAGCTGACCACTTGTCAGATGAGCAGAAAGACTCTGTGGTCAGCCAGCTTCCTTCCACAATTGGCACGATATCAAGGAGGATGGAGGCTCGGGCCAGTTCCAAGGTGAAGGGCCGGGCCCCCACAGCACTGTGGGGACATGACTACAAAGGCTCCATGTCTATGGAGACCCAAGGTTGGGAACCACCACCCTACTGCTTTCAGCTAGCAAGGGTAACAGACACCCAATATCAAGGATCTGCCACTTGATCTTGCCGCCAACCGAACATTGAAATTTAATCAAGTTAGGGGGAGATGGATAGAATGGAAGCATTTGGACAGTCTTTCCTCCAGTGCCAATTTCACCCTGATTAACCACTTGGCTGCATTTTGGAGAACTCTCTCCCTTTCTCTCTCATTCTCTCTCTCTCTGTCTTTCTCTCTCTCTCGCTCTCGCTCTCTAATCACACTGCCTTGTTTTGCTCCACTAAACCTCTCTCCACTTGGAATAGATGTTAGTTAGAGAAGAAATTGAAAAATGAGCTCGGTGACCTATCAGAGGTGGATGATTAATTGTTCAGAGATTGCAGTCATGATTACAGACTCTTTCGTCTCAGGTGACGCTAATTAGGTTTCTCATTCTTCTGCATGCCTACGTGATACCGGGAGCAACAATCAATCCCCCAACCCCAATCCTCAAAACCCATTTCTGCTGGGCTGTAAGAACACTGTCTCTGTTTATTAGCAACAGCCAAGTGGTATTTAATTAGACATTGTCTTTGAAAAAAGGACGGGGGTGGGGGGAGAGAAAGCACCACCAGGAAGCAAGCTATGTGGAAGGGAACCTGGGCTGCATGTCAGGTTCATGATTATGCTCTCTTGCAGCAGCCAGATTTTAGGGTCAGCAAACTACAGTATAGCCTAGCCATTTCAGTTACTTTTGAGAAAAAGGATATAGTTACTTTTTAAATGCAGCTACTGTAGCCCCTTGAAACTGAAAATGTAACTAATTACATTGAGGAAGCAACTTGGAAATGGAACTACAACTCATTACTTTTAAGAAGAAACTTTAAACTCCCCTTGTCTTTGTTTGCACAGTGGGTGGGTAAAAAAATTGAGCATAACTTTGGCTGCTTTCACATGACCACTAAAATCCGCAGCAAACTTTGATCTGGATCACACACACCCCGGAGTGCTCATGTGGTTGATGTCGTGGTTCAGATGCTCCCATGGCTGTGCTTTGAAAATCCGCAACTGTTCTGATCCCACGACTGAGAACAACAGCAAAGACACCATAACAAGGGGTGGGGGGGAGGTTTTGGTACGGATTGTCTGTGTTCCCACGGGCTCTAGTAACGGTTTAAAAATCTGCATCGGAACAGCGACAAGGATTTTACCCCCTAGAAATCAGGTACTTGTAAAATGTGCTGGGTTGCGCTTAAGTGAGCGTGGTTGCACTTTTTTAAAAAAGTCCGCTGCTCGTGGGGAAATGATTTTATGCTCCACATCTGCGAGCACTTTGCAGGGGATTTTAGTGGCCGTGTGAAAGCAGCCTTAGTACAGTATTGTTGCATGTGTGCGGAACTTTTAACTGTGAAAACTGCCAATGGCAATTTGACAAGGTGACTGGTTAGGGGCACCCATCCCTTCCACGGCCTCCCTAGATGGATCCCGCCAGCAATCCATATTCATCTTGAAAAGGATGCTGTTGGCATCCACCATCTTTCCACTGCCTCCCAATGGATATTATTCTAATGGTCTCGGAGAAGCAGAAGGCAGGAGAGGGAACAGAGCGAAGGGGTGAAGATTTGACTTCCTTTGCCAAGGAAGTTAAATATCAAGCCTCAATTAGGAGGCAGCAACTTGAGACCAAAGATCTAGAAAAACTCAGGCAGGGTGGAGGGAACTTAAGTGGTGCGGGGAGTGCGGGGGTGGGGGAATGTCAACTGAGACGAACAAGGCTCATTGGGCCTGGAGCGTTCACAGGGAACTCTGCCAAAGAAGTCCAGCTAAGAGCCTCAGATCAGGAAGTGCCAACTAGCCGAAGAGCCTGTAAGTGAGATCAAGTGATGTAATGCAGAAACTGTGGAGAACTGATAGGGGAGGGGAGGAACAAAGCTAATTAAAGGAAGTCACCGTAGAGGAATGAAAATCTGCCAGGGATTTAGCTTAGTGGTAAGACGGAGGCTTTGCACACACAAAAAACAAGTTTTGAGTCCCATAGGGCACAAAGCACTCTCTGCCTGCCCCACCCTACCCACCCAAGTAAGCTGGGTATACTGAATTTACTGACCACGGAAGGATGGAAGGCTGAGTCAACCTTGAACCAGTTACCTGAACCCATTGGGATCAAACTCGGTTTGTGGCAGAGTCTTCCCTGCAGTACTGCTGCGCCACGAGGATCTTACCCCGACACAACCGCCCCCCACCACACACACACTCCCAGGGCATATGAGCTAGAATTAACCAATGAATAACTGAACAGTGGAGGTGTGATTTCTTTCCTGTTTAATTTGTTTTTAAAACATGTCATTCTTTTCATTCGCTCTATAGTGTCGGTGACACTTTCTTTGCCACTGATTTAAAGGGGAGGCGAGGGCGTCATCATCGTGCAATAACGGCATTAGTTAATAAATTAATAATTAATTACTGGTGGAAAATTTTGTTCACTACTCCGTCCGAATTCTTAGCATCATCCTATGGGAGTGGGGGGGGGGAAGTCAAGTATTGGATGTCAGATTTAAGGCAGAACTTGCAAAGTTCTTATATTTAAAAAAAGAAGCAGAGTTCTTCTCACCCACCAACGCACTGCCTAGCACTTTTATTTCACAATCTGGAAATACAATATGTGGTACACTTTTTAAAAAATGATTTTAGCTTTCATTTCCAATTTCTTTTTCTGGACTAAAACAAGAAGAGAGAAAGAACAGCACGGTTCTCTGCACAGTGGTATGTGCAATCCTGATTTATTGTCCGTTGGTGTGCTGCATTAGGATTTTTTTTAAAAAAATCCTTTGCTACTCCAGCCATCTGCTAAAGAATATCCATGCATTGTTGGGAGGTATGGTAAGTAGATATGGGCACGACTTAGCGCAATTTTCGTTTTCGTTTTCGTTTTTTCGTTTTCGTTACGTAACGAAACGAAAACGAAAAACAGTTCAAAAATGGACCGAAAACGGAAACGAAATGACTAATTTTGAGCCAGTTTTCGTTTTTCGTTACTGGAAAAGCACTCAATGGAGCTAAATGGGGAGAAACGAAAAAATTTTCGTTTTCGTTTTCATTTTTCGTTTTCGTTACGTAATGAAACGAAAACGAAAAATTTTGAAAATTAGCTCACGAAAACGGAAACGAAACGAAACGGACCCTAACTGAAAACGAAAATGAAAACGAAAAATTTTTTCTGAGTCGTGCCCATCTCTAATGGTAAGAGGGTCATAACAGAAAGCGTTTTCTCACGGCTTAGCTATATATGGTGTCATGTGTCCACTGGATGCATATTTCCCTAGCTACCTGATACTCCAAAGCCACATGTATTTCCTCACCAAACAGTGATTTATACCAGGGAGAGCAGACAAGGCTGTGGGCAGCTGTTTTGTCATCCCTGGCAACCAGACAAATTCATACTTAATTCAGAGGCCCTCTGAAATAAACAAAATGGAAGTTCTGTGGGACTTCAGATAAGTTAAGGCAGGGGTCCTCAACCTAAGGCCCCGGGGCTGGATGCGGTCCCCAAGGTCCTGAATCCGGCCCCTGGTACCAGTTGCAACCCCCCCCCACCTACCCCCTGTTCTGTGAGCAAGCCAACCTCTGCAGCTGCTTTTGGACTGTGATCCGGCCCCCAGTGGTGTCTGGTTGGTGGTGGACCAGCCCGCTGTTTGAAAACTTTGAGGACCCCTGGGATAAGGCCTCAGGATCTATCTCCACTGTATCAGCTTCGCACCAGTGCCATTTTGTATCAGCCCAGGATTAACGGGCCCAATCATATTGATTTTTGTGTAAAACTTCCTCTAATATAAGCATTCCATCTTTCTTGTAGAACTGAAGGGCTAGAAAGAATCTTCTGGAGTAAGTCCAGCCCTGTCAAGAAGGCCCAGCAGGGAATTATACTCTCAGTCCCAACCTCCGTCTCTACAGCCAGATTCGTTAAATCAACAAGCTCTCCAGCAGCTCCTTGCACAAAATGCTTGTGTCAAGAACTATGCCACAAAATCTGATGCATTCCATCTGAAACATGGCTGCATCTACATTTATTTATTTATTTATGTTTATATTTATATACCGTGCCAATTTCCCAAGAGGGAACTCTGGGCGGTTCACATAAAACCACAAGAGATCCACAAAATAATAAAAGCAAATGAGAAGACAATAATAATATAATAAAGGGGAAAATACCCAACAACAATAAAAAGTAATAATTGGCAAGAGGCATAGGACAGCTAATGAGAAGTACAGTACAAATCACAAAACAAAACAAAACAAAACAAAACAAAACAAAACAAAAAAGTGATACAGACCCTAGTGACTGCCGAAGGCATTCCTAAACAGCCAGGTTTTAACAGCTTTTTAAAGGATGCCAAAGAAGGATCTTGGCATATCTCGTTCAGAAGTTTATTCCAGAGAGCCGGGCCAGCCACCGAGAAGGCCCTACGCATTCCTACCCTAGCTCGGGGGTAGCATAACTATTTAAGGCAGTATGACCATTAAGGATGACCAGGAGTTCATCCTAAGCTAGTGGTGGCGAACCTTTGGCACTCCAGATGTTTTGGACCACAACTCCCATGGTCCTTTGTCATTGGCAATGCAGGCTTGGAATTCTGGGAGTTGTGGTCAAAAACATCTGGAGTGCCGGAGGTTTGCCACCACTGTGGACCTAAGCAATTCTGGAATCTGCTAGCCACAGTGACCCTGTGTAATTCCACACAGTTACTGTGATCCTATGGGGTTTTGCAGTAACTATGCCTTCTTCTGGAGCACATTTAATGTGGTACCCCTCAAAAGGAGATGGAGCAAAACTTAAATCATATTCAGGGCAGGGAAAAGAACTTAGATCAGCTGACTTAAAAATGTACACTGAACAAGCTTCTTCCCTGATGGGAACTGATCATTTATTAACAAGGAATTGCTGCATTTCATTTGCAATTGAATGAAAGCCTGTGGTTCTGTCTAAGCAGACACAGTGTTGAGTGATACTTTATTTTAAAATATCCATACTTTACTTTGATTCGAAGCACTGTACAATGGCAAACAAAGATGCTGCAGGAACAACCCGCAAAACACAGCGTTCATTTGTTGTTTGCCATGGAACAGATGTTACATTCAGCTATGCATGGCGGGTTCGCCGAAATTTATGCCTTTTCATCGGGGTTCTGGAAATACAAACTGTTGGATTGTGGAATATCAATAGGAAAAATACTGCTACAGCACTAAATGCCATCGTATCCAGAAGTTGAGTCATGGAAACTGGACTTCTTTTCTTCAGAGATTCTGTTTGCATTTCATGAGTAGTGACAAACCACGAACCATCGTGAACTGCAGCTTCCCCGTGTGTATCAATTTCTAATGCAACTTCATTGGCATATGTTTGAGTCATAGAATCATAGAATCATAGAGTTGGAAGAGACCTCCAGGGCCATCTAGTCCAACCCCATGCCATGCAGGAACCCCATCACACAATAGTTCCGAGAGATTGCCATCCAGCCTCTGCTTAAAAACCTCCAAAGAAGGAGATTCCAACACCCTCCGTGGCAGCATATTCCACTGCCGAACAGCTCTAACTGTCATGAAGTTCTTCCTAATGTTCAAATAGAATCTCTTTTCCTGTAGCTTGAAACCATTGCCCCGAGTCCTAGTCTCTGAAACCATGGAAAACAAACATGTTTCCTCTTCAATAAGACATCCTTTCAAATATTTAAAGATAGCCTTCTTTTTGAAAGGATAAGCATTCCCAGTTCCCTAAGCCATTCCTCATAAGACATTTCCTCCAAACCCTCAACCATCCTGGTCGCCCTCCTCTGCACTCATTTGAAGTTGTCAACATCATTTTTAAATTAAGGCACACATAGCTGGGCACATGAGAAAAGTCCTGTTGGATGAGAATGAAGGTGGGAAACCACAGCAGGGTGCGGCTCTTTCATTTTAAAAAGCTGTCATGGCAAGCAGGTGTCTATTTATTCTGGCCAGTTCAAATATCAGAGAAGTATGTTTGGTCCTCTTTCTTTTTTTCTACATGTTGCAAATTAGCTTGCTTTATTTTGTGAATGGTTATCAGGAACTAAACATGGTCTTTATACACAAGTCTGATTTCTAGGACAAGCAACTTTGAATGAATTATGTCCCTGGAGGGAAAACATATTATTATTATCTAATTTTGAGGCCAGTGCCTTGTACAATTTGGACCTGACAGATTCATCCATCCCTGTTTAAACAACATAGCAGGTGTACTGCATTAGTTGTATCCAGCAAATTATCTCACGAGTGACCGATTGATCACATATATTTCCCATTCCCTTCAGCGGAGTGTACCTGAGCTTGCATCCTAGTGGATCAGGCTCTCAAATTCATCTGCATTCATATTTTCAAGGCAGGTCATACATTATTCTGCACAGCACTCCAAAGGCGATTAAAATGATCATCCATAACTGAATACCCTTCCCCTCCAACGCCTCCAGGAAACAAAAATACAGATAATGTGTTTATCAACATTTCCATCACACTCCAGAGGCACCACCAACCAGGAGGACAAACAACAACAACAAAAGTGGTGGCACAAAGGTTTTTTGTTTTTGTTTTTTTGAAATTAAGTTACACGATTTTCTAATCTTATCACCGCAAGTCATGGCGATAAACCGAAATGGTACAAATTTCAGTAATTTAATACTTAACAGTGTAATTCTGTTTCAAGGTCAAGATTGCTGAGCTGGCTTTCTCTCCCTTGTGCTTTATACAAGGGGGACTGGAATGGTTGACTAGAAGGTGCTGAAGTTTCTTATTCATTGCTTTCAAAATGTTTTTTTAAAAAATAAAAAATAAAAGACTTCATTGTGGAAAGCTTCAGTCTGGCTCATTCAGGGACAGATTTCCATAGGGGCGTGGTGTCTCAGTAGACTAAGGCTTCTGAAAACTGTTGGCTTCAAAGTCGGCAGCTCAGTGGTTCAAATCCCGGGTGCCACGCAGCGGAGCGAGCTCCCGCTGATAACCCCAGCTCCTGCCAACCTAGCAGTTCGAGAACATGTAAATGCAAGTAGATGAAGAGGTGATGCTGTAAAAAGCAGGAAGGTAAAACTGTGTTTCCTTGCAGCCATGCCAGCCACATGGCCATGGACTTGCACAACACTGCTCTTTGGCTTGAATACGGAGATGAGCACTGCCCCTAGAGTCGGACATGACTAGCATGCATGTGCAGGGGGAACTTTTACCTTTACCTTCCATAGTTAAGCAATAGCTGTGGTGCATAAGCAGTCTTTTGTCTTCCTTAAAAGCAAATGCTGCTGTAGCTGGTCCAGGAAGAAGGAAAATCTGGGTTTTGTGGTTAAGACACAGACCTAGGGACTGGGCAAGTATGTATGATAGTCATACATGGGGATCTGGCTCTTCATTGGGAATCTCTTCGCCTGGGTTTCGTAGACAATCTGCCAATCGGATTCGGGGAAATCATTTTCTTAACTTCCTCTTTCCACTTGAACTGGCAACGGAGCATGTGATGTAACACAACCACAGGCTAAAGGTCCTGAATCACTGCCGTTCTCTGAAAACATCTGTGCATTTTTGTCCCAGTGGGAGTCAAAAATTAACAGCCTGTGTCATGACTCAGCCTGGCTAGACCAAAGTCAGGGCAAGCAAAGGCCACCAAGAAAGAGGCTTTTTGTACAGTTCTAACCTCGGAGCTAATGATCCAGTGAACAGCTTGGACCCTCACCTGCTCTCTTTAAGTCGTCGTGACTGCTAGTTCTCCTTCACTTCTGGATTCCAATCGGTTGAATTCCCAGGGATGACACAATTCAATGCATCTCGGTGGACGTCACAAAGGGATTAGGTCAAGGTTTTTAGAGCACAGTCATACCTGGGTTTCCTTCATATTTAAATTTCCTGCGTATTTTTTTTGGGAGTGGTCACATGGTTTTTAATGAGCAGTTGGTGTCCTCTCCTCTGCATCGTACCTTCCTATTCTGGCTCTGTCCTAACCTGTGTACTATGCATTTTGTCCTACTTACTGGCTCCAGTTTCCAAGGCTCCGTCTTTTAAGCTGGGGAGAAAGGGGAGAAACTGAATTTACTGTGTATTTTCAGTGTCCTGTCGTTGCAACAGAAGCAAACAAGTAAGCATTTTCGAGCGAAGTATCTAAATCCAGCCCCTGGCGGTGGTTTAGGAAACTTCACTGAAACTGCTGTTCGAGGGGCGTGGTTGGCCGGGAGCAGAATTTGCTTCTCTTCCTGGTTAGCACGCAATCTTTTACTGCGAAGTTTGCCAATGGGAAACTACACAGAAAATGCAGGTATGACTGTGGTCTTAGTCTAGTTGCTGTTGATGGAAAGAATAAAGGCCTGAAGTTCACAATTGCATCTTGATGTATTTATTCTATTGCTCTCCTCTCCAGTCAATCCCAAAGGGTCGTCCAGCAGCAGCATAGCAAGGTTTTGGGGCTCCTGGGGACAAAGTTGTTTTTGCGCCCCTCTGGCCCTCCCCAACCCCATCGCATCCACTCAGCAAGGGGGGCAATCCTGCAGGTGTGGGGCAGGCATGGGGCACGCATGTGGGTACACGGATGGGCATGTGTGTGTGTGTGTGCCCGTGTGTTAGCAAACATGCACCTTACCTCTCCTGCGGTGGCAGTGTTGATGAAGAGTTGGAGGAGGAGGAGGAGGAGGGCGCCACAGCCACCGTGCTCGCACGCCTGCCTCCCTGTTTGCTTTGTTTGCTATGCCGCTCGCCTGGCCCGTGGCAGCAGGAGGGTGCAGGGCTTCCTCCTTCTCCTCCGCCTCCAAGCGCCCCCAGATTTTTGCACCTGGGGCAGGTTTACCCTTCTGCCTCCCCAGCTACGCTCCTGTCATCCAGTCTAGCCTTTTCCAAGGAGGCACAAGAAGGGAATTGAACTCCCAACCTCTGATTCTGCAGACAGACATCTAAGCTACTGAGCTGTCCAGCATGGGCAGAGGACAATATGGTTTCCCTTCTTGTTATTTCACCCATCACAGTCCAGCTACCTCATCCTGTAGGACAGATTCTTCTTCCTATAGATCTATAACAAAGCCTCTCAGGGAGAGAGCATTGCTTCCCTATGCTTCTACATCCCCTTGGCTCCTTTTACTTACCAGTGCCAGGCTCTAAGGCAGGCATGTCCAAACTTCGGCCCTCCTGGTGTTTTGGACCACAACTCCCAGAATTCCAAGCCCGTATTTCCAATGGCAAAGGACTGTGGGAGTTGTGATCCAAAACATCTGGAGGGCCAAAGTTTGGACATGCCTGCTCTAAGGCTTCTCCAATTCTGCTTCCCAACCCCTGGGTTGTCTGCATAGACCCTGCCATGGCACAGGAGCCCTATAATACTGGGAACATAGATCAGCCTGTTGCTCCTGTGATGGCTGCCAGCTTCAACAGGGAAGTGGATAAATTCCAGGAGAACAGGGCTAGCAGTGGCTACTGTTTTTGTTATTATATGCTAAGCCAATTTATGGCAGTCATCATTTGAGATGTTCAAGGAGTGGGTGGCCATCACTATCATCCAGTAAATTTCTGAAGCCAAGTAGGGGTTTGAGCCTAGATCACTCATGTCCAAACTTTGGCCCTCCAGATGTTTTGGACCACAACTCCCACAGTTGCCATTGGAAATACAGGCTTTGACATTGGAAATACAGGCTTAGAATTCTGGGAGTTGTAGTCCAAAACATCAGGAGGGCCAAAGTTTGGACATGCCTGGCCTAGGTCTTTTGCACCCAAAGGTGACTCACTACCTACTGCACCACATTGTCTCTCAGCAGGGATTATTGCTTGTAAATAAACCTAAGTTTATTACAAAGAGGCCACCTATCAGGGCCACCTATCTTATATCAGTTCCTGGTATGTATGATCAAGAACGAGGTGTTTTGCTTATGTCCTGTTAGAGGGAGGCCAACAGGCAATGATGGACCACATTTCACTCCAAGAGGGAAATCATAGAATGCACCCACTCATGTCTCATTTCAGGGCCTAAGCAGAGTCAGAACTGGTTAAGGTTGGATGGATGACCATCAGCAGATAGCATGGAAGTCCATGGAGGTCTACACAGATGGAAACCTTGATACAATGGTTAAATTGCAGTTTTGCAAGTGTCTGCTTGCAACCTGAGTTCAATCCAGACGGGTTTAGATGGCCAACTCAACTTCTATCCTTCTGAGGTTGGCAAAATAAGGAGCCAAGTCACTGGCGGGCCAGTTGTTCTGTGCAGATTTAGGTTGTAAACTGCCCATAGGGTTTGTTAGCACTTTGAGATGGTATATATATGTTGAAACAACAACCACCTTTAAGAAACCATCATGGGCCCAATGGACCAAGTGGCCAAGGGATGCGATCACATGGCAAGAAAGCACTACACCTGACTGCACTGGAGACGGTTGCTTAGCTCCCTTCAAGACACCTTTCGGTCTTAGCAGAAATCCCTCTGCCCCAGCCCAAAATGAGAGGAGAACTGCTGATGAGCCAAAAAAGTTTCATCTGGAGCACAGAGCAGGGGCAGATCATCTCGCCATCTTCTGTGCACTGCATCATTGCAAGTCAATACATTGTGCTTGATCATTCCATCCGCATAAATGCAAGTGATTTCTCTGCCTGAGCACACCCTGGCTCAGTATCACGCAGTGTCTCTGACCACCCCACTCAACCAAGGCTGATACTTCACGTCCATCTCATTGCTGTTCGCAGTCCTGCTAGGGACCGGTCCAAAGAAATCTAAGCACACACCCATTGTGGGACGAGGGGAGTTCATCCCGACCATGCCCCCTGAACTGCGATCTAAGCGGGATGAGAGATTTCCCTTCCTGGCCTCAGCAATCTCCTCGTCTCACTTCTCATTCCTAGATGAGTGCCCATGAGGTAAGGCTCATCACGCAACGTGCCATTCTCCATCTAGTGGCAGGAGTGCAAAGTGCCATTTGCCAGTACATTCCCTAAGGAGTCAGCAATGCAGTGCAGAGAGATTAAAAGACAAATGCCTCAAACTTAGCTCTGTAACGCATTAAAGGCAAGGCTTCAGAGAATCGAAACATCGAAAAACGGAGGGTCGGGCCGAAAAAAAGAACAAAGGCATGGAATCTCACATCTCATCATGGAACGAGGACGTGCGCAAACAGTTGTGCCGGTATCATCAACCACACCTGTGCGTACACGAGAACAGGGTCAGAACCACAAGAAGACCACGTGACTGCGACTGACATCAACATGCAACAAACTTCATCCCGGGCTGAGAGTGGACGTGAAGTAACCGTCCAAGACATGAGTTTATTTTTATTTTTTTTGAAAGCATGTATCAAAGCCCTTCCTACACACCTCCCTCCAACTACTCATTCCCTTGCCTCTCGCCCTGGGCAAAGGACACCTCCTTTAAACAGGGCTTTTTCCATTTCTCTGCTCCTTGCGTTTCAAACACCACTTCCTCTGTTTGATCACCACATCCTGTTTGGCTTTCCCTTCCCAATTTTGCTTAGTGGTGGGTGTGAGTGTGCAGGTCCATTTCGCACAAGCTCCTTTCAATTATATTTTGCCTCTAATGCCAGCGCATTAGTTCCACTTATCTCTGGCTAATAGTTCAGCTCATAGTCAAATACCCATTAACATAAAATCAACACAGCAATTTTGACTAGGTCCTTGTGTCATTAACCCATTTAAAGGGGATCTGTAGCTTCCACTTCAAATGCGCTTAATTATTGGGCTTAATAACAGGGGGAAAAATCCGTAGTCTTTGATTCCTTTAGAAACGAGGAGAGATTTGTCAGTCACATGCTTCTCTTAGAGCTTCCTTCTGAAGCTCATTTATTCTGCATTAATTGCTCCGGACTTTTTCCCCCTCCTAAAAAATAAAATAAAACCAATGACACTTTCAAATTATTTTGCAGCAGCATTGCTTTCACCACGCATGTCCAAACTTTGGCCCTCCTGATGTTTTGGACCACAACTCCCAGAATTCCAAGCCTTTATTTCCAATGGCAAAGGACTGTGGGAGCTGTGGTCCAAAACATCTTGAGGCCCTCCTGGAGATGTCACGCCTGATTTAACCTAGGCCAGAGGTACCCAGCCTTGGATCCCCAGATGTTCTTAGACTAAAACTCCAGAAACCTTCACCACTAGCTCCACTGGTGAGGATTTCTGGGAGTTGTAGTCCAAGAACAACTGGGGACCTGTGGTTGGAGACCTCCATTCTAGGTGCTTTCTCAGGATGGCTCATCAACAAATGGCTTCTTCTCAATCTACACAGGATTCCCCCTTGTGACCTTCCTGGTCACTCTGGGACTCTTTTCCATAGAGCAATCTAGAGGCCATGCTAAGAGGAGAATTGTAGGGGAATTGTTCCATCAGGAACACACACATTTGTTGTTTTGGACTACCACTCCCCAAATCCCACGGGCAGCATGGGGAATTCTGAGATTTTTAATCCAAAATCACAAATATATGCACCTCTGAAAGTCTGATTTAAAAAAATGCAGAGATGGAAACAGGCAGCATGATAAGTGGCAGAGAGATTGTGCCTGAGTCCCCCAACTCTGCTGAGAGAGGGGTTTTCAATGCTCACATGAATGGCTTCCCTGACCCCTCTCTCAAACCACCTCTCTTCTCTGTCTAATATGTGTGCATCCTCATCTTTAAATGAGTGCCCTTTGTCCTTCAAATGGAGGTACACTGTGGATTCTAGTCCTGAGCTGTTGCCCTCCTGTGTTGGGCCATCCTCCTGTTTAATGGCTCTGAATTTCTCCAGTGTAGAACTCTGCACTCTAAGCTGTGAGGTTGTGCTCTCTCAAGGAGTTCCATCTGGGTTGCAACAGCAAGTTAATTTCCCATTTCAAATAAAGCCATCTCAATCCCTGCATGCACAGAAAGAGGCTTTCACACAGCGGGACAGGAAATGAAAACACCTTAATTGTGTAGCCTTTCCATTCTAATTGCATTTAACAACCAACCATCACACCTTCCATTCTAACAGTACTTTGTTAAAATATATATCTATATTATGCATTTATTAATTTATTTTTACCCCACATTTGTCCTTTAAGTAGACCCAAGACAGCTTGCATAATTAAAAAAACAATGTTTTAATCTCAAAGCAGTAATTAGAGATGGGCACGAAATGAACAATTTTTCGTTTCCGTTTCCATTTTTTCATTTCATTATGCAACGAAACGACAAACAAATTTTGTCTCTAAAATGAAACAAAACGAACAGAAACACCGGAAATGTTGTCATGCGTTTCGTTTTCGTTACGGCAATACAAGTGAACTGCTTTAAATGCTAAAAAAAATCACAAAAAATGAAATAAATGGTAACAAAATGGTAACAAAACAAACAAAAATGAAAACGATTTTTTTTGCAAAAATTCATGAAAAACGGAAACGAACCGAAACGGACCCCCTAAACGACAAACGACAAACGAAACACCATTTTTTTTATTCGTGCCCATCTCTAGCAGTAATTATGCAAATACAAAAAAAAAATCAAACAGATGCCCCTCTCAGAAATGGTAAACAAAAGCAATGCCAAAGACACACTGAAAGCAATAAAGCAGAACCATCAATTTAAAAATACCACTCAGGTGGCCAGTCACTGAAGGAAAGTTTGCCTGAAGAGAAAAGTCTTAGTAGAAGAATGGGAAAGATGGGGGCCAGCCTAGCCTAGCCTCTGGTGGAAGGGAGTTCCAGAGTTCTGGAGTAAAGCAAAATGTTCTGCTTATATACTGCCCCATACCACTTGAAGTAGTCTCTGGGTGGTTTACAGTTTAACTACAGCATGCAGGTTATACATTCCCCACCCCCACCCCCAGCAGGTTGGGTACTCATTTTACTGACTTTGCAAGGATGGAAGGCTTTGTTCATGCCCTGCATTATTTTCTACATCTCAATCATATCCCTCCCTTCACCCACCTTTTTTCCAGACTAAAGAGCCCCAAATGTTTTAGCCCTTCCTCATAAGGGAGCCCCCCCCCAGCCCAGTAAAAATTTTAGTCACTCTCTTCTGCATCTTTTCCAGTTCCACAATGTCTTTTTTGAGATCCTTATCAGATCCTTTTTGAGATCCTTATGGTGCCTTAGACAACTTGGACCTAAGCTGTTTAGGGCTTTATAATTTATAACCAGCCCTTTGAATTGTATCTAGAAATGGATTAGCCCATGGAGGTGGTGTTAACAGGGGGCCGTGTGGTCCCTGTAACCAGCCCCAGTCAGTAATCTGGCTGCTGCATTTTGGACTAGCTTAGGTTTCCAGACACTATCCAGAAATATTATCCACGTAGAGCATGCAACAGCGATGTGCTAATATTTCAGTTGTTGTTTTTATATGCTGTCATGTCACCTCTAACTTACTGGGTCCCTTTCCTAAAGGAAGCCACAGGCAAGAGCTGACATAGATCTGCTATTTTCAGATGCATGCTCTTGTAACCTCATTTGTGAGTAGAGCTGTCCTCTAGTTGATTTAAAATAAGTCCCCGGTTGGTACGGTAGATGGGAAAGGCGTTCTGCTTTCTGGAAGGATCCCAATCAAGGGATGCACCCAATCATAAACACTGAACGCCTTTTCTTTGCAGACTGTCAGCCGTAGACATGGGCACGACTTGGCAAAATTCTTGTTTCCGTTTCCGTTCTTCGTTTCCGTTACGTAACGGAAACGGTAACGACAATTAAACCGTCAGAACTCGAACTCGAACTGATAAAGGAAAAATTTGGTCTGATTTGTCGTTGTCGTTCATGGCATCGCGGCGATCACGCGATGCCAAGCAGCACAGAAAAAAAGGTTTAAAAATAAAAAAACCCGATTCCTGGCCAAAAAAGCAGGCGAAAATATGCCTGCGTGAGTGAGGGCACCTACCAGAGGGGTGGTTTCTGGGGGGGGGATCCCTGGCCTCCCCCCTCTCCTGTCCTGGGCTGCTCTGGTGGGGGGCATCCTCGTTGTCTCGCCATGCCATGCGGTGCGGGCAGGGGATCCAAAATGGTGACCGCAATATTTATTTTGAAATCATGGTCCAAAAACCCACCAAAGCACCACAGAAACATGCGAAAATTAGGTATTTTAAATGCCTGAATTTTTACAGTAGCAGCAGTGGGTTTTTCTTGCAATAAAACGTCTCCATTGATTTTATTTTATTTTATTTTTATTTTTATTTTTTTACACCTGCGCAATGATGGGCTGGCCATGGGATGGGAGTGGTCCATGCAAATTTTTGGAGCCATTCCACCAATCGCATGGCCACTTGGCCAGGTTTTGACTGAGACTTCTGGGATGTGCCAGTCGGGCATAAAAAGCCCACTAACCCTAGCCCTAACCCTAAGCCTAACCCTAAGCCTAACCCATACGCCAGTACACTGTCCTTCTTAGTGGGTCAGAGGCACCCAGAGGTGCAGCCCACTAACTCACCCTAACCTTACCTGTAACCCTAAGCCTAGCCCTTGCCCTAACCCCAACCCTAAGCCAGATCTGTACTCGCATTGCACTACTACGCAACTACACTTCCCTTCTTAGTGAGCCAGAGGGCGCCCAGAGGGATTCCTCTCTCACTTTGCTCCCCGGTCCAAGTACACCAGTACGCGAGTATGCTGTCCTTCTTAGTGAGTCAGAGTAGAGGCACCCAAAAGAGAGGTGCCTCTGCTAGTGCCACTTGGTACGCATTACGCAATGGCTACACGTACCCTTCATTTTGTAGCGGGCCAGAGGAGGCACCCACCCCAGAGAGGTGCCTCCAGGAGCCTGCTAAATGCCTTCCCTTCATAGTGGGCCAGAGGAGGCACCCACCCCAGAGAGGTGCCTCCAGGAGCCCACTTTCCCTTCGTAGCAGGCCAGAGGAGGCACCCACCCCAGAGAGGTGCCTTCAGGAGCCCACTACCCTCCCCCCCCCAACCAGTACTAATGACAGACAAAAAACAAAACGACAATTTTTTGAAAAAAATCGCGACAAACGGAAACGAGCCGAAACGGGCCGGCTCCAACACACGACAACTCAAAACGTCATTTTTCCTGGTCGTGCCCATCTCTAGTCAGCCGAGATGATAGCACACCGTCAGCAACTGCAGCCGAATCTCGGAGAATGGCTGGCAGTGTTTATCTTGATTCTGTAGTAAAGGTAAGTTATGCAAATGAAGTCAGATTTATCCTGATTCCACCCGGTACATGGGAAGCATGATTGCTGTTGTTGATTATCATGCTGGCACTCGGGCTGCCTTTGTGAGCCACGCACGAGTCACTGGCAATGACTTCTCTTCATCCAGTGCAGAAGGATCACCTGGAAATCACTTCATTTCAATGAGCCTTATGCAAGAGGACTTAGTATGGATGGGACTTTGGATTCTTAAGCTGATGTTGATCAAGACGACTCCTTTGAGCACCTTTCCTGAAGCTAACAGCATCTGCATCGGTTGAAGTATAAAACCCACAATCTCCACTCCATTCTCTTGAGGTGATGGGATGTCCAGGAGCCGTCAGCTTAGGGAAAGCTGCTCTAACTTTGCATAGAGGATCCAAAGGAAGGGTTTGTGGCACCATGAACGGGCTTTGCACATAGTAAAGCAGATGAGAAGCCAGTAGAGATGGGCACAGAATAAAAAATGAAATGCTGTTTTGTTGTTTTGTTATGTAATAAGCATTTTGTTATGAAATGAAACGGATATGTTTTGTGATGAAACAAAATGAAACACTATTTTTTTCTTTCAGCTGGCTGGCACAGGTGTGGAGGGAAGCAGCAGAAAACCCCTGGAAGGTAAGCCAGGCCTGCTGCCTCTGAAGATGGCAGGGACACATAATGGCAGGTCACCCCACAAGCACTCCAGAACACAACTCAGACATGTTGGATCTGAGTTGCAAGTCAATTTGCGAGCTCCCCACCCCCCAAAAAACTGAATCCCCTGTGTGAAGTTCATTAGTGCAACTTAAGCTGGACTTGGCAGCGAGTCATGACTCATAAGTCACCATTCCTGGTTATTGTCTCACTCTGGTAGGATGGGTTTGGGTGGATAGGTTTGCTGTCTAACTATCTGTCTCCGTTTGCCCACATATCTGCTTGTATTTCTGCATGGTTCTGTATCAATGGAAGACTAGATTAGATTTAAGAAAGACACACATAGAGAAAGGCAGAGAACAGGGTCTCCCTCCACATTTCCCTGTTGAAATGACTCCTTCCACTCCACGATGAGGAAGGAAGGAACGAATGAATGAACGGATGAACAAATGAACAAACGAACAAACAAACAAACAAACAAACGAATGAATGAACAAACAAACAAACAAACAAATGACATAAGGAAGGAAGGAAGGAAGGAAGGAAGGAAGGAAGGAAGGAAGGCAGGCAGGCGTGTTGATGACCTTTACAGAGCTTGGGGTGACAGTAACCCGGTCCACCACACATTCTGGCTCTTGTCACCACCACCCTCAATGAAAGAGTTGAAAATAAAAAAGAATTTTTCCATTCCTGATTTAGACTCTGAGAAATGTACCAGAAATAGAAAAAAAGAGAACAGAAAGTGCATGGAAACAGATGACTGACTAGAGCCAACATGAGACAAGTAATTATTTCCAAGGCAAGTCAGCTGTAAAGAATCTATACACCCTGTTATATAGATGAACTCGAACTACCAATGTCCTTAATTCAGCAATTTAAACTGCAAACAGAGCTTTGTTGGTTCATTAATGGTGTTATTGTTCTATCCCTTCTGTTCCTCTATGCTCTGTGATATCTATTTTGTTCTGTCCTCTTCTACTATGGTAAGTAGGGAATTATTAAAGTCCATAGGAGAAGATTGATTAGAGCCCCACTCTTCCATCCGAGGAAGTGGATTTGTCTGTGGAAGCTTAGCTCACATAAAAATATAACAGTTAATCTTCAAGGTTATGTGTTTTTATTTTTCTCTTTGGTTTTGCATGGTCCAGATTAAGATGGCTACCACTTCTAAAGCTACTACAAGAGAACAAAAGGACCAAGCTCAAAGTGTAAGACTAACAAATTTAAAATATTTTAAAAGAAGTAGAAACTGTTCACAAATCTATCTATCTATCTATCTATCTATCTATCTATCTATCTATCTATCTATCTATCTATCTATCTATCTATCTATCTATCTATCTATCTATCTATCTATGTCTTTGTCTGTTTAAATTCACTTCCTCCCTCCCTCCCTCCTATCTATCTATCTATCTATCTATCTATCTA
>JAHTLZ010000054.1:8893369-8913096 GCA_023846285.1 Phrynocephalus versicolor
AGATAGATAGATAGATAGATAGATAGATAGATAGATAGATAGATAGAGGTTTTGAAAGCCTCTTTGAAGCCTATCTGAGGTAACACAGGCTCCGGGAAGGCCCTAATCTGAAGGTTAAAAAATAATCTCTTCTCTGTAGTGGAAATAGATGCCTCTAGTGTGGCAGCTATGGTTTTTCCAGTAGTGATGTATGGAAGTGAAAGCTGGACTATAAAGAAGGCTGATCGCCGCAGAATTGATGCTTTTGAGCTGTGCTGCTGGAGGAGAGTCTTGAGAGTCCCCTGGACTGCAAGGAGATCAAACCTATCCATCCAGAAAGAAATCAACCCCGAATATTCACTGGAAGGGCAGATTTTGAAGCTGAGGCTCCAGTACTTTGACCACCTCATGAGGCGAGAGGACCCCTTTGAAAAGTCCCTGATGTTGGGAAAGATGGAAGGTGGAAGGAAAAGGGGACGGCAGAGAATGAGATGGTTGGACGGTGTCATCGATGCAACCAATATGGATTTGACCAAACTCCGGGAGGCAGTGGAAGATAGGGAGACCTGGCGAGCTCTGGTCCATGGGGTCACGAAGAGTCGGACATGACTGAACAACTGAACAACAACAAGTGTGGCAGACTCGAATACATGAGAAAGAATTGATATTCATTTGTTTTATTTCATTTCGTTTCATTTTGTTTTACTTTATTTATACAACTTATGCCACCCACCACCCAAAGGTCTCTGGCTGGCTTGCAGTTCAAAATTAAAATGAGCACTCAAACAATTAAAACATTAAAATACTAAAGAACAATCAAAAGCAGCTAAAACCCTTAAATACAATACACTAAAATTGCCATCAGGACCGCAATCTATGTTACATCAGTGTAAAAAGGTCTTTGAAGATACAGTGGACCCTTGTATAATAAACAGTTTGTATAACATAAAACTTGTACAACATAAAAATTCTGGAGATAGGGGAAATTTGCTTAACATAATTGCCTGTAGGGCAAATCTGTACAACATAAAAATGGGATCACTCTGTTTTCAATGCATTCCTATGGGAAATGTGTGTAAAGGAAATTTTGCTTCACATAATTTCATTTGGAACAAATTAATTACTTTATACAAGGTACAACTGTATTACCATTTTTTGTAAATGACTGGAGATGGATAGTTAAGTAGATGGAAAGAGAAAGAGAGAGAGATGGATAATTTATCCATTCGGGATTCAGCAATTCTTGTGCACGAAAGAAAGCCATCATCTCTCTAGCACAGGTATTCTCTATTTCTGCCTGTTGACCTTGAGGTCAACACATTTCCTTTGAGAATTTTTCTCCTCCATGATCCGGCTCCTAGGAAATCCTGCCAAGAGAATAAAAATTGACCCATCACCCTGCAGCACTTTTTGGACAGAGTTAAAAAGCTCAAGAGGTTTGGGAGAGGGGGAGGTTAATGTCCCAAATATTCCCCCACCCCTGATAGCTAGAAATTTAATCCTCCCTGCAACTTGAGGCCAAAGCAAATCCTTTGAATTGTACAAAGCCACCCTCTGAGCGTTTTATCCCCCCCCCCTAAAAAAGGAAGATAACTAAATGTTTCAGATAAATAAACAAGCCTTTTCTAGCTTGCACGGTTGACTCCTTGTTCTTGGTGGTTTGTGCAAACTCTGGAGGGATGCGAGGGTTGAAGTCTGAACAGAGAGATTAATTTATCAGGGCAAGCTCACATGAGTGGTGTGTGCGTCCAAAAGCTCTCTGGCACGGGGGGGGGGGGATTAAACTGCTCTGGGACCAGCACATTCGTGAAGCTAGCCTGAAGAAAATGTCTAGCTGTGTTCCCTTCTCGCCAACGCCTCCTGCTGTGTCTGCCTGTGACCATCCAGGACAAGCATCTAGTCAAGATCAGCTGCCTTCTTCCTTGGGGTTCTAACAGGTTAACATGTTGTAAAACAAACACTGTTTTGTTTTCTAGGCCATAGTCGTCCCCAACTCCTCAGCAGGAAGCTTAGCCAGGAATGTTTTCCTCTCTGGGAGGCTTGGTGCCCATCCATGTCTGGAGGCGGTTAGCACAAAGGGCAGCAGCTTCACACCAAACTGGTTCATTTGGGAAGAGGCCCAACTCAAATGCTTGGATTGGGCAATCTTTTGAGAATGGTCCAATGGAAGAAAATTGTGGAAGCCTTTCTATCTTTTTGTGGGGGAAGCAAGCTGTCCACAGTAGAGACACACAGCCTCCTGAGTGATGCTCTTGGAGCTGTTACTTCCTTGTCTCCATGCTCATACAGTGGATGTCATTATAAAGGGGGAGGGGCAGAAATCTACATGTGCCACTCAAAACACACTGTCAATAAAATGAGCTGGGGGATTCTGGGAACTAGATCCCAAAGGCTGAACTTTTCCAAAGCTTTAGTAGCGACTAATTCTGGACACCACACTTTAAGAAGAATACGAACAAACTGGACAAAATTCAGAGAAAAGAGACAAGGATGAGCAGGGGACTGGAAATCAAACCCTACGAGGAAAGACTGAAGATATTAGGCATGTTTATCTTTGAGAAAAGAAGACTGAGGAGAGATAGGAGAGCACTTGGCAAATGCTTGAAAGTTAGTCATGCAGGGGAATGGCCGAATCTGTTATCTATCAATCATTGTAGAGTGTAGAAAACATAATAATCGGCTCAACCTACAGGAAGCCAGATTTATTTAGGCTGAATATCAGGAAAAACATATTAATTGTTAGAGCAGTATGACAATGGAAGCAATGATCTCAAGAGGCAGTGACCATTCCAACGCTGGAGGCATTCAAGAGCAAATTGCATAGTCATCAGATCTGCTTTGACTTGGGTTCCTGTACAGAGTGACGGGTTGGATTCAAAGGCCTTATAGACCCCTTTCCTACTTAGTTATTCTATGATTCCATGATTCTGTCCCTGTAAGAGGAAGCATGCCTTTGTAGATCATCCAATGGCAAACATGAGATACACACAGTCATACGCTTATGGGCTTCCCATAAGCAACTGGTTGGCCACTGTGTAAGCAAAGCATTGAAACAGATAGCCTCTGGGTCTGATCCAACATTACTGTCCTTAAGGTGTCATGCTGAAGGAGCTTAGGTTCCTTCTGAAAAGTAACCCTTCCAGAAACCTTATGACTGTTTAAGAATAGTTTGTGCTCACTAGAGATGGTCACAAAATGATTTTTTTTTATTTCGTTTTTCATTTTTAAATGGAACAAAATGAAACAAAACTGAAATTTTCATTTTGTTTCATTTTGTTTTGTTCTGTTTCATTTTTGTTTATTATTTATTTTGACAAGCGCTGATCTTGGCACTAGTCCAGATAAATAATAAAAATAAACGCTGACCAGCCGGCCCCACAGGCCAGCTGGTCAGCACTAGGTTAAAAAAAAAAGTGCCAACTGGCCCATGGAACAGCTGGTCTCCACTAGGACCATTCCACAGGCCAGTTGGTCAGTGCTAGGTTGAAAAAAAAAGCACCAACTGGATGGACTGGTTGGCTATTAAAAACATTTAAAAAACAAACAAACCAAAAATGAAGCAAAACAAAAATGAATTTTTAAAAAAAAAAAATTAATTGCATTCCAAATGAAATGAAACAAAAAAAATGAAATGAAAAATGAAACAAAATGCCATTTTGGCATTTTGTGCCTATCTCTAGTGCTCACATAACACATATACGCTCAAGGCACCAAAACTTCACTCCAGAATGTAAGACTTAGCCATTCCAAACTTCCGTAAAACTTCCCTAGTTGAGCCGAGAGTGTGAAAATAGAAGCAACTTCTCCATATTTAGAATTGTTTGTGAACCATGTTATTGTGCAACTGACAATACCAAATGTGTGTTATGCTGCCAAAGAACGCCTTGCAATTCAAAATTTAATTGGTTTCTTTTTTATTGCACACTTCTGTGCATCAACCCAGCCTTTTGTACGGCCCTCTTGTGTGCATCAGGTGCTCTGAGCTACTCTGTTTCACTTACTCCCAAGGAGGCTGTTCTCGAACTGGCCTGTCCATAATCTCCATCTATAAATGACTCCACTGCCTCCTTTGTTGTAAATTGCAAGTGTGAATTTTAAGAGTTTTAACAGGAGAAGAGGTCAATATCTGAAATTATATATTCCACAGGAGAGGTTTATGGGCTGGGTTTATGCCTCCCCCACCCCACCCCAAAGAACAGCAATCGAAAGTGCAGAGGTGAAAAGATTGGTAATAAATGGCCTTACACACAAAAAGAAGAGGCAGTGGCAAGGTGCTTTCCAATCGATGGCTCTTGTTGTGGTGTAATGGATAGAATGTCAGAGTATGACCCTCAGGAGAACGGGGTTGAAATCTCTGATCGGCCATGGAAACTTCCCAGCGAGGAGTGATGCTAAATCACTCCTTCAACGCTTCACATGCCATGAAAATCCTGTTAGGTTGGCTTTGGTGACCAGTCTCTCTTTCAATAGAGCCTAGATGCCCTAAGCACATCCGATCTCGCCTGATTTCGGAAGCTAAGCAGGGTTGGCCCTGGTTAGTACTTGGATAAGAGACCACCAGGGAATACCACTCACTGTAGGTGCCTGGAGTAGGAACTGGCAAACCATGCCAGTATTCCTGCCAAGAAAACTCCATGGACATGGGGTCATGAAGAGTCGGTCATGACTGTAATGACACAACTCTCTCTCTCTCTCTCTCTCTCTCTCTCTCTCTCTCAATAGATACCTTTCGTGTGGAATGGTTTATTACCATCCATGGCACTCAGTTTTATGCTTGAATAGCTTGTACTATGCCCATTTGACCCATTGTGGTCATCTGCTCACCTTTCTTCTTGATACAGAGATCGCCTAGGTTTTTGATCATTGGAGAATTCCAAGATTAAATGTTCTGCTCTCTACTACTTGTTGTAATTCACCTCCTTCTGGTGGGCAATAATCACCCAGGTGCTTCAGCTTTGTAGACATGGGCACGACTTGGCGAAATCCTTGTTTCCGTTTCCGTTAGTCGTTTCCGTTACCTAACGAGGAATGGTAATGAGAATTACTCCGCTCCAACTCGAACCCGACCCGATAAAGATAAATTGGGTCTGATTTGTCGTTGTCGTTCATGGCATCGCAGTAAAAAAGTTTAAAAAAAAAAAAACCCGATTCCTGGCCAAAAAAGCAGGCGGAAATATGCCTGCCTAAGTGAGGGCACCTACCAGAGAGGGGTGGTTTCTGGGGGTGGTGGTCCCCGGCCTTCCCCCCTCTCAGGTCCTGGGCTGCTGGTACCAAGCTGGGGGGGGGGCATCCTCGTCGTCTCCATTTGCCATGCGGTGGGGGGGATCCAAAATGGCAACCGCAATTTTTTTTTTTAAATCATGGTCCAAAAACCCACTCCCTCCCTAAGCGTACCTGTATGCCAGTATGCCAGTATGCTTTCCTTCTTAGTGAGTCAGAGAAGCGCCGACGAGGTTCCTCTGACACACTAACCCCCCAACCCTAACATAATGTTCTTAGTGAGACAGAGAAGTGCCGACGAGGTTTCTCTGTCACACTAACAACCCAACACAATGTAAAAATGTATGGTATGCGGTGGCTATGCATTATGCTTCCCTTCCCTTCAGGGTCTACTCAGAGGCACCCAGAGAGGTGCCTCCCAGAGCCCACCCTAACCCCTACCCCTAAACCACTGTACAAACGACAGACGACAAACGGAAATGACAAATTTTTGAAAAAATTCACGACAAACGGAAACGACCCGAAACAGACCCATCCTGACAAACGACTACTCGAAACATAATTTTTCCTGGCTGTGCCCATCTCTACAGCTTCGTCATGACTCATGATCACCAGGTTGGGAAAAACTGACTTCAACCATGATGTTGCATTAGGTACACATCAGTCTTCCAGGTTCTTCCTACAGGCAGAATTTTTTTAAAAAAATTTTCCCAAGCAGGCCATACCACCACGATTTGGGTCTCACTCCCAGTTCCACCAGTCACTCTTGTTTCCTTTTTCAATATCATTAAATTGATCATCGAAAAAATCGCAGATCTCCAAAACTGGATACCTCAGTGGTTTGGACATCTGGCAGCAGAGCCAGAGGCTGGGAGTTTAATTCCTACTGTGTATCCTTGAGAGGGGCTGGATTTGAAAAATCCTCAGGATCCCTTCCACCTCTGAGTATTATGATATTGCTACAAGAGAGATCCTTTGTAAAATATTTCCTAGGTGAGCAATGGTGGGCTCCCTCCACACACACACACACTTTAGCTCCCATAATCCCATATCATTGGCCCTAGACCACAGTGGGAGCATTGAACCCTCTGGCTCTGGGTCTGCAGCCAGCTCCCTAGACCAGTGAGCATCCAGAGAAATAACTTATATATCACCAAATATGGAGGGCAGCTCTGCAAATAGAGTACTGCCCACCCTAAAGGAGGAACAACCTAGTGCATTCTGCTCTCAGAATGGGTTGCAAAGTCAGTTGCAACTAAATTGCTAAATTAGTAATCACAACTTCGCAAGTAGTAAGATAAAGGAAATCACACCCTCACTTAGGAGGATCATTCTCATAGCAGTAGAATTCCTCTTGGGAGGCCGATAGTGGTATAGAGCAATGTTTCCCAATTTTGGTACCCCAGATGTCCTCAGACTAGTCCCCTCTTCGATGTGACATCCTTTTAAATATTTGAAAGGATGTTACGTTGAAAGGGGGACTGGTTTGTTTTCCATGGCTTCACAGACTAGGACATCTCAAACTACGGGAAAAGACATTCAATTTAAACTTTAGGAAGAACTTCCTGACGGTTAGAGCTGTTTGGCAGTGGAATATACTGCCATGGAGGGTGGTGGAATCTCCTTCCTTGGAGGTTTTTAAGCAGAGGCTGGATGGCCATCTGTCGGGAGTACTGTGGTGGGGGTTCCTGCATGGCAGGGGGTTGGACTAGATGGCCCTTGAGGTCTCTTCCAACTTTATGATTCTATGATTCTATACAACTCCCAGAAATCCTGGGAAACATAGAAGGTGGTGAAGGCTCCCGAGAGTTTCAGTCCAAGAACATCTGGGGACTCAAGGTTGTCTAGGTGCAGGCCTGCACAATGTGGTGACCGTGGGCGACCGGTAGCCCATGGAACAGTTAGAAGTAGCCCGCCAGGTCCCTACCAGCCTCCTGATCCTCTGCCAGCAGCAGCGTGTTTGGGGGAAAAAAATATTGGTGGGTCCTTCCTGCCCGCCCAGACATTTGGTCCTGATTTGTTCTCTTACCTTCTGCCGCCATACCCTACCCCCTCACTTGCCTCCTCCATAGGAGTCTCCATCTTTCTAATCCAGAGCATCGGTGAAATGAGTAGCTGTGGCTGGGACCAGCGCCGCATCCGTGAGCTGCTGTCCAGGTGGCGCACATGTGCACGCTTCTGGAAGTAGACTGCGGGGACATTCGGCTGTTTAAAGTAGACTACGGGCTGTTCAAAGTTGGACAGCCATGAACTAGAGCAACAAAGTCCAGATTTGGGGGAGATCTCTTTGTCAGGTCACTGAAAAGCTATACATAAACTGAGCTTACAAATGGTGCAGAACTCATCATTAGGTATCAAATAGCATAAATTATTTGCTCATCACAGGTCTATTTGTTGCTAACTCTGCCAGACCTTTCTATGTGTGTTTTGAAAGACGGCAGGATTAGAAGAACAGGAAAAAGTCTTCACCTTCTGCCGTCTTAGGTTGGTTCAGCACAGGAGCTTCAGAACAACAACTGCTCTGTGTGACTCACGAGGGTGTGCTTCTGTGGGTTTAAGCCACCAGAGGCTTGGCACCGGTCCAAGGCAACATGCCATGCTGAAATTTAATTTAATTTAATTTTTATTTTAAGGTGGGCTGATCCGCCTACACCGGTTATCCTCCCAAGGATTTCAAAACATAACCAAGCCCTTGTCTGCCCATCCATGAAAACAAAATAAATTGCAGTGTCTTCTCGAACCTCCAGAACCTGCTGAAAGGAAGGGCTCACAAAAAGAAAGCAAAAAGAACTGAAAAACACCGCCAAACTAAAAATTACAGTATACTGCTACACTGATTCTCCTCAAGGCTGTCATTTGCATATACATCGAGAGGACCTTGATAAACTCTGAATTGTAAGAGGAGCTTGGCAGATGGCAGAGCACGGGTGGGATGGTGGCGGGTGGGTGTGCGGGCGCGGGAGGAAGTACCTGCCAATTTTCTAAAGTTGTGCGTCAACTACGCTCAAGGTTAGACTGAACTGAAAACAGTTCCTAAAACAACTTTTTTAGGAATGGGTCCAAGAAGACTCAATCCAGTAAGTAGCCCCAGAAACAGCAGAACAACTGACTCATGGGAACTAGGGCAAATAAGCATTTCAGTAAGTCCCACTGATTCAAGAGATCTACTCCCATTGGGAGCGATAATAAGACTGACCCCCCAAACAGACAGATAAACAGACAGGCAGACAGATGACAGACGGACAAACCTGTGTAAAGTAGGACTATGGCATCCATACAGATTCCATTCCAAGAACCATCCCTGCAGATGCGCAAAACAATGCTGAATTATCAAATGCTATACATTGCATGGTTCCTGGTTCTGGTAAATGCAACCTAGATATACATATAAATAGGCATTTTGGTTTGTTTGTTTTTTTTAATTTAATATTTTCCACCAGTGGATAAGTGAATCAGTGGATGCTGAGCCCCAGGGAGAGGGAGAGGGGGTCCTAGGGTACCCATTTATGCACAGAGTAGACTGCTTTCATGTAGGTATGTTACTTCTGATGTCAGCAAAAGTTAACACCCATTTGTCCATGTATCTGCATGTTTGTGTTCACATTTAAGCTGTAGCTGCTACTAGACTGTAACAACCCCATTGCTGACAGGGCACCTAATTTTTCAACCAACTAAATGTCCCAGAGAATAAACAGAACTTATGAATGTAATATTTATGTCAGCTTCTTGGGTTCAAATCTATAGTTGGGACTGAAAAGTAGATTTGTTGCTGAGTTGTTGGAATGGGCCATCAGGTTGCTTCTTACTTAAGCTGACCCATGAAGGAACAATCTTCAAGATGTCGTATGATTAAAACAGCCCTATTCAGCTCCCGCAAACACAATACCGTGTCTTCCTTCAAAGAGTCAATCAATCTCTTTTCCTATGGATGTCATCTTTTCCTACCATTATTGTCTTTTCCAGAGAATATGGCCTTCTCATGTCTTGATCAAAGTCAGACAGATGCAGTGTCACCATCTTTGCCTCTAGAGAAAGTTCAGGCTTCATTTGATGTAGGACCCACTTGTTTGCCTTTCTGGCAGTCCAGGCTATCTACAGACCTCATCTCCAGCATCACATTTTGAATGAATCATATCCCCACCTCCACCCCTGTTGACTTTGTTCATAGTTCAGCTTTCATATCTTTAGATAATACCTGGGAATGCAATAGTAGGGATGATAATGCTTTGGACGCCAGCGACAGATACTTATATTTGACTATCTTTTCTGGTTTGATGTATTTAAACAATGGGGGGGGGGTTGCGTTCAAAATATGCCTATTCCTATTTTGGGCCAGCTAGAACAACTGCCACATGGGTACACAATTGGCTACAACATTGTGATCGTTAATGACTCTTCGTAACATCAGAATTATGAAGTTGGAAGTGGCCTACAAGGCTAGTGACTCCAACCTCCCGTTCAAGGCAGGAATCCATATCATAGAATATCTGCTGGGTGGTTCTCTACATTCCTCTTGAATGCCCCCAGCATTGGAGCACTCACCATTCCTTGAGACAATTGGTTCCATTGCTGTACTGCTCTAAGAGTTAGGAAGTTTTCCCGGATTCAACATAAATCTGGCTTCCTGTAACTTGAGCCAGTTGCTGCATATCCTGCAACCTGGGTTGATTGAGAACAGATCCTCTTTCTCAAACAGGAAGGAGGTAACAAATGGAGTACCCCAGGACACTGTTCTGACCCCAGGACTCTTCAACATTTTTATTTATGACTTGGATCAGGGGTGCAGGCATTGCTAATCAGATTTGCAGATGACACACAATTGGGTGGAATAATTGATGCCCTGGAAGAGAAAGACAAAATTCAAAAGGGCCTAGATAGGCTTGAGAACTGAGCTGGAAATGACAGAATGAAATTTAACAGGGATAAATGCAGAGTACTGCACCTCGGAAAAGGGGACCAAGCACACAGTTACGAGATAGGAAACATCTGGCTCAGCAGTTCTGCAAGCGAGAAGGAACTTGGAATCGTCATAGATCACAAGCTGGATATAAGCCAACAGTGTGATGTGGCTACAAAAGAGGCAAATGCTATTTTAGGCTGTGTTAACAGTCTCCAAATCCTGCAAGGTAACTAGTTCCTCTCTATTCATCACTTGTTTGGCCTCATCTTAAGTACTGTGTCCTGTTCTGGAGACTGCACTTCGAGAAGGATGCTGGTAAATTGGAACAAGTTCAGAGGAGGGCAACATGAATGATTAGGGGCCTGGAAACCAAGCACAACAAGCAAAGACTGAATGACCTGGGCATGCTTAATCGTGAGAAAAGGAGTCTATATGATATACCCTGTTTCCCCGAAAATAAGACCTCCCCCAAAAAATAAGCCCTAGCAGGATTTCTATGCATTTGTTAAATATAAGCCCTACCCTGATAATAAGACCTAGTGATGGGTGTGGCTTTGGTTGTGTGCAGGGCTGACATTCAAGCATATTATACTTAATAAAAGTAAGACATCCCCTGAAAATAAGCCCTAGTGTGTCTTCTTGAGGAAAAATAAATATAAGACAGTGTCTTATTTTCGGGGAAACACGGTATTATAGGACTTTATAAGTATAGTGGGCCCTCGTATGACAAATGGTTTGTACAACATAAACTCTGTACAACATAAAAAATTCCGGAGATAGGGGAAATTTGCTTAACAGAATCACCTATGGGGCAAATCCGTACAACCTAAAAATGGTTGTGATTAGGGATTTCTTCATTTTCAATGCATTCCTAAGGGAAATTTGTATAAAGGAAAATTTGCTGAACAGAATTTCATTTGGAACAAATTAATTCCCTCATACAAGGTACCACTGTACTCAAAAGGCTATCATATAAAACTGGCAGGTCCAGACTTTGGCCCTCCAGATGTTTTGAACCACAACTCCTACAGTCCTGTGTCATTGGCAATCTAAGTTTAGAATTCTGGGAGCTGTGGTCTAAAACATCATGAGGGCTGAATTTTGGACATGCCTGATATAAAACATAATCCCGGGATCCTGACATTTAATTATGGGCTCAATTTGCAGGAAGACAGATTTCAGTTGACTATCAGGAAAAATGTCTTGACTGTTAAGCGGTACGACAATGGACTCATTTACATTTGTTGTTGTTCAGTCGTTCAGTTATGTCCGACTCTTCGTGACCCCATGGACCAGAGCCCGCCAGGCCTTCCTATTTTCCACTGCCTCCCGGAGTTTAGTCAAATCCATATTGGTTGCATCGATGACACCGTCCAACCATCTCATTCTCTGCTGTCCTCTTTTCCTTTTGCCTTCAATCTTTCCCAACATCAGGGACTTTTCCAAGGAGTCCTCTCTCCTCATGAGGTGGCCAAAGTCCTGGAGCCTCAGCTTCAAAATCTGTCCTTCCAGTGAACATTTGGGCTTGATTTCTTTCAGGGTGGATAGGTTTGATCTCCTTGCAGTCCAGCGGACTCTCAAGACTCTCCTCCAGCACCACAGCTCAAAAGCATTGATTCTGCAGCAATCAGCCTTCTTTATAGTCCAGCTTTCACTTCCATACATCACTACTGGAAAAACCATAGCTTTGACTGTCCTGACCTTAGTTGGCGAAGTGATGTCTCGGCTCTTTAGGATGCTGCCTAGGATTGCCATTGCTTTCCTCCCAAGAAGCAGGCGTCTTTTACATTTGCATAGGAGGCGGTGAACAGTGCTGGAGGCATTCAAGGGAACATTGGGCAACCATCTGTCAAATTGGCTTTGAATTCGAATCCTACCATGAGCAGGGGTTAGGACTTGATGGTCTTATAGGCAACTCCCGACCGCATTATTCTATGTTTCTACTGGCCTATAGCTCTCTTCTTATCATACCTTTTATTCCTGTATCTGCCTCTAGAATGATACAGATCTGTATCATGAGCAATATTTTGCACCGCAGTAGCCAGGTGGTTTTTTAAAAAATGGGTTGTACTAAAATGAAAGGTTCACATGAAGCCGAATAAAGCTCGCAGGGTGGAAGAGAAGCATGGCAATGACAGGCCTCAAAGGAAGAACAAAGCAGCGTGAATGAAAGAGGAGAAAATAATGACGTTCAAAGAACAAGGCATTTGATAAGGCTGTCCTGATTTTTGTAAAAGCGGGGGAAAATAATAATAAACCTAATGAAATGATGAGACAAGAGGAGAATAAAGAGTGATGGATGCACGCTTTGAGTGTCATTTGCATAAGTATAAATGGGCCAGAATAAATGTTTGCTTTTCACTCACCGGGCTGTTCAATGAAGACAGCTTCTAAGGCTCCATTCCCTGATGCACACTTTTGAAGCCATTTGGAGAGAAGGAGCTGAAAGAGATGTTTTTAAAAAGAACAAAAGAAAGAAAAGAAGGTCCAAAGATCAGATTTATTAGGGGCAAATTACAAGGATTATATAGAGGCATTGAACAGAAGGGGCAGAAGGTACCGGAAGCGGCACTTATTCTCACCCCATTGATGCAGAAAATCACTGAAGCAAATAATCCCTAACCCATCCCTGATAGAGGGTGGATCATTGTCCAGAGTTTGTTCTATCGGTAAAGAATGTCTAGCAGCCTAGAACTGCATTAGTGTTTTTGCTGCTGCATCACACTGCTGAGTCATGTCTAGTAGAGATGGGCACGACTTAGCGAAATTTTCATTTCCGTTTTCGTTTTTCGTTTTTGTTACGCAACGAACCGAAAAACGAAAATTGGCTCCAAAATGGAACGGAAACGGAAACGAAACGACTAATTTTGAGCCAATTTTTGTTTTTCGTTACGGCAAAAGCATTTAATGGCACTAAATGGGGGAAAATGAAAAATTTTTCATTTTCGTTTTTCATTTTTGTTACAAAATGAAATGAAAACGAAAAATTTTGAAAATTAGCTCACGAAAACGAAAACGAGCCAAAACGGACCCCTAAACGAAAAACGAAAAACAAAAAACCATTTTTCCTGAGTCGTGCCCATCTCTAGTGTCTAACTTGATGCCTGCTAAGATCCCTGGACAAGGGCGTATCTAAGGAGGGCGGAAGGGTGCATTTGCCCTCTGGCGCAGCCATCTGGGGGTGCCTGGAGGTGGAGCAGGAGGAGGAAGCCATGCACCCTCCCTCCACTTCCTCCACCGCCATGCACCAGGAGAGCAGCAAAGCAGGCAGAAAGGCAGGCACGTTCACCCATCCGCCTGTGTGCACACGCATCCACCCCACGCCAGCAGGGTTCGGCTCCCTTTGCTGGGTGGGGGCAATGTGGGGGGCGTCAACAGGAAGGCTGCAAAAAGAATTTTGACCCCAGGAGCTCCTAATCCTGGCTACGCCTCTGTCCTTGGATCTTTTTTATATGCCCTATTCTCAAACCACATGCCACCACAACACTAGAACTAGGGAGCACTCCATGAAACCTTTTGGGTGCTAGATTTCAAATTAAAAAAAATATAAAAAAATAAGAGAAAGTACTTTTTCACCCAGAGGATCACTGGTCTGTGGAACTCCCTGCCAGAAGAAGTGGTGACGGCTGTCAGCCTTGACACCTTTAAGAAAGGATTGGACATGTTCATGGAGAACAAGGGCATCAATGGCTATCCTTATGGATGCCTAAGGACAACCTCTGGGTTGGAGGGATAGGCAGGATATCTCTCAATGCCATTTGCAGGGAATCGTAAGCAGGTGAAGACATCTGCTTGGGAATACCCTGAAGCAAATGGTGAGCTGCTGTGTGAGACCGAATGCTGGACTTGATGGGCAATGGCCTGTTCCAGAAAGGCTGTTCTTAAGTTCCTTTGTTTAAGGATCTCATTCTTTGGGGCTACATGTAAAACATTACGTTTGCCTGCCTGCATGCATGTTTTTCTATCTCTCTATCTGGAATACAGCAGTCCCTCCGCTGTGCCTCCCTGATAGGGTTGCTGGACTCAGTGATCTAAGATTATCTTCTGCACTAGCTTTTAAAATTTCTTTATTTCTTTATTTATTTTTGTACTTATTAACCGCCCGCTTTTCCCATAGGGAACGCTGGGTGGTGTACAGCATGTCGTAAGCAACTACCCAACTACAAACCCAATATAACACAATCAAACAAACATCATAAAATACAAGACATGATAAAATACTAGCCAAACGGCCAGGGAAATAAGCCAAACACCACCCACTAAAAAATAATAAAAAAATAGTAAGCTCCGGCAAGAGAGAGAAAAAACAAAACAAAAACAAAACAAAACAAAAAACCACTATAACAGGATGCTTAGAGGTCCCCAAAGCATTACCTAAATAGCCAGGTATTTAAGGCCCTTCTGAATGCCACCAATGACTTGGCCTGCCTAATCTCCGGAGGCAGTTTATTCCACTGTGCCGGGCCCACCACCGAGATGGCCCGATTCTGGGTCGAAGCCCTACGGGCCTCTCTTGGTGTGGCCATTATGTTAATACTGAGGTCTGGTTTTTTCGTGTATTGTTGTTTATGTTGTTGTTTGTTATTTAAGTTGCGAACCACCCAGAGTGGGCTTCGGTTACATGGGTGGTATCAAAATCAAATTAATGACTGAATGAATAAAAATAAGTTTGAACAGAATAATTCTCATGGATCCGAGGAAAGATGAAGGTAGCAAGGATGAGAGAATTCAGATCTCTGTAGGGGAAAAAATAGTCCATTTTATTCTACATCCCAAGACCTGAAATGGAGAAGATGTGACTTCTGTCAACCCAGATTTACTCTGCTTCACCCACAAGATGTTTACAGGAAGTACAATGAACAAAGGAGCAGGAGGTGGTGGTCAATGATTTCTTTACTTCGCCACACTCCAGGAAGTTTGTACATGTGTCCTGCCCCACCTCAGGAAGTATGGGTTGCAACTGTTGACTCACTGCTGGAGTCAAGGCATTTTAAGAAAAGAGAGAAGACAAAAAAGCAAAGACCACGAACAACAACAAAAAATAGCACTGAACACAGGATGAGCAAACACAACTTTATCAAAGGTCATGAGACGGGTCTGTTAAAACAAGCAGCTTCCATTACGCTTCAAAGAGCCAGGACAAAGACCCCGAGTTTTCTCTCATCTCCTCCTGAGTCATCCTAACCTGGAGCTTGGAAAGTTATTTTTGCATTTTAATTGGTCATCATTACTTTTATGAGATGGGAAAAATAATGAATGGGCATCCTTGTTTATTTATTTATTTATTTATTTATTGAAAGAGAGGTGGTTAACTTGAGCATTGCTCAAATGGAACTACTAATGGATTGTAAAGTAGCTGTTTAGTTTCTTAACTGGCGGGAGATCTCAGTGATTTGGGCCGCTGCAAATCCAGAGGTTGAGAATTTGATTCCCCAGAGCCAGCCTGAGTAGTTGTGGGCAAGAAGAGAATTGAAAACCATTACTAAATATGTGAAAGGATGTCATATTGAAGAGGGAGCAGGTTTGTTTTCCATGACTTCAGAGACTTGGTCGCGGGGCAATGGTTTCAAACTACAGGAAGCGAGATTCCATTTCAACGTTAGGAAGAACTTCCTGATGGTTAGAGCTTTTCGGCAGTGGAATAAGCTGCCACAAAGGAGGGTGGTGGAGTCTACTTCTTTGGATGTTTTTAAGCAGAGGCTGGATGGCCGTCTGTTGGAAATACTGTGATGGGGGTTCCTGCATGGCAGGGGGTTGGACTGGATCGCCCTTGAGGTCTCTTCCAACTCTGTGATTCTATGATTCTAAGACCCATTGCATCAATCATTATGTGGTAAGCCAATATTCAAATAGCAAGTCATTGACTCAACACACCTCTTCTATTTGGAACCAGCCACTAGATTTAGACCTTTTTAAAAAATTCTAAAACAGGGGAAAGCAGAATTGACTTATTTTTTTCCCTATTCTGAGTCAAGGCAGGTCTTCAGCACCCTAGACAGATCCCAGGGGAAAACCTGCTTCACCCGCCATAAATAAGAGTTGACCCCTTCCTAAATCATTTTTGGATTTCCTTGTTCTTTTCAATTTCCACCCCCTAACTGAGAATGTAGGCTCATGAAGGGTCTGTATCCTCTACAGACTGAATGCCTGCATTGTTGGGTACGAGTTTAGGAAATAAAGGGCTGGGGAGTAAAGCCAGTGGTTGCTGTATAAAATCAAGAAACAATGACATGAAACATGATTCTGCAGGCTTAGAGCTGCACGGTGTCATCTGAGTTTGTAGAAGTTGGAGCCTTTAGTGGAAACTTAAGACCTTCAGCATTAACATGTGGCATGGATGAGGTTTTTTTTAAAAAAACTTTCTGTGACTCCCTCTTCCTACAGCCCCACAGATTTCAAATTGCCTACACTGATGAAGAATTCTGTAGGTCTCAAGAGCTTTGCTTATTTCTTGAGGTTTTAGTGTCCTACGGGTGTACACAGCATCACACAGGGAGCATCACAGCTGAACAGTGCAGTGGAATCCAGTCTACCTAGCCCAACATGCTAAGCACTGTTTCGAGGTAAACACTTTTGCTTGGGAAGTCCAAGGGACTGAGTTTCCATCCCAGGTCCCTCATGCACCATTGCTGTAAATACATAAACACCTGAGGGAAATGTTTCTTAATAAACAAAACAGGAGGTGCCAGGATGACCACTTTCTGTTTTTAGGATTTTGGAGGGTTTTGTGGCAGACTGTAATGGCGTGGGAGGCTTAGTAGACTAGAGTGCTGAAATGATCAGCTGCAAAGTCAGCAGCTCGGCGGTTCGAATCCTGAGTGACACACAGCAGAGCGAGCTCCTGCTGTTAACTCCAGCTCCTGCCAACCTATTCGTTCGAAAGCACGTAAATGCAAGTAAATAAACAGATACCACTGTAAAAAGCGGGAAGGTAATACAGTGTTCCATGCAGCCATGCCAGCTACATGGACATGTACAACACTGGCTCTTCGGCTTGAATACAGAGATGAGCACTGCCTCTCGAGTCGGACACGACTAGCACGCATGTGCGGGGGGAACCTTTACCTTTACCTAATAGCAAAACCACTGCTCTTGGAAATATTCGGAGCTGAGAAAGACTTTTTATGGCCCATACAAATTTGTTTTTAATTTGAAAGAAGTTTTAGAGAAAGAAAGAAATGCCAAAAAAGAAAAGAAAAGAAAAGAAACAATACGAAGCGAAATGACACAAAATGAATCGAAATGAAATGAAACGAAACAAAATGAAATGAATAGCCCACATGGAACCACAGGGAGCCATGGCCTGAACTTTGCCACCCCTTTGCCATGATTGCATTTCAAGATGAGCTTTAGTTAACTTTTATACACTCTGATTTTTGTGGATTGTTTGTAACCAGCTTGCCCACAGCCAGCTAGACAGCCTACACAGCAGAAAATAGCTATGGCCTTGTATCCCTTGTGTGCAAGGAACTGAGCCATAGTCCATGAATGTTCCCACTGAAATATGCCTCTGAGTCTTAAGGATACCACAAAAAGTTCATCGTCTTCATTTTGGTTTTGTTTCATACGATTATTGTAATCAACCAAGGGAACTGCATATTATGGTGCAGCACACAAAGAAACAGACATAAAGAAGTAAACACACACATCTGTATTTTAACCTGTGATGTAAGTGTCTGGGTAGGTTTTGGAAGTCCATCTCTCTTGAGTTTTGTAGTGCAGTGGTTACACTGCTGTACTGCATCCAAAACATTGCTCATGACCCGGGGGTTTCAATCCCAGGGAGCCGATTTGTGGCTGAACTAGCCAGCATCTCAAGGGCCTGTCTCTGGTTCACTCAATCTCTTTAAGTCTACCATATCCTCTTAGGGTATTTGTACACGACCCCTAAACTCCACCGCAAATGGCTACCAGAGCTTACAATTGTTTCCCTACCAGCTCCGGAGTTTGCAGGAAATTAAGTGTGACCACACCCACCTAAGCACGTCCCAGCACACTTTTCATGTACCTGCTCTTGCAGGGTGAAAATCCCCAGATCCGCATGTAATCTGGTGAGTGCTAGGCTCTCCTCGCTTCTGTTTGGTTTTTTTGCCTCCCGCCCCTTTAAGAGAAGGAATCAGGAAGACGACGGGCTTCGACCAGCAGACGGAGGTGAGCCTGCATTCTTTTGTCCCTTTTTTTCTCCCTCCCCTCACGCAGATAGGAACAAGGAAGTACGGAGGGGTGGGGATGCAGGAAGAGCAACGAACCCCCAAAATTTCTGGTCCGAATTTAAGTGGCCAGCGGATCTTCAGGGTCGTGTAAAAAGGCCGTTAGTTTGACCTACCTCACAGGGGTGTAGTGAGGCTACAGGAGATAGACAGAGAGTCTGTCAGAGTATGTGCTATTTAATCAGCCAGCAAAAGCAATACTTAATGAATAAACTGTTAGCCAGAGACAGAGTTTTCTTAAAACCACACAGCTATATTACAAATGTACAAAATATAACTCAGCATCACAGAAGTTCTACAAAGTTCAACAAAGCATAGAGGGGAAAATCACATTATCTTAATTCTTTACACCTGTATTCTATTTGAAAAAACTACTGTATATGCTGAGTCACTGTGACTTTGCACTTTTTATGGACTCCATCTTTAAATCAATTAAATACATATCAAATACATATAGAACATCCTGTCTAACTAACTAATACCTGAACATTTACCATCGCTGCAGGAAGTATGGGGCAAAAATTTACGAACAAAAGCATGCATCTTGCCACTACGCCACTGGTTAACTTGGCCAGGCCCTATTGAGTCAGAGATGCTCTCTTTAAAAAAACTTGTCCTTACCCTTGTAAAATATCATAGCTTTCCATGGGCTGTGCTGTGACAAAGAGTATCTATTACCCTGTAGCATTAGTATGCAGAATTCCCAGCTGGACGTATTGCCTTTGTGCAGACATGCATGTTGTCCAGAAGCCAGCTGAGAACAAATTTCAATGGCTTAATATGCGTGCTGGGGGGAAACCAGACTCATTTAATTTAGACAAATCACACAATGTTTAGCCCTTGCCATTGCCAGTGTGCTGGTGCGGCAAAGAGATCGCTCAAGGGAATCTGGCAGCTTTTCCAACCTTTCTGAATATCTCTGTGTGGATGCATCCAGGCAATGCAGCAGCGACCTGTAAACATGATGCAGACTCAGAATACCTGCTTCCATGGGAATGGGTTCAAGATCAGTGGTTCCCAGTCTTGGACAACCCAGCTGTTCTTGGACTGCAACTCCCAGAAGCCTTCAGCGCTAACTGTCCTGTCTGGGCTTTCTGGGAGTTGCAGTCCAAGAACACCTGGATCACCCAAGGTTGGGAATCATGGGTTTAGAGTACAGTGTACAAATTGTGCAGAGTACAACTTTAGTTTAGAGAGTTTCTTTCTTCCAGGGGAGATTAATATAATTGGGGAAAATACACCTTCAGTAAGGCTGGAGCAAAGCCATAAAGGGCTTTATTAGTTAGAACTGTAACATACTTACATAGTCCTTTACCCTATCGCCTATTTAGCCTTTTCATGGATGCAAACAGAATGGCCAGATTGACCGTTGTAGTAGTAGTAGTAGTAGTAGTAGTAGTAGTAGTAGTAGTAGTAGT
>JAHTLZ010000054.1:8925052-8960365 GCA_023846285.1 Phrynocephalus versicolor
TGTGTGTGTGTGTGTGTGTGTGTGTGTGTGTGTGTGTGTGTGTGTGTAGAAGTGGGCTGTAACTACTGAAGCCCACCCTGAAATCAATTGGATAGTCTTAAAACTAATGTTCTGTTTGAAGGAACGGCCCCCCCCCCGGGGGGGGGGGGGGGAAGAGGGAATGTAGGACAGCTTAGCTGTATCTCATTCCTTGTAGGACCTTTTCAACTTGTTACTTCCGTCCATTCTCCATCTCATTATTAGATCATAGAACTACAGAGCTGGAAGGGACCTTATTGACTATCTCGTCCAGCCCCTGCCAAGAAGGCCTAAGGGGGAATTCAGCTCCCAGCCTGTGGTTCCACAACTAGATAACTTACTCGCCAGGTCAAGGTCACGGTTGGAAGTGTCTCTTTCCTGACCCTGCCTGGAGAGGCTCCAGACTGAATCTGCTACTTTTATTGTGATTCAGTGGAGCGTCATTATTTAACCTTTTCCTCCTGGACTGCAGGGGACCAGAAAGCCAAGTGACAGAGAGAAAGAGAGAGAGAGAGAGAGAGAGAGAGAGAGAGAGAGAGAGAGAGAGAATCTTTTAAAAGATCTCCCCATAGCCTCCCCCCCCATGTTCCTGCATGGCAGGGGGTTGGACTAGATGGCCCTTGAGGTCTCTTCCAACTCTATGATTCTATGATCTCCAAATTCAAGTTGAAGAGCCAGTGTTGTGCAAGTCCATGGCCATGTAGCCAGCATGACTGCAAGGAAACACTGTTCTACCTTCCTGCTTTTTACGGCAGTACCTATTTATCTACTTGCATTTACATGCTTTTGAACTGCTAGGTTGGCAGGAGATGGGGTTATCATCTATGATTCTAAGAAATACCTCCCGCTGCCCATGTCTGTTTTTCCTATATATAAATTGTGATGCATTTGTGATATATATAATATAATTTGTGAAGGCTTTGTTTCACACTTCAAATGGCTGAAGAGTGAATCCTAATATCTGAGCTAAGCGATGTACTTGATTTCACATCTTCCTTATTAATGCTGAACTCATGATGTAGAACTTCCTCACAATTTTAAGCATATAATCTGGATCCATGTCTAGCTACTAGATTTCTCCCAAATGTAAGATCCAAGCTCCTTCCTTCCTTCCTTCCTTCCTTCCTTCCATCCATCCATCTGTCCTCCCTCCCTCTCTTCTGTCTGTCTGTCTGTCCATCCATCCATCCATCCTTCCTTCCTTCCTTCCTTCAGCTGGCTGGCATACTGAGATATGTTATTGTGGAAGTCCACCAACTTCTGTAGGTGGAATGCTAGGGAAGTCTCAACAGATGCATCAAAATAAATGCTCCGTATAGAAATCAAGAGCATCTGAGAAAGAACTGGGAACATTTGGTGCATGGCACATTTCACGTACTGGGATGCAGGAGGCCTGGGTTCAGTTATCTGCTCCGCTGTAGAAGCTCACTGATGGTATGGAACTGGTAAAGCTGCTGCTTCAATATCTCACATACCTTAAAAGCCCTTGCTGTGATCAGTCCCGACTTGGCAGCATGTGACATAGCATCCTGTTTTCCGTATTGAGAGAAGACATTGAGGGGAGGTCTTCGTTGGTTGTGTGTTCCTTCATCAAAGGGTCAGGGTAATGGAAGGGTGTCTGTGTCATTTCCACATGCAGATGTTGAAAATTCAGGAAAACCCCCCCTCCCGTATATCTTGACTTCATCATTCTAGTCCAACCTTCCTCAAAGTGACACCTTCCGGATGTCATGGTACAGTGAACCCTTGTATAACAAACAGTTTGTATAACATAAAATCTGTACAACATAAAAATTCCCGAGATAGGGGACATTTGCTTAACATAATCGCCTATGGGGCGAATCTGTACAACATAAAAATGGGATTACTCCATTTTCAATACATTCCTATGGGAAATTTGTATAAAGGAAATTTTGCTTAACATAATTTCATTTGGAGCAAATTAATTCCTTTATAGCAGCTGCCTAGATGCCCTAAGTACATCCAATCTCGCCTGATTTTCGAAGCTAAGCAGGGTCGGCCCTGGTTAGTACTTGGATGGGAGACCACCAGGGAATGCCAGGTGCTGTAGGTGCCTGGAGTAGGAACTGGCAAGCCACTCCAGTATTCCTGCCAAGAAAACTCCATGGACATGGGGTCATGAAGAATAAGTCATGACTGTAACAACACAACACACACACACACACAATTCCTTTAGACAAGGTACCACTGTACTATAGTTCCTGTCACCTTTATCCCTTGGTCATGCTTGTGAAGGGCTGCTGAGTGTTGCATTTGAAAGCATCTAGAGTGGTGGTTCCCAACCTTGTGTCCTCAGATGTTATAAGAACAATAACCATAATATTAAAATGACCGAGCTCTTCAGCCAGAGATAGAGATGGGCACGAAATGAACAATTTTTCGTTTCCGCTTTCATTTTTTTGTTTCGTTATGCAACGAAACGACAAACGAATTTTGTCTCCAAAATGAAACGAAACGAACAGAAACACCAGAAATTTTGTTGTGTGCTTCGTTTTCGTTGCGGCAGTAGAGTGAACTGCTTTAAAAAATCACAAAAATCACAAAAAATTGAAATAAATGGTAACAAAACAGTAACGAAATGAACGAAAATGAAAACGATTTTTTTTTGCAAAAATTTGTGAAAAACAGAAATGAAATGAAACGGACCCCCTAAATGACAAACGACAAACGAAATACCATTTTTCTGATTCGTGCCCATCTCTAACCTCAACCACTGAGCTATCCAGCTGTTTTAATAAAAATGATTGTAGAACTGCAGAAATGAAAAGAGACCCTATGAATCATCCGGTCCAGCCCCTGCCCAGAAAGCCCCTTAAGACCTAAACCATTGAGCAATTAGCCCAGTTATTGATTATTATTAATTTGCCTCCAGCTATGGCAATCTTAATTCATACTTCATTTCGTCCTCTAAAACCTCCAGACCACTTGGATGAACTCACACTAAGCCACTGGGCTATCGAGTCGGGCTTCTTGGACTGCAAACCCTAGAAACCCTGGCCAGCACAGCTCGTGGTGAAGGCCTCTGGGAGTTTAAGTCTAAGAACGTCCTGGATCCAAGGTTGGCAATTGCTGATCTAAATGGCACCAAGTTGGAAGATGGTAGCCCATCCGTTCTGTCTTTTCCCTTGTGGAATACTAGAACAATGAAAGCCCTCTTAGGACAAGTTTCATCTCCCTCGCGTGGCCTTCATTCAAGGCATTATTTTCTCATTCCCCATTTCAGGACAACTTAGGGCCTTTTCACATGACCCCTAAGATCCGCTGGCCACTTAAATTCGGACCAGAGATCTTAGGGGTTCGTTGCTCTTCCTTCCTCCCCACCACTCTGCACTTCCTTGCTCCTGTCTGCGTGAGGGGAGGGAGGAAGAAAGAGAGGAAAAAATGCAGCTCACCTCCGAAGCTTCCCGGAGCTCCATCGTGCTGATTCCTTCTCTTCTGTTTGCTTTTTTCCCCCCTCCTGCCCCTTCTCTTAAAGGGGTGGAAGGCAAAAAAAAAAAAATCCAAACAAACAGAAGCCAGGAGAGCCCCACACTGACCAGATTAAATCCGGACCTGGGGATTTTCACCCTCCTCGAGCAGGTACAAGAAAAGTGTGCTGGGACGCGCTTAGGTGGGCGTGGTCGCACTTAATTTCCTGCAAACTCCGGAGCTGGTGGGGAAACAATTTTAAGCTCCGGATCTTGCAGCCATTTGCTGCGGAGTTTAGGGGTTGTTTACAAAGGCTCTTACTGATGGAATCCAGGCTACAGTACTAGAGATGTGAGGAACGTTAGGCCATTTTGTCATGACCCCCCACAACACCAAGGCCATTGGGTGTTCTGGTGCAAAAGAGGGTTGGTAAGATTTCTGTGGTGGAAGATGGTGTTTCTAGTCAAGTCTCTTGCATACCAATGGTTGACTTGAGTGCAAATCTTTATATGGCCAACAGAGGACCACCCACCCACCAGGGGGAAGTCTCAGGAACCTTGAATGGATGTTGAGGTGCACAAATGTACCCTCCGCCCCAAGATCATTTCTTTGAATGAAATTGTGGATGGGAAAGGTAATTTGGACATCGCAAAGGAAGCAGAACATGTTCAATGGCTATGTACATGGTGGGGCAGGGCAGATGGAATTGACTTCTCAGCAAAAGGGAGTGTCTTTCTGGATGATGACCTAAACATGAGTCGAACAATTAGATTTAGCTCCTATTTGTATTTCTTATTGCAGTTCTTATTTCCAAATCAGATATCTGTGGATATCGGAGGCTCTGGCCTTTTTAGGGCGTAATTAATGTCTCTTGCTGGCGTGCTTGTTTTCCTTCCTGTGTATTATACGTGAGTAAAGAAGGGACTGTACTGCATTCTTATGCATTTGTTGAAAAGCTCTACTTACTGTATGTTCCCTTGGACTTGCTCCCACGTAAATGTGTGTTGGGACTGCAGCCACATTTTTTAAAATAATCTTTATTCAACAGTTTTGCAACAGAAACAGAATAAAATCTGACTTGGCTAATAATGTCTCGAAAGAACTGAGATACAGAGTTTCAGTGTATTATATATTACTAACTTTAAGGTACTAATACTATCTAATTATCAAACTTGATTATCAAATATAAGAAGTTTTATACCTCTTTTTTGCTAAAAATCCAAGTATAAAACCAAGGCAAATTTGCTTTCTTCTTTGTTTCTTAATCTATGTGTTTAGATGTCCAACTCTGCACATTCGAGAATTTTATTAATCACTATTTCACCTCCTGGGCTACGAGTTGCTTTCCAACATTGAGCCCAAACTAATCTGGCCGCAGTGAAGATGTGAATTATAAGATAACTATCATCAGTATTTCTAATCGGTGGTAGAATCCCTAAAAGACACAACTCTGGAGACAAGGGGATTTTCTGTTTCAATATTTGTTCTATCCAACCATGTATAAACTGCAGCCCACATGTAATTCATCTATTTACTTAAGGATTCCTATACATTTTCTGCACTCCCCACAACCACAAGGCAGCTTACATCAACACTGCTGGAGAGCTAAAGCGTTTAGGTACCTGGCTGCAAGGAGAGAAATAGGAAGTTTGATCTCCCTTACTATGCTCCCTTGATAGGAGTAGGACTTGATGACCCCATAGGGTCCTTTCCACCTCTGCAGCTCTAAGACTATTATTAATAAGTGAAGGGAGGAAGCCTTTTAAAAACTATGAAAATAATACTGTCATCCCAATTTGAATGTCTCATTTGACAGTCCAAATCCTTACGGCAGTGCTTCATTTTCTTAGTACTTGGGGGGAAAACTTCTCTGTTTAAGGGAGTAGTGTGTATATGAGAAGAAAATGACGCAATGTAGAGGCTGACTATTTGTTTATTTATCTTAGAGTATTTTTACCTTGCGTTTCTCCTTGGAAAAGGACTCAAGGCGGCTTACAGTAGTGAGGGATCATATACAGTCCGGTACAATTAAGACATGTTCAAGTATTTGAGAACAAGGAATTGAGGGACATCTTACAACATTAACAGACAACATTACATTAAAGCTACAAGGTTATAAGTAGTTATAAACACAAAGTCTATATGAACCTATAGATTCATATAAAAGACACATAATGGTAGTCCATCATTCAGGGAAAGCTTGCCTGAAGAGAAAGGTCTTTGCCTGTTTCCGGAAGGACAACAGAGATGAGGCAGTCCTGGACCCTAGTGGGAAGGAGTTCCAGAGTCTGGGCGCAGCAGTCGAGAAGGCCCTTTCATGGATTCCCACGAGACGTACCTGTGAGGGTGGCGGGATGGAGAGAAGGGCCTCTCCTGATGACCTTAACACCCAAGTTGGTTCAGCATTCAACCTCAAATGAATAGCTGGATATATGCATTTTGTTTGTTTGTTTGTTTGTTTGTTTGTTTGGAGATCTGTGATGCAGACCTTTATATGCATACCTGGATGTGGCTCAGAAGGGATTACTTCTGAGTCAGCGTGCACAAGTTGACGTCACCTTGAAGAACTGTGCATTCTCATGCACAGCTATGCAGAGGGCATTCAGAGGTCTGTGTGGAGGACACTCCGAGGTGAGCCTCATTGTATTCAAGCGGGCTTATTGCGATCTATGTGGGAGCCGCCTGCATTCGTTGGGGGAGAACCTCTTCAGATGGATGGCTATGCAACTATTAAATAATAATCCTGTGCCACCAAGTCATTTCTGACTTCCAGGGTTCTCCAGGTGGAGAATACCCCAGAATTGGTTTTCTGTCCCCCTCTTTTGGGGGCGCCCTGGGACTGTGCAGCTTGCCCAAGGCCTCCTAGGATGGCTATTTTCCTGGGATGCACAGTAGAGCTGAACTGAGCCATACCCCACCCACTTTGGAAGATGGGGTGAGAACTGCCATGCTACTTCACTTTAGATTTGAAACGCCTTTTCCTTAAAGACAAATCGCCTTAAAATCACTGTCCACTTTTCAAATCACTTTTTCTGAAGAGCCCCCTTGGCCACGTCCATTTTTGACAGCTGGGTCAGTTTTTCTTGCAACGACCACTGGTGTTTGGTGTTTTTTTAAATTGGTTCCTGCACCCCCTTTTAAAGCGATTTGGTTGTATTTGTGGACATACTATGCCGCCTTCTTTCGGTTTCCCCCCGTTTCTGCCATTTCCCTTTCGTAGTTTAAAGTGGTTCAGCCAAGTGCGAACGGGGAAGCCAGTTGCTACTGCCAAACCGCTGTAGCGACCACATGACCGTGGGAGGAGATAAGACGATGCAAAATAAAAAGCGGATGCTCAAAGAAGTGCGGTAGCGGCCTATATGGTAGTCCAGTTGAAGAGTGTGGGGGAGGCAATGTAGCCAAATAAAGATCTCATTCAGTTTGGCATGGGTTTGTTTGTTTGTTTATTTATTTATTTATTTATTTATTTATTTATTTATTTATTTATTTTTACAAGTTATATGCCACCCACTACCCAAAGGTCTCTGGGTGGCTTCCAATCAAAGAATTAAAACAGTTAAAAACATCAAACAACAATAAATAATTAAAACAATAATAAAAACCTTATACTAAAACCATCACACTAAAATTGCCATCAGAAGACCCCCAATCTAAATTGTATCAATTAAAAAACTTCTGGAACAGGAAGGTTTTTACCTGGCGCTGAAATGTCATCAGTGTTGGCGCCAGGCGGATCTCACTTGGGAGGGCATTCCATAGCTTGGGGGCAGCTGCCGAGAAGGCCCTGTGTCTGCAAGCCATCCCTCTTACCTCCTTGAATCATGTTCTTTCATTTACAGCTTAGATCAGAAAGTACGTATTGACCGAGGGGGTGGCCGTGGGTCCATCTTCATGGAATCCTTCCTTCTCTTTGAAGGAGTAGCTGAGGATTATTTGAAGGGCCATCTGCTTCATGTCTGGTTTAAAGATAAGCACAGTTAAGTCTATCCAGGGGGAGCAAGAGGTGATATGACTGAACAGATAGGTCACCAGCTCATTTACTTTTATCTCAAAGTAGAGTTATGAAGTCTTCATTTGCATCTATACATAATAATTAGGTAGGTGCCTATTTTTTGCAAATATGTGTCTCCTTTTGACCTTGTTTTGGGGGGGTATGTGAAGGGTCAGTCTTTTGAGTGACCTCGGTGTGAAGCAGAGCAGGTCTGCCCATGCATAGTCATTAGAACCACTGCAATAATTACCAGTCACCCAGATGGAAAGTACGAACACCAGGGTATGACTTCACGCTGGCAAGATAAAACCATGTCTCAAATGTAGATACAAATTGCAAAGTTCCCGAGTGGATCTAAAATACAGGGGAGGGGAGAATAGGGGAGGAGGAATACAGGGGAGGGGGGATTTACAAGGCGAGGTTTTTTCCCCTTGAGAAGCTTGTCCCATCCTAAGGGATTCATTTCCCAAGCAGACCTTTGGGCTTTGACTTTTGAGTCTTAATGACTTTTATAAAACACCGAGAAAGGCCGCTGCTGTTGCTTACGCCAAGAGCAGATTCTAGAGTTCACCTGTCATTAGAACTGGAAGCATGTGGATAACGCAGAAGGTCAACAAGCTGCCCTTTTTAGAGTTGTGAAAAAGAATTTGTTGCTTAAATCATGGAGACCAACCCCAGAAAAAAAAAAAAACAGAAAGCTAATACGGGTGATCCCAGAGCACAGAGAAGCTCATGCTATGAAACTTAGATGCTTGTATTAGTTAAGAATTTCCCTCTTGCAATCATGAGTTGTACCTAACATCGGTTTCAGGCTTCAGAAAGATCTATGTAGCTGAATGGGTTCGGCAGCCTTAAATGTACCATGGGCAATGAACAAAAATGTATGTTTTGCCCCCTGTGTGTTTATACGATCTAAACTGAGACAGAGGGATACTACAGACAAAGTGGAAGGAAGACGATGAGGAACAAACAGGAGAGTTATCCACTTTTATTTCAGTCTTGTAGTTTAAATTTTGTTGCTAAGATGCATTGGCCAGGTGAACTTTTGCACCTGGGTAAGCACGTAGGGGTAGCTTCAAGCAACAAACCGTTGCTAATTAACGAGTCTCCAACTGATTTGAAGTTGCGCTGGTTGCATGACTTCATATGCAACTAGAGGTTCAACCAGGGACTCATCAATTAGCGGCTATTTGCCTTTCCAAATTGCACCAGTGCCCTGACACAGCCATAAATGTGGATTCTGGTCTTTGTGGCTTTCTTGCCAGCTGTTTTCAAGTCAACCACTTTATTATGATGTTATAATGTGCAGAAATGGAAGGGAACCCCTACAAATTATTGAACTCAGTCCCTGTCCAGGAGGCATCATGGGGAGTTGAACGCCCATCTTCTGGCTTTGCAGACATATTCCCTAAACCAGGGCTGCCCAAATGTCCGTCCTCCAGGTGTTTTGGACCACAACTCCCAGAATTCCAAGCCGGTATTGTCAATGACAAAGGACCGTGGGAGTTGTGGTCCAAAACATCTGGAGGGCCGAAATTTGGACACCACTACCCTAAACCAATGAGCTATCCAGCTTTCACAAGCTATTTATTTATTTATTTATTTATTTATTTATTTATTTATTTACATTTGTACTTGTTAACCACCCGACTTTCCCTCAGGAACTCTGGGTGGTATTGTATTAATTCTGCCCTCTCCCAAAGAAAAGGAGGAGTTATGCTCCTCACAAGAGTGTGGTAAAATTCCTGTGGGGATGGGTAGGAGATGGGCAGGAGAGGGGGGAAAAATCAGATTTAACATGCTTCTGTGATAGATATTGTTGCCACAGTTCTAGATTTCTCATTAACAACAGTTGGTGCTTATTTTTAGTTTCAAATAATTTCTGTTCAGCTTTTTTCTGTTTGTTTGAGAGGAAATTTGTACTCCAACAATTTCTTGTTCCAAGGGAATTGGATGGGGGTTTCTCGGAAAGGGTGCAGGGTAGGGGACAGTTTGAGAACCACAGCTGTCAGGTTTATTTTGTCTGTTACTTTGTGTGTTTCATTCCAAACGAATCTCCAAGAATCCCTGAGTGCAGGAGAGAAGTTTTGCAAAGCCATAAAAATCCAATGTCAAAGCTGGTGTATTCTGGCCCCTTTGCCAAAGTTAATAAGAAATGCATGCATACACTGAGGGATGTAAGACAGACCAGTCAAATATTAACTTCTTTTGCAAACAGAAGAATTGGCTTCAAAGGTCTAGGGGGAAAAGTGGGGGGACGGATTGCTTCAACGAGGCCTTTCCTTATCTCCCTGAGATTTTGAGTTATAACAAGATCAACGTGATTTGATCTTCTTGCAGCCCTGAGCTCCCACTTCAGTTCTTTAAATGGATTTTGGATTGCTCTGTGCTTTTTTCCTCTCGGGATTGGCTGATTTCTCGAACAACAGCCTCCTCTTCCCAGACAACTGACCTAGTGATGTTGAGACAGCTGGAGGAAAGTGGGCGGTAACTTTCCCTTGCCAGACCACAAGGCAGCCAAGACAGGTGACCTTCTTTATACACACAACTTGAAACCCTGCCTTTGGACTAAATGATGCTGAGGGCGGCGTCTGTGGGGAAGGAAGTCGTCCTTGCTGTGCTGGATGAGCCTTCAAAACGAACGAGTGTAGGTTCTGTCCAGAACACAGCACGTTCCAGGGAAAGGATTAAAGTTTGTTTCATATATGGACAAACACACACACACACACACACACACACACACACACACGGTTCAAATATGTAATGTTTCATAAGAAAATAAGAACATGAGCCATGCTGGATCAGGCCAAAGGCCCATCTAGTCCAGCTTCCTTTATCTCACTGTGGCCCCACCAGACGCCTCTGGGAGCGCACGAGACTAGATCTCTGTCTCCTGATACCACTCCCCTGCATCTGGCCCTTGAAGTACCCTGGTTTTAAGCCTGGAGAAGACACATCTCCATCATGGTTTGTAACCTGTGATGGACTTTTCTTCCAGGAATCTGTCCAATCACCTTTTGAAGGCATCCAGGCCAGATGCCATCACCACATCTTGTGGCAGGGAGTTCCACAGACTAACAACAAGCTAGGTAAAAAAAAATTCTTTTGTCTGTTCTCACCCTCTCAACCCACAGTTTGAGTGGATGTCCCCTAGTTGGGGTATTTTTTGAGAAGGAGAAGAGCATCCCTCTATCCACTTGACTCATGTCCTGCATTATTTTGTACATCTCAATCAGGCACCTTTTTTCCAGACTAAAAAACCCCAAATGGTTTAGCCTATTCTCATAAGGGAGATGCCCCAGCCCAGTAATCATTTTAGTCACTCTCTTCTGCAACTTTTCCAGTTCTACTATGTCTTTCTTGAGATGCGGTGACCAGAATTGTACACAATACTCCAGGTGGGGCCTTACTATCGTTTCCTAAAGAAGCTCCTTGAGAATATCCAAGGAAAGACAGTTGAAAGGAATTGACCAATTTAGATGACTCATTTTATGTCCCTTTGTGTGTTTGCTATATAGCTACATAGTATCTTTGGTTCTGTGGGCTGTATTTTGGGCTGTCTCTACTGACCAATAATGAATAAGATGTTTTCCTGAACTTGCAACACACCTCCTTAAAAAATTCTTATGAGAAACATTATCCACACAAGGAACCTGACAACGTCAGCAGCATGGATGCGAGATGCGCTTCATTCTCATCACACTCAGGCCCTTCTCCATCAGCTGCCCTTCTTAACCAACCCAAGAGGAACCTCTTCAGGTTTTTCTCCAGGATGCATGCTTACCAGTCCCACATATTCATACCCCAATACTTCTCACCAGGTCACTCTACACCAGGGCATGGTTCCTTATGCTGGGTCAGCAGATGTTGTCACTGGTCCTGAATCTCTTTCCCCAAAATCCTTGGTGGCAACATCTGAGAATCCGAGGTGAGGAACCAAGATCAAGTTCTGAAAGTCCCTTACCTGAACGGTACCTTGGCCTGTTCAACAACATCTCAGCAGCCTCTGGGGACCCTTGGAAAGGAACAACTGTCCCAGAGATGATGATGTTGCATCAACTGAAACACTGTGTCTAGATCAAGGGAAGTGATAGTACCACTCTATTCTGCTCTGGTCAGACCCCACCTGGAGTACTGTGTCCAGTTCTGTGTGCCTCAATTTAAAAAGGATGTTGACGACCTCGAGCGGGTACAGAGGAGGGCGACCAGGATGGTTGAAGGTCTGGAAGAGATGTGTTACGAGCAATGGCTTAGGGAACTGGGAATGTTTAGCCTTACAAAAAGAAGACTGAGAGGGGATATGATAGCCATATTTAAATATTTGAAAGGATGTCACATTGAAGTAGTTCAGTCATTCAGTTGTGTCCAACTCTTCGTGAGCCCATGGACCAGAGCTCGCCAGGCCTTCCTATCCTCCACTGCCTCATGGAGTTTTGTCAAATTCATTTTGGTTGCATCGATGACACCGTCCAACCATCTCATTCTCTGTCGTTCTCTTTTCCTTTTGCCTTCGATTTTTCCCAGCATCAGGGACTTTTCCAAGGAGTCCTCTCTTCTCATAAGGTGGCCGAAGTACTGGAGCCTCAGCTTCAAAATCTGTCCTTCCAGCGAACATTTGGGGTTGATTTCTTTCAGGGTGGATAGGTTTGATCTCCTTGCAGTCCAGGGGACTCTCAAGACTCTCCTCCAGCACCACAGCTCAAAAGCATCAATTCTGTGGCGATCAGCCTTCTTTATAGTCCAGCTCTCACTTCCATACATCACTACTGGAAAAACCATAGCTTTTACTATCCCGACCTTAGTTGGCAAAGTGATGTCTCTGCTCTTTAGGATGCTATCTAGGTTTGCCATTGCTTTCCTCCCAAGAAGCAGGCGTCTTTTTATTTCGTTGCTGCAGTTGCCATCTGCAGTGATCAAGGAGCCCAAGAAAATAAACTCTGTCATTGCCTCCATTTCTTCCCCTTCTATTTGCCAGGAGGTGATGGGACCGGTGACCATGATCTTAGTGTTTTTGATGTTGAGCTTCAGCCCATTTTTTCACTCTCCTCTTTCACCCTCATTAAGAGGTTCTTTAATTCCTCCTCACTCTCTGCTATTAGAGTAGTATCATCTGCATATTTGAGGTTGTTGATATTTCTTCCGGCAATCTTAATTCCGGCTTCTGATTCATCCAGACCTGCCTTTCTCATGATATACTCTGCATATAAGTTAAATAGGCAAGGTGACAGTATACAGCCTTGTCGTACTCCTTTCCCAATTCTAAAGAAATGTGCCCCATTTATAAGATATTCCAGACTGAGGCAATACATTGAAGTAGGGACTGGTTTATTTTCCATGGCTTCAGAGACAAGGACGCAGGAGAATGGTCTCAAACTACGGGAAAAGAGATTCAGTTTAAACATTCGGAAGAATTTCATGACAGTTAGAGGTTTTTTGGCAATGCAATAAGCTGCCCCGGAGGGTGGTGGAGTCTCCTTCTTTGGAGGTTTTTAAGCAGAGGCTGGATGGCCATCTGTCGGGAGTCCTGTGATGGGGGGTTCCTGCATGGCAGGGGGTTGGACTGGATGGCCCTTTTGAGGTCTCTTCCAACTCTATGATTCTATGACTATGGCTCTATGAGAGGAGCTTACAGTAGCTTTGAGGTTTGTCTGTTGCCAAAACTATATGTGTGTTTATTCAGGAGTAAGCCCTGCCATGATGTCCCCATGGATAAGCTTTCATAGGGAGTGTATCTAAGGTTCCAGACCTTACAGTACCAACTGGTCCAACTTGTTTCTGGACTGGAAAGCTGCATGTATGAATTGATCTTGCTAGACAGAAATCTAGCATGTCAAGGAAAGGGTGGGCTGTTTCACCTGATCTGCTAGTTGTCTGCCAGCAGAGTTCTGTTTAGGAGTAAATGTAAAGTACAGTGGTACCTTGTATAAAGGAATTAATTCATTCCAAATGAAATTCTGTTCAGCAAATTTTCCTTTATACAAATTTCCCATAGGAATGCATTGAAAACGGAGTAATCCCGAATCATGACCATTTTCATGTATACATTTGCCCCATAGGCGATTCTGTTAAGCAAATTCCCCCTATCTCTGGAATTGTTTATGTTGTACAGATTTATGTTATACAAACATATGAGGGTCCACTGTACATGGAAATATCTCACCTTGCTTTAAGGATAATAACCTATATATAATATAATAAGAACATAAGAAGAGCCATGCTGGATCAGGCCAAAGGCCCATCTAGTCCAGCTTCCTGCATCTCACAGTGGCCCCACCAGATGCATCTGGGAGCGCACGAGACTAGATCTCTGTCTCCTGATACCACTCCCCTGCCTCTGGCCCTTGAAGTACCCCAGTTTTAAGCCTGGAGATTACACATCTCCATCCTGGTTTGTAATATGTGATGGACTTTCCCTCCAGGAATCTGTCCAATCGCCTTTTGAAGGCATCCAGGCCAGATGCCATCCCCACCTCCTGTGGCAGGGAGTTCCACAGAATAACAACACGCTGGGAGAACTATTTTCTTTTGTCTGTTCTCATATACAGTACAATATGAACCATCTAGTCCAGGCCCAATAAAAGATACATAGTAAGGAACTGAATTCCCAACTTCTGGTTCCACAGCCAGAGACCTAAGCCACCGAACAATCATCTACTCTTTATTTCTGGACTGCCTACCTGTTTTCTCTTTCTCTGGTAACTTGAGTAGTTTCTCTGCCTGACACTCACCCTGCAGAATAGTAGGTCAAAGCTGAGGGTCAAATCCTATTGAGGTGCCAGAAACCCACACTGGAAGGTGTGAAAAGGGAGGGCCTCCCAAGCCCGCTACTCTGCCGGCCGCTTTCTTGACAGGGAGAGAGGTTGCAGAGGAAACAGCTCGGCTGTACCCGGAGTTGCTTCAAATCCAGTAGGACACTTTGACCACTTGCCCGTACAGCCCAAAGGAGTCAAGAAGGGCCACTCACCCTTGTAGTGAATGGAGGAGGAGAGAGAAGCAGCATAGTCTCCACTCAACAAATACCCTGGTGCCCGTGGCCTGCAGTTCAGCAAAATCCAAATATTGCCTCTTCGACCTGCCTAATGCTTTATTTGGCATCTTCCCAGGCTTGGCAGTGGGCCTTTTCCCTCCTGCCCCCACTTCACCTTCCACTGTGTTGCAAACTGCATTGCTGGCATTTTTCTTAAAGCAACCTAATCTTCTCTGCCATCTCTCCTTTGTTTCCTTTCGGCAGGCAGAACGAAGGCAACGAAGACGAGGCATTCTTGCCCACGGGCGAAACGGCGGTCGACTCCTACCCCAACTGGCTCAAATTCCATATCGGCATCAATCGGTATGAACTGTATTCCAGGCATAACCCAGCCATCGGCGCCTTACTCCAAGATCTGGCCTCCCAGAAAATAACAAGTGTCGGTAGGTTGACGATGCAGATCCTCGGTGTATATGTGTGTGTGTGTGTGTGTGTGTGAGAGAGAGAGAGATGGAGGGAGGGAGGGAGAGCAGCACAAGCCATTGCTTTTGTCCATTCTCCTTGCTGTTGTTTGCCTGTGCTGCATGGTTTCCCTTGGGTGCTTCTGAAAGGCTGTTCCCGAAAGGCGTGCTTTCAGAGAGCAGAGGCGTGAAATACAGCCTGTTTTTCAGTTCTGAGTGCAGGCTTGGACAGCCAGTCCGGGCTAGAGTCCTGCATGAGTTGAGCTGCAGAAGACAAGGGTCGTCTTCTGGATGAAACCAGCACACTCAAATTCATTTTCGGATTTCCGGGCAATGACTTTGAAAGGGCAAACTGGACGCTTTCTTTTTTCAAGCAGTGAGAGAAATTATACGCCTTTCTGCAAATAACGGGTTACAACTATGGTAGGAATTGTGTGGTCACTATGGATATTTTTGCAGCTTCTTGAGTCATTTTTTCCCTAGGGTTTTCTTTCTTTCTTCTTCTTTTTTTTTTAAAAAAAGATGGAAATGCAGCAACTGCAGAGAGTACACATATCTTATTTTATTTATACACTGGCTTCCCCCTCCCACACACCTGGGACCTGAGGTAGCTCACTGTTAACTAGAAAAAATAATAGTGATAATTAAGTTATAAAAATTAAACAATATACAGTGGTACCCCGAGTTAAGAGTAGTTCTACTTAAGAGCATGCATTCGGAATGGATTAAATTCGTAAGTCGAGGTACCACTGTATTGTGTTATATAATAAAATACTACTACATTAAGTAACATTAAAAGATATTTGGTCAAAAAGAATTAAACACACAACAGTACTAAAAGCTGCTATTGAGAACATTTCTAAGAAGTAGAAAGAAAGCATATCTCCCTGAATTCAGTCAAGAATGCATTGCCTTACTGTCTGGCTGATTGGTCAGGGGTGAGAAAAGAGTGGTATCCTGCATCACAGTGAGAAGGGCAGGCAAGTGTGCGTGTGTGCATGTGGCAAGTGATGGACAAAACTGGGTTTCCCAGCACTTTGTGTCCACAAAGCATCAGTTACCAAAGGCGGCCATTTTGTTCTTTGTGGTGGTAGGGCTGGCTCTGTGAGTAGCGCTTAGAATAGCTCAGGAACACGAGCCTGCTTATTTCATGGCCACGCTTTGTCATTGCTAGGTGGGAAGTCCTGAATGTGCTCTACTGCATGAAAATCATTTGAGAGCCATATGGTTGGTGGACCAACCATAAGTGGTTGGCAAAATGGCAGCTTGACACCGGAATCCTTTGTGTGTCTTCTGGGAAGCAGGCCTGACCCAGCTCAGTGGAACTTTCGTCTAAGTCAGTGGATGTAAGATGTGAAACAGAGGCATAGGATGGGGTGCCCAAAGTTGGGTTGTGTCAGGTGTTCAACTACAGCATCTTCAGCTCTTGGCCATTGGCTGTGATGGCTCGATCTCCTGGGATTTGAAACTCAGCAAAGGGGCCAACCTTTGGGAAACCTTGTGTTGGACCAGAGCTTCCCAGTCTTGGGTCATTAGATATGCTTTGACTGCAACTCACAGAAGTCTGGCCAGCACAGTTAGTGGTGAAGGCTTCTGGGAGTTTTAGTCCAAGAACATCTAGGGACCCTGGGTTGGGAATGGTTAGACCAATACTCAAATTTGAGGTTGACTTAAGTGCTGCCAACAAACCATTAGGTGGCAAGTACAGCTCAGTGGGGTGGAGACCTTGGGATAAGAATTTTGAACCTTCCGTGTCATCTGAGAGTGGGGACACCTGAATCATGTAGTTGACATGGATTTGGGTCTTGTCATCTTTGTGGTTGTGAGCCAATGGTGCCGTTCCAGAGCACATCAAAGGAGGAAAGAGACTAGTAAGTGGCTTCTGAGTACCACATACATAGCAAGCCCTCATGATTCCATGAGTAGATATCAACATGATGGCACATCACTGTTACTCAATTAAAGATAAATGTGAAATGGTAGCTAAATATGGGGATAAATAAAAAACCAAATTTCACTATTAGATGCATATTGCTGATTCTTTTAATCCATATTGGTCAGGTCCAGCGAGCCCAACAAATACAAAGGGACAATATTTCCCTGTTTTTGTCCCCCCCCCCATCTTTTTAAGACAGCTCATGTCTGTCTAAAAAGGGGGGAAGAGTTAAGTTGGGCACCTTTTCAGGGAGGTTGACAGTGGCTTCTCTTCACCCTCAGTGAAGCTGTGGCTGCCATTTTGGAAAAGGGTAGCCCAGGTTCCCATATGGGAACCCGAGTCACCATCTTTTCCAGTATGCTGGTCGCTGCGGAGGCAGCAGCCTGGATGCTGGAGGCTACTTCAGTTAAGGTAGGGAAGTGATAGGGAGAGTCTTGACAGGGAGCAGGGTCTCTCTCTCTCTCTCTCTCTTTTAGACAGCCACGAACCATTGAACAAATTTGTCAGTTCGTCAGTTCATAGTTGGGCTATTCAGTGTTTGCCAACCTCAACGAGCCACGAACCATGACGAACATTTGGCGGCTTGTCCCCATAGCTGTTGACAGCTGCTATTAAATAAATAAATAAATAAGTATTTAGACAGTGTGAGCTGTGATGAGGGAGAAGTCCCATTGTTTGAAGGAGGAGAGTAGAAAGACATGGACAACAGGTGACTCTTAATATCAGGCTTGCTCTACAGCTTTGAGCAGAAATAATAAATGCCAACCATGTCCTGCATGCCAGTAGGATCTAGGTTTCTGCTTCTCCGGTAAGCCTAAAACCAAACAAAGAGTGGATACATTAAACGATGTCACATAACTTTATCCCCCAGGTTTAAGAGGTATAATATCTCTGCTGTGTAATTATTTGCACCACAGATGAACAGGAGGTAGAGCTTAATATTCAAACAAACATTTCTCAGCAGCAGGTGTGTTTATGTATTAAGTAGAAAGGCAGCGGTGATGGTGAGTGAGGTGGACAGCAGAGCAGCTGAGGGCGAACTGGGCTGGGGTAAAAGCAGACTTCCTGCCTTGGCTAGGCCTAACTTTCTGTTTGAAAGGAAGCTACCTCCCCAGTGACGGCAAACCTTTGGCACTCCAGATGTTTTGGACCACAACTCCCAGAATTCCAAGCCTGGATTGCCAATGACAAAGGACTATGGGAGTTGTGGTCCGAAACATCTGGAGTGCCAATGCCAAAGGTTCGCCACCACTAGCCTACACACACACACACACACAGAGAGAGAGAGAGAGGGGGGGGGCAGATGTTCACTCAGTATTCACTGCTCCATTTATGCCCTATTTATTCGCTCCAGAAAACAGCTTAAAAAAATTAAAAAAATGCTCAATTTAGAAATCTGTGCTCCCGTTGATATTTTCCTCCAGGGTAGATTTGATAGAGAGCAAACTGATTTAAATTGCAATTTAAATTTTAAAAATCTGAAGCATGTTTGTGCATATCTTTTCTGTTATACCACTGGTCTTATTATGCCCACTTTCATTTCTCCAAAACACATTTCTCCGCAAGCCTTGCCTGCATGGGAATTCTCAAGAGATAGTGCATGTCTTCTGAGAAACCACCAAGAAGACGTAGAAAAGGGCCATTTTTCTCAAGGGCAGTTGAGTCAGACAACTCGCTTTTCTGCCCTTCCCTCGTGGTGGTTCCAAAATTTTTAGCAGCAGCAATTAAAATGAGGCCAACTATGATTTTAAAATAATAATCATTTATAGATTACTTGTCCAAATCTTATATAGGAATATTGCATGTATATGTATTTACTATTATGATTTTAGTATGCCAATTTTATATTGATTTAAATGTTATCCTTTTTTGCTAAGACTATGGCTAATGCAAATAAATAAATGATTGATTGCACAAGATATATGTAACGGGTTAGAATCATAGAATCATAGAGTTGGAAGAGACCTCAAGGGACATCTAGTCCAACCCCCTGCCATGCAGGAACCGCCATCACAGTATTTCTGACAGATGGCCACCCAGCCTCTGCTGAAAAACCTCCAAAGAAGGAGACTCCACCACCCTCCATGGCAGCATATTCCACTGCTGAACAGCTCTAAATGTCATGAAGTTTTTCCTGATGTTCAAATGGAATCTCTTTTCCTGTAGTTTGAAACCATTGCCCCGAGTCCTAGTCTCTGAAGCCTTGGAAAACAAACCTGTTCCCTCTTCAGTTGTGATGCCTGATGAGCTCCAGGACAAATCTTAGTTGTGCAGTCAATTCTGTGACCCAGCACAGAAACCGGTGGTGCTCTGACACTGATCAATTAGCTGCAAATGGGCACGACTCAGAAAAAAAGTTTCGTTTTCGTTTTCGTTTTCGGCTAGGGTCTGAGTCGTTTTGTTTCCGTTTTCGTGGGCTAATTTCAAAATTTTTCGTTTTCGTTTCGTTACGTAACAAAAACGAAAAACGAAAACGAAAACGAAAAATTTTTCGTTTCTCCCCATTTAGCTCAATTGAGTGCTTTTCCAGTAACGAAAAACGAAAATTGGCTCGAAATTAGTCGTTTCGTTTCCGTTTTCGGTCCAGGTTGGTGCCGATTTTCGTTTTCGTTTCGTTTCCGTAACGAAAACGAAAAACGAAAACGAAAACGAAAATACCGCTAAGTCGTGCCCATCTCTAGCTGCAATTAGCCAGTGCAGGTTACACATAAGAACATAAGAACAGCCTTGCTGGAACAGTCCAGAACCCATCCAATCCAGCATTCTGTCTCACACAGTAGCTCATCATTTGCTTCAGGGTAGTCCCAAGCGGATGTCTTCACCTGCTTATGATTCCCTGCAAATGGCATTGAGAGATATCCTGCCTATCTCTCCAACCCGGAGGTTGTCCTTAGGCATCCGTAATGATAGCCATTGATACCCTTGTTCTCCATGAACTTGACCAATCCTTTCTTAAAGGTGTCAAGGCTGACAGCTGTTACCAGTTCTTCTGGCACACAAACCTTGAACAAACAGCAGTAAGATTCTGGCCATTTTTATCAAAGATGCAGTTTTCTCTTCCCTCTGTTCATCTCTCAGCATGCTGCCTCTGACTTATTGATTTAATACTGAAAAAACGGTTATAATTCTTTTATGGAAACAGGATTTACAAATGTTCTATTTATTTTTGGTAACATTTGTCAAAACATGCATTTGTATTTGTCATGGGAGAGAACAGAAGTTGAATATGCGTACGCCTGGTTGTGTTCTTTTTTCAACCGTGCAGCCTGTTGCGAACTGCATAAAACAGAGCACATTCTCTTAATTTTTGCCAAATTTGTATTGCTGTGTTTTAGCAGCATTCATAATTGGTTCCAGGGTTGCCTTCTTGGGAGTGAGCAGTGAAACACATGTGCTGTTAAACTGAGCCAAGGGTTGGGTTCTCCTGGAGGACATGCATTTTGGAGCTTGATGTTATCATAATCCTTGCTGCTCCTGCTGAATTACGACACCCTGTGTCCTGGATCTCAGCTTTGCTTCCATTGAGTCATAAATAGAGATGGGCACGACTTAGTGCAATTTTCGTTTTCGTTTTCATTTTTTCGTTTTCGTTACGTAACGAAACGAAAACGAAAAACAGTTCAAAAATGGACCGAAAACGGAAACGAAACGACTAATTTTGAGCCAGTTTTCGTTTTTCGTTACTGGAAAAGCACTCAATGGAGTTAAATGGGGAGAAACGGAAAAAATTCATTTTCGTTTTCGTTACATAACGAAACGAAAATGAAAATTTTTGAAAATTAGCTCACGAAAACGGAAACGAAACGAAACGGACCCTAGCCGAAAACGAAAACGAAAACGAAATTTTTTTTCTGAGTTGTGCCCATCTCTAGTCATAAACACATGTATGGTGCCTCTTTTCCCACCCATACCGTCTGATGCCGGAGTACACATTCTGTGATCTGTAATCACACATTGCTTCAGGGCACACAACCTTGCTCAACCTGTGTTGCCTTGGAGAGTTTCTCTTTGAATCCTCTGAGCAACAAAGTTTTGATTTCTGAGAGGTGAGAAAAAAGAACCTCCAGGAAGGAATTTTTTTATCATCAAAATGGTTGAAGATGTGGGGTAAGGAGGGGAGCAATTGACATTCTTACAACATTGGAAGAGCTGAGATTTCTACATTTGCTTTCCTCTCCCAGCCGGAGGGGGGGGGGTTAGGCAACTCGAGGTGGAGGGAAACCTCACTAGACCAAGAAATCACATTAGATCCTAGCAAGTTTATTTTGAAAAAAATGAAACAATTTGCTTGCCGGGAAGGCTGTCATCTAATGAATAGAATGACTTTTGAAGATAACCAGCCTCCATGTTGACCTTTTGTCCTCCAGAGATAGTTCAGACATGATCAACATAAGAACATAAGAACGTAAGAAGAGCCACGCTGGATCAGGCCAATGGCCCATCTAGTCCAGCTTCCTGTATCTCACTGTAGCCCCACCAAATGCCTCTGGGAGCACACGAGACTAGATATCTGTCTCCTGATACCACACCCCTTGATTTGATCTAGGCCCTACTTGTTTGTGTTTCTGGGAGTCTGGGATACAGTGGTCCCCCGCCCTTTCGCGGTTCATATACTACGGTCCTGCTATATCGCGGGACCACAGTATATGAAAAAAGCCCCCCTAGGGCTTTTATCCATCTCCGCCGGATCGCCCAGATCCACCAGTACCTTGATGAGTCCACCCTGAGGACAGTAGTGCAGGCCCTAGTGATCTCGAGGATCGACTACTGCAATGCCCTCTATGTGGGGTTGCCCTTGACCCTGGTCCGGAGGTTACAACGGGTGCAGAATGCAGTGGCCAGGCTGGTGGTGGGTGCTCAGAGATTCGAGCACATCACCCTAGTTCTGGCTCACTTGCATTGGCTCCCCGTTGTCCTCCGGATCAGGTTCAAGGTCCTGGTTTTGACTTTCAAAGCCCTCCACGGCTTGGGACCAGAGTATCTGGTGGAGCATATCTCTCAAAGGTCAACTGGGACCAGACCCACGAGATTGGCACGGGCGCGCTCACTAAGGGTGGCCACACCCAGAGAGGTTCGGAAATTGCGTACGCGTGACCGCGCCTTCTCTGTGGTGGGGCCCGTGCTCTGGACCCATCTACCCTGTGAGCTGTGCCTGATTAAGTCCCTGCCCGCCTTTAAAAAAGCCCTGAAGACTCACCTCTTCAGGGAGGCGTTTGGCGACCTTTCTAGTTAGGCTTTTTTTTTTTTTTTTGGCCCGCCATCTTGCTCTTTTCCCTTGTGTTTTGTGCTTGCTTGTTATCTGTTTTTTGTATTATTATTTTTATTGTAAGCTGCCCAGAGTTCCTACTGGGAAGATGGGCAGGGTATAAGATTAATAAATAAATAAATAAATAAATAAATAAATAAATAAATAAATAAATACATTGAAGCTGGCCTGATGGTCTCTCCGCTCCCATCTGGTCTTCTTCACCAATCTGTTTTGCATTATAAGCCTGTGCCACTTCCTGGGGAATAAGCCCGTCGAATTGGGTAGAGCTGCGTTCCAAAATAATATGAATGAGATTGGGCTGGAGGTCTCCCCAGTCGTGATATTCCTTGGATAGCAAAGGAGCGATGACACATCCCATTCATAGGGCTCTGTACAGCTGTGAGAGGAGGTGTTTCTGTCCTCAGAAGAAAGCTGCCATAGCAGTACAAGGTAATGTCGTATTCCCACTTAACATTGTTGCATATATTACACTATAATTTTCAGGGAATTAAGGAGTTCCAGGGCCTTCAAAGGAGGTGAAGAAAAATAAAAGACAGAGAGAGAGAGAGAGAGAGAGAGAGAGAGAGATGACATATCAGATGCTTTGGAGAACACACCAAAGACTAGTTAACAGCCAAGCAGCCAATATGCTTAGTTTTTGAGAGAGAGATATAACATGTCAGATTATAGGACAGAAGCCAAGCTTTGCCTCTGCCTTAAGAAACACTAGGAATTATAGTTTGGTGAAGACACTCAGAAGGCCCAGTTCCAGGCCAATGCAGGAAATCCCCAGCTACAATGCAGGAAATCCCCTTACAAAATTTGTAAGGCAGCAGTTAAAACGCCAATGGTTTTCCACTCTTAAGTAGAATTGCTCTTGATTAGAGCTGCCCTTAAGTAGAGGTACTACTATATTTCCATTTCGTGCCCATCTCTATGTGGAAGTATCAAACACTATACAGTAGTACCTTGTATAAAGGAATTAATTCATTCCAAATGAAATTATGTTAAGCACATTTTCCTTTATACAAATTTCCCATAGGAATGCATTGAAAACAAAGTGATCCCATTTTTATGTTATACAGATTTGCCGCATAGGTGATTATGTTAAGCAAATTTCCCCTATCTCCTGAATTTTTTATGTTGTACAAATTTTATGATATACAAACCGTTTGTTATACAAGGGTCCACTGTACATTGCATGGTCTCTGTTTCCTTTTACTGGCCAGTTTAGGTTAATACACCCTGGAAATATGTATAGAGATTTAATTTAGTATTTTCAGTGAAGAGGTAAATAAATCAGTGAATATTGATCCTGAGGATGGGGGTGTCTTATTGTATAATGTTTCTTTAATTATTTTTAATATTTAAACTTTTTTAGCTTTTAAGATTGTGTTTTAAATAATGTAAGCTATTTTGGATCCTTTTATATAAGAATGATGGGGTAAGATATTTTAAATAAATTAAAATACAATAATCACATCCACGGGTGGGGGACTTCTGATTTATGTAATTTTTGTTCTCCCTTGCGGATAACATTAGGGGTGCTTTTACACGACCCCTAAAATCCGAGGCAAAGGGCTCCCTGATGCGGAGCTTAAAATTGTTTTCCCACGATCTCTGGACTATAAAAAAATTAAGTACGACCACGCCCACCTAAAGCAAAGTGTTCTGAGCCTCGTGGCGCAGTGGTTAAATGCCTGTACTGCAGGTAAAACTGTGTTCATGACCTGGGTTCAATCCCCGGTAGCAGGCTCAAGGTTCACTCAGCCTTCCATCCTTCCGAGGTCGGTAAAATGAGTACCCAGCTTGCTGGGGGGGGCAATGTGTAGCCTGCACTCTGTAATTAAAATTGTAAACCACCCAGAGACTACTTGTAGTAGTATGGGGCGGTATATAAGCAGAACCTAAGCGCGTCCCAGCGCATTTTCCAAGTACCTGGTCTCCGAAGGTGAAAAAGTTCTGATGCGGATTGCAAGGCAATGAGTGCCGGGCTCTCCTGCCTTCTGTTTGGTTTTCTTTCCCCTCCGCCCCTTTAAGAGACTAGAATACTTCCCGGGGCAGCTCCCGACAGCAGAGTGGAGGTGAGCCTGCATTTTTTCTCCCCTTTTTCTCCCTCCCCTCACACAGACAGGAGCAAGGGAGTGTGGAGGGTTGGGGACACAGGAAGAGGAGCAAACCCCCAAGATCTCTGGTCCGAATTTAAGTTGCCAGCAGATCTTAGGGGTTGTGTAAAAGCGCCCTAGGAGAGATTGTGAAGACGAACATTGACAAGTCTATATCCTCCTGTCTTGAACTCACCTTGGGGGGCACACCTTAGAGTCTCTGAGCAGCAAATATTGACATGAGTGTCAGCCTTTGTTAGAATTGCAATAGAGCTGTCATGAAAAGGCTGTTGTCCTGGGGTTAAATCTGAGCTGTTGGCTGGAACTTAAAGGTCAAATGAAACAAATCCACCCTGTATGTGTAAGGGAAAAAAAAAGAGAGCAATGGCTTTCTGGCAGCTGAGAGGATGGCAAGGTTCCAGATGATTCAAAGTTAAAGCAAGGTCTCAGAAGCATGCTATGCACTGGAATTTAAGTTGGTTGCAAGATGGGGTTGGCGGTGGTGGTAGACCAGGTGACGGTTGGCTCTCCATTCCTACATGCCTCAGACATCGTGGCTTCTGGCAAGGGAGTGTAGGAATTGTTTGCATCAGTATTCAGATGGTGACCCTTGCACGACAGTGTTCTTCTAGACCTCAAGGGTACCATTGTTTTCCCTTGTTGATTCCATCCCTTGCCAAGAAAACCCGATCCTTCAGCTTGAGTTTTGCACGCGGGTTAGCAGTGCTTTTTGCAGGAGGAACAGATCCCGCAAAACTTGTCGCCGATAATGGCACATTGTGCAAGCATAATTGCTTGGATTAAGCCACCGAAATGGCCATAATTAGCCATTTTCTTTGTGCAATTTAAAATTTGCATCGATAATCATGCCACCTGCGTGAGCCAGAGAGTTGTTTAATTAGAAACACTGCGTGCTGTATAAGTAGCATGATGAGACCTGCTAATAGCGCCAGGCATCTCCCTTCCTTGAGCAAAATTGAAAACAGGAGCCCCTCTCTTCATTTCCAAATATATATATAAGAAGGCCCGTGGTTTGTTTATTTCTCTGCCTGAAGTGAGTGCCCAACCTCCGTCAGCTCATTTTTAAAGCTCATGATATGTTCCACTTGGATAGGTGAAGTAATTACAGACATGGCATCTGCAGTTATGGGATGCAATTAGCAAGTGAAGCAGTTCGATGCCTTGATGAATCTGGAGGGGAAACAGGGGGAAAAGATGAGACCGGGATTCATTCTAATGCAAGATTTTCAAATGTATACCCTTCCCAGCTGTTTGTGTTTTTCACTTATTTGTTCCTTTTGAAACTGGGACACAGAGATGGGGGCCTAATCTCACAACAAGATCAAAAATGAGGAGAGATGAAAGCAGAAAGTTGTAAGATTAAAGCACAGCTGAACCATCTGATCGCTAGTTCCAATTAGAATAGACTCAACCAATCGGCGGGATTAATGTTGAATTGCCATTCTGCAGCTGGTTCAATGGGTTTAGGCTGGATGGGACCAGCAATTGGCATAATGAACTAGAGGCAATGTCAAAAGAGATTACTATTTGGATGTTTTGGATGTTTGAGTGCAATTTCTGCCTTTCCTGTCCAGCATCCATATGAGGGCTGAGGCTGGTAGGAATTATGACACCCACAAGATATGGGGTGCGACTTTTACCCATCCCTTGCTATGAGCAGTTTCCACCAACTTGGTGCCCTCCATATGTTTTGGACAACAAGCCCCATAATAATGCATGTCCTTTGCCCATGATCCACACAACAAAGCTAGTAGTCCCATTTACTTGAAGGCCAGCAAATAGGAAAAACCTATGATATTGTGGTGATGGGAAAAACAGAAACAACAAAAACACCGATATCGAGCCAAAATATACAGGTAATCTGGAATGGTTCATTTTCCCATTATTAATTTGCTTTTCTTCAAAGGTTTAAGAAACACAGTTCTGATAGGTGGTAGGTTCCTAGTCTTTAGATATTCCTTTTCCCCCAACCATGGTTTCCTGGAACTGTTTAGAGACTGGGAGATTGAACCTGGGAGTCCAGGACCTATGGCATTAAAGGGCAACTGTTCTATACAGAGAGCTAAACCATCATTGTCCTGATTTTCTCATGATTATGTCTCAAAGCTCAATTATTAATTCATTCCTTTTCTGTAAACTGAAATGGAAAATAAAAGAGAACAGATACTTCTGCATAATCTTTCACTGGATGAGTAGGTACATTTTATACCCTCCTTCCTTTTCTCTGTCTGTTTCTGCCACCCATTTCCCTCTCTCCCATCAATTCCATCAGGTTGAAAGAAAGGGGGAAACCTACTTCTCAACAAAATGGGGAAGACTTAGCAAACGATCCATGTGCTTCTCCCTTTGTCTGTTTTCTAGATGTCAACATTGGGTTGACAATTTTCAGAAGTTCTTCTGTTTCTTCCTTTTTTTTTTTTTTTACTAAGCTTGAAGAAAACAGTCCCTGCACATAGGAGATAACTTCAAAGCAAGACCTCTTTTCTGTAAAGTAAGCTCAGAATGCACCCTATTAGGAAATACGTCAACGGCTGGTTGAAGCTTTCCTCCATTAGGACGTAAGAAACAATGGATGAAGGACTCCAAAACGGTGGAGGTGGTGACTCTAATTTCAGAGGGGGCATGGCAGTGCTTCAGATTTTGATCTGAAGTCTCTGGGTTTCCCCAATCCGTTCAGCACCTTAGACTAGAGATGGGCATGGATAAAAAAAAAATGGCACTTCGTTTGTCATTTGTCATTTGGAGGGTCCGTTTCGGTTCGTTTCTGTTTTTCGTGATTTTTTGCAAAAGTTTCGTTTTCGTTTTTGTTCGTTTCGTTACCATTTCGTTACCATTTATTTCATTTTTTGTGATTTTTATAGGATGTTAAGCAATTCACTCATATTGCAGTAACAGAAACGAAACGCACGACAAAATTTCCGGTGTTTCTGTTCGTTTTGTTTCATTTTAGAGACAAAATTCGTTTGTCGTTTCATTAGTAATGAAACAAAAAACAAAAATGGAAATGAGAAATTGTTCGTTTCGTGCCCATCTCTACCTTAGACAGTCCCCTCAGACCAAAAACAAAAAGGACTAAAGCCTGGAGCAGCTTTAACATTGCCCGCTCCAAAAAATAAGAGCCACCTGCTCGTCACGACTACAAAATCTGTTTTATTGGCATGTGTTAAGGAGAGTTCAATGGTTTAGCTATTTGGGTCCAGATCCAGAGTTTGGGAGTTTGATTCTGCATTGGGTCTCCCGAGAGAATACCCAGCCTGGGTGGACTTGGTCAAGCTCCATGATTACAGGGTGTCCCCAGAAGAAAAGAACGGGAGGCCATATCTGAGTATTCTCTACCTGGAAAATCCTGTAAAGGGTTGCCATAAGGCAGAATTGACTCAGTGGTATGGGAAGTATTGCTGTTGTTCTTATTAAGGCAGCCACATCAAACAGAAGCTCATCACCTGAGTCAGAGGACCAGGTTCTGATACCCAATAAACGCACTGCTGTTGATCACCCCTTCCTGCAATGTATGGCTCTCTGGTGCACTGCAACACACAGCCTGTTGATTCATGGACAGCCACGTGGCCCAGGAGAACTCTGGGGAGGTGCCTTTGGGAGCATATCTCCTTAGAGAATCATAGAGTTGGAAGAGACCTTGAGGGCCATTTAGTCCAACCCCTTGTCATGCAGGGGTTGGACAATATTTCTGACAGATGGCCATCCAGCCTCTGCTTAAAAACCTCCAAAGAAGGAGACTTCACCACCCTTTTTTGTGGCAGCATCTTCCACTGCCGAATAGCTCTAACTGTCAGGAAGTTCTTCCTAACGTTCAAATGGAATCTCTTTTCCTGTAGTTTGAAACCATTGCCCCGAGTCCTAGTCTCTGAAGCCATGGAAAACAAACCTGTTCCCTCTTCAATGTGGCATCCTTTCAAATATTTAAACATAGCTGTCATATCCCCCTCAGCCTTCTTTTAGAGAGGCTAAAAATTCCCAGTTCCTTAAGCCGTTCCTTTGCAACCAGCAGCTGCTTTCAGCAGTTACACCAATGTGGGAAAGCGTTCCGTAAAGGTGGAATAATTGGAAGCCTGGAGAGCAAGTCATTCAGAGTAGAGATGGGCACGAAACGAGCAGTTTTTCATTTTTTTGTTTGTTTTTTCGTTTCATTACGCAACAAAAACGAAAATGAAAATTTTTCAAAACAAAACGGAAATGGAAACGGAAACGAAAAATTTTGCTGTGTTTTTCGTTTTTGTTGCGGCAAATACATTGAACTGAAAAGAATGCTAACGAAACCACATTTTTTGTTTTTGTTTTCATTTTTTCGGTTCGTTACGTACGAAAATGAAAATGAAAAATTTGCAAAAAAACCCCAACGAAAATGAAAACGAACCGAAACGGACCCCTAAATGACCAAACGACAAACGAAACACCATTTTTTTGATTCGTGCCCATCTCTAATTCAGAGGGCAAATGGCAAGAGAAAAAGAGGAGGACAGAAGGATAGAAGGGAAAGGATTGACTAAACGCCAGTCAGTGTCATGGGAAACCGTCTTGAGTGCAGTGTTGAAACAGGGCCAGGAATGTTTCACCTGGTAGCAAAAACGGAAAGTAAGCTGAAATTCTAACTCTTTCTAACCAAGCATGCTTTCTCCAGTGACTTTGGGAAGGTCGGGGTGGTTGCTGGGTTGGCAGTGTTTGTTTTTTTAACCTTTTTCTCTCTTTTTTTGCTTAAGCTTTATATAAGATTGTTCCAAGTTATCTTTTCTGTTCCACTTTCTTGAGGTGTTTAAAGATTAAATGGAATGTTTGCTCTCGAATGTGCTTGCATTCCTGTGTAAACACCATTGGGTAATCTTGGCCAGAATTAACTGTACATGCTGGGAAACTCTCAAGATGTTAACAAAATATAAAAGATCTAGCATGAAGTATGCATCCAGCATAGAATGGTCACTTACTTGTACTCCCATTTGGGAGAGGGTGTTTGGATAAGGAGACAACGGATTTGCCTAAAATTTGCCAAAGCTAGTAGAGCTAACACATACAGTAACCCCCCACACGTATCGTGGGGGTTAGGGACCTGAACCCACCCACAATAATTGAAAATCTGAGATATGTGGATGTAGGTCGGGTCTGGCCTGGAGGGCCTAGCCTTTTTATTATTTCTAATTTCTGCACTAGTTTCCCCATTTAAATTCCCAACAAGTGCATGAAAGCTGGCATGCCTTTCCATGCACAAAACCCATTGACGTGAACATTAACTGTTTCCCCTAACATTTACGTTTTTGTCAGTCTTTCCTCTAATACAGTGGTGTCCAAACTTCAGCCCTCCCGATGTTTTGGAACACAGCTCCCACAGTCCTTTGTCATTGGCAATCTAGCCTTGGAATTCTGGGAGTTGTGGTCCAAAACATCTGGAGGGCTGAAGTTTGGACACCCCTGCTCTAATATGTGGCTTTTTTCATGGAAGACCCTTAACAGGCATAGTTTGGTTGCACTGTTTTCCTTCCAGTGAGCATTTTTCATCTGTTTTTGCAACAGAAAATGGGAGGAAAGATGAAAACCGAAAGAATACCATTCCGTTCTCTGTGGTAGTCAGTTTTGTTCATATTTAAAACATAAACCAAATGAATTTTGCCCTCAGTGCCACATGGGTCTTTGCCAGGTAGAGAGGCAGAGGAAACAAAAAATTTTTAGTCTTCATCTTTGCAAAACTGGAGTTTAATTTCAGCTGGTGCGCTGGGTGAAGTGTTGATAGGCGCCAAATTGGTATCACATTTAGAAGCTTTATTCACCCCCTGTTCCAGGACATTGCTGTCGATAATGGTTTGGTCTCATTATGTAGCTTCCTTGAACACTGTTGAAACAAGACTGTACACCATAAATACTTAAGGCCATTTTATTAAAGGGGGAAGTGGCATCCCCGGTTCACAACGCTGAAGGTACAAACACAGTTTTGGGAACCGAAATGGCTGATGGTTGCTGGAAAGCGAGAAAACGTGGATTGACTGATGAGAAAGTGGATTTTCTGTTGTGATGCCTGGTGTGTAAGGCCGAGTAGGGAACGGCTTTCAGCCTGAGGCACCAAACTCAATTTCATAGTTCTCCAAAGCTGCATTCCAGCCGTGGGTGAGGAATGAGGAAAAGAGCAGGACAACAGAGTGCCAGCAAACACTACTCTCAAGTATTTGGTTCTAGTCACTAAATCTTGGGAGTAGAGATGGGCACGACTCAGAAAAAATTTTTCGTTTTTGTTTTCGTTTTCGGCTAGGGTCCGTTTCGTTTCGTTTCCATTTTCGTGAGCTAATTTCAAAATTTTTTCATTTTCATTTTCGTTTTCGGCTAGGGTCCGTTTCGTTTCGTTTCCGTTTTCGTGAGCTAATTTCAAAATTTTTCGTTTTCGTTTCGTTACGTAACAAAAACAAAAAAAAACGAAAACGAAAACGAAAACGAAAATTTTTTCGTTTCTCCCCATTTAGCTCCATTATGTGTTTTTCCAGTAACGAAAAACGAAAATTGGCTCAAAATTAGTCGTTTCGTTTCCGTTTTCGGTCCATTTTTGAACAGTTTTTCGTTTTCGTTTCGTTACGTAACAAAAACGAAAACGAAAATACCGCTAAGTCGTGCCCATCTCTACTTGGGAGAGTCAATCTAGGGTACGGCTGCTTCCAGTTTGTCCATCTCCCCCACTATTCTTCACAATATGGTTATCAAGAAAGACTTGTGGCTGTCGGAGAAAGTCCAGATGGTTGGCGTCCACTTTAAGTCTTCAACCTTCAATCTAGCTGTGAAAAGAATCAGAATTTTCATTGGGAAAGGCAAAGAGGACTGTAAGTACTAGTAAAACAAGAGTAGAAAATGGGAGGAACTCCAAGTTCCTCTAGAAGCACAGTTAAAATATCTTAAAAGTAACTTTAAAAGTAATTAAAGAGCACTGTTTGCCATGCCACTATGCCCCATCTGTATGCATAGAAATGAATATAGAGTATTATCATTCAACCAAATGTGTTGCTTTCAATGTGTAACTTCTGTTATTGTCACCCCCTCAACATTCATTCCTTGTAATAAATTCTTTTCCTTGGTGTACTAGATTGCACAAGAGTAGTCCACTAAATGAATGGGGATCTGGGGAGTCAAGTCTTCTGTAAATTCCATCATTTCAAATTGGTCTACTCTGTGAGTTACTTGAGCATATACACTTCCTCTAGTGTAATTTACTAGGCCAACCCACAGGATTTGGGCCATTGTAGTGAATTTTTGCCAGTGGTTCCCAGTGTCTGAATCCAGTCCTGGATGGTGCTGAGACTAAGGAACGTTGGCGCCTTTTCCCATTTTCTTGGGCTAAATCTTAGTTCTAGCTAGTGCAGACCCAATGAAATCGACAGAAGTTCAGTTGGTTAGAGTGAATGAGTTTTGCTCATTTCATTGGGTCTACCTGTCTCAGTTAATCAGAATACTGCATCGGTATACAGCGTTTTTTTTCGCCTAATGGTCAGGTATACCGTGCATTTGAATCCGCTTTGCTATTAAAATGATGGCTTAGACGCTTGGGTTTCAGGCGCGGCAACTTGACTAAATATAATACTAAGTTGTGAAATGTTGAAAATTATAGTATTTAGAAACTAGTCCCGCCCCCCACATTGCAGGGAACGTATGTATCTGGTATGTGCATGTCTGCGAAATATTGTATTTTAACTGGCAGCGAAATGCAGATTTGTGTGTTCAGGTTCTGCAACCTATTTGTCAGATAACAAGGGTATAATTGAAGGAATTGATTAACAAAAGGATAAACACCAGTCTGAAATTTGCTCATGTTACCCAATCTTCTTAGTACAAAGATTATGCTTTTTCTGGAAAGTGAGTCGGTCACGACTGTAACGACACAACACATACACACTTGTCCTACAATGACCTGTGTTCATTGTTCATAACTTTAACAGTACACTTGGGTGTTTATTTTATATATTTGGGTGAAATGTCTTAACTTATGTCTTATATGTATATGGGTTCAGTTTTTATTCTCCTTGAAATCCCACTCTCCTCCAGCCTCAAAGGAAGTAAAACTGGAAGTGCATTATTGCTCATGGTCAGGAAAAATCAATGGTCTGCTATGGATATAAATATTATATTGTATCTCCACCAAGGATGAAGAATGGCAGAATTATGCACCTTGCCCTATGAGTGCATCTGGCATTTTAGGGCGATTCCAGCTGGAGAAGGTGAAACCTTTGAACCTCACAAATAGAGATGGGCACGAAATGAACAATTTTTCATTTTCGTTTTCGTTTTTTCATTTCGTTACGCAACGAAATGACAAATGAATTTTGTCTCTAAAATGAAATGAAACGAACAGAAACACCGGAAATTTTGTCGTGCATTTCGTTTCTGTTACTTCAATATAAGTGAATTGCTTAAAATCCTAAAAAAAAAATCACAAAAAATTGAAATAAATAGTAACGAAATGGTAACAAAACAAACAAAAAAGAAAATGAATTTTTTTTGCAAAAATTCACGAAAAACGAAACCGAACCGGACCCTCCAAACGACAAACGACAAATGAAATGCCATTTTTTTATTCGTGCCCATCTCTACTCACAAATTAAGCACAATTTTGCAAATAATGCAAATATCCCTTTAAGACAAGCAATTGCACTAAACTAGAGACAGATTGTTTTCTTATCTTTTGGGCTCTAATGTGTACACTGTTCTCAAAGTTGCCAAGTTTATAATTAAAGCAACATATTTAAGAATGCAACACATCGAACAAATTGGAGCATCTGGTAAAGGAGATCTACATATATGTCTTCTGTGTATTCTGAATTTTTATTGTCATGTACTCTACTGTATTGTGTTGTGTGTAATTTAATGTATTTTATATTTTGTTTTTGTTGGTTGATATGGTCATGGGGCGAATCGATAAATTATGAACAAACAAGCTAACTAACTAAACCAGAGGGAGAGTGGGGTATATGGGTTGGGAAAACAATATTGGAAGCTCAGTTCTGGCCCCTCCCTCTGTCACCTCTGCCTCCTCCCATTGACAGAACTTACAACAAAACCTAAGCATGGAACCTGAGTAGGGATGGGCATTTCGTTTTGGAACCCATAGGTTACCAAATGAACCACGTGAGCCCAGGTGATCCTCGGGACCGGCTGATACACACAGATCCAATTGCTTTACCTTTCTCTGTCTTGCGTAGGGTTAAAATCAAATGAGGAAGCACACTGTGATGTCATCTTTCTTGCTTCGTGCTGCTGGCCAATCAGAGAGCGAGGGTTAGTGTTAGCTGTGCCTGTCCCTGCACAGCTCCTGATTGGCCAGCATCAGAGATCTAGCACAGATGATGACGCAGCATGCTTCCTCATTGGATTTTCACCCTGCATGAGACAGAGAAAGGTAAAGCAATTGGATCTCTGTGTGTATCAGCCGGTTGCGAGGACCACCTGGGCTTGCGTGGTTCATTTCGTAACCTACTGCTTCTGAAACGAAATGCCCATCCCTAAACCTGAGACTTTGGGTGGAGAGGTGGAAGCCAGAGGGGTTGGCAAATGGAATGGAATAGAGATGGGCATGAACCTGTGGTTTGTGCAGGTTTGGTTTGCAACCAAGGAGGTGTTCGGCGCTTCTGAGCACCCAACACCTCTTCAGGTGAAAAACAGACTGGAACAAACGGCCTGTTCAGCAGTTCATGCCCATCTGTAGAACAGAGTATCCTGGATCTCACTGGTCCCACATAATTTTTTTTTGGGGGGGGGGAATTGAAATAATGGAAAATAAGATGGTATCTGTGAGTATCTGCACCAGGGTTCTCATTTGTAGCACTAACATTTGGCTTTCAAATGCCAGTGAGCCCTTTATGGCATTTTTGTGGCCGTGAAGGTCATCTGGAAGTCACCCTTAAAACAAATAAGAATGTGTGGGTGGGGTGGTTGAAGGCCTACATCTGCATCTCAAGGATTCCAGTTTTTTTAAGATGTTTGGGCATAAGGGCTCTGCTAAAGACCCCCTTTGTCAAGCCCCACATACAGAGCACACACACAAACAGGGTTCAGTTCTTTGCCAAGATCTTTAGTAGAAAGCCAGGCAAGTTCAAGTCCTTTTGCCAACAATCAAGTGCCAGATAAAATAACAGAATCCAACTCCCAGCAATTAACAGTCCAAGTCAAAACCAGAATATCTCACAGAAACCAGATGCCAAACCCAAGGGAACAGATTAAGCCGTTGTCCAGTCTGAAATCAGAAGACAGAGCCAAGGTCACAGACAGGAACGTGGTTGCAAGTTCAAATGACGTGTTGCTCCCATAGAGAGCTCAAGGTGAGCTTACCAGCTTTATCTCAAAACAGGGAACACACCCTTACTTCTGGAAAGGCTCCTGCTAGTACTCAGGGCTTCCCGACCTGATTCCCCGTCTAGCATCAAAGACCCTTTCCCTAGCTCTCCTGGTAGCACATCTTTGCAGAATCCTGCTCATAGCCCTTCTAGGGGGAGAAGATATGTTTTCAGCTGAGTCATCAGACCCAGCTGCCTGCTGACTTGAGCTGCAAGGCTCCTCCAGCAGCTCTTCACCATTTAACCCCTCAGAGTCAAGTTCTGTGAAAGGCAGGGTCCTGGCACCCTCCCCCCCCACACACACACCTCAAAAAGCTGAAAAAGCAAAATGGCCATCTCCAGGATTTCCTGTCCTCCCCAAAATGGCTGCATTGGGCCACTCCTGGGTTTGGTGTTGCTTCCTAGTGTGCCCATATTGGCTGCTTAGGATGAATGTGGGGAAGTTCCTAGGAGGCGCTTTCATCTTACAATAATGTAAAATGACTGTTGCTACATGCTCTCAAGTCATCCCTGATTCGTGGTGACCCTATGAATCAGCGCTCCCCAGAATATCCTCAGCTGCCTTGCTTAGCTTTTGTAGACTCAAGCCTGTGTCTTCCTTTAGGGAACCAGTCCATCTCACATTCAATCTTATTTATTTATTTGTTATATATATTTGTTATATATTCTTTTTCTCCTGGTGCCTTCCACCTTTCCTGTCCTGGAGAATCGTGCCTTCTCGTGATCTGCCCAAAGTGAGAGAGAACGAGTTTCAGCATCTTTGCTTCCAGATATAGTTAATAATAATAATAATAATAATAATAATAATAATAATAATAATAATA
>JAHTLZ010000054.1:8969561-8988255 GCA_023846285.1 Phrynocephalus versicolor
AAATAAATAAATAAATAAATAAATAAATAAATAAATAAATAAATAAATGATGCAGTTCAGCCCCCTTGGAGGTTTAAAAAGCATCCCTGGGACTTTTTTGATCTAAAACAGACAGAAGAGTGGAATGCTATTAACTAATCCGCTTGTAGGACTGAATCTCCTTTCAAATGTTGATTCATTTTTAATAGGGTGTTTAAGCTTTAGGAGCAGCCCTGAATTCCAATTCTGGACATTCCTGGGAGTTTAAGTTGCAAGCAGTCTTTTACTGCCTCAAGAGAAATGCCATTTCTGCAGTGTGCCTGTTTATTGATAGCTATTCAGCCAGTTACACTCAAGGAGATGAATGTGTGATAAAACCATGCTTAAAAAAGCCGAATGATTTATTGGGGTTTTTTTCTCCCTTCTTTTAGCGAGTTTATAACTCAGCTTACAATTGCTGGCAGAGCTTTACCGCCTAGGCAAAACTTCAATTTTTCTTTGGTTTTGGGTTGCTTAAAAAAAAACAGAGCTTGCTTCCAAGCATCCAGTTAAGGATTAAGAACATAAGAACATAGGAAGAGCCCTGCTGGATCAGGCCAAAGGCCCATCCAGTACAGCTTCCTCTATCTCACATTAGCCCCACCAAATGCGTCTGGGAGCACACGTGACTAGATCTCTGTCTCCTGATACCACTCCCCGGCATCTGGCCCTTGAAGTACCCTGGTTTTAAGACTGGAGATTACACATCTCCATCATGGTTTGTAACCTGTGATGGATTTTTCCTCCAGGAATCTGTCCAGTCCCCTTTTGAAGGCATCCAAGCCAGATGCCATTACCACATCCTGTGGCAGGGAGTTCCACAGACCAACACGCTGGGTGAAATAATATTTCCTTTTGTCTGTTCTTACTCTCCCAGCCCTCAATTTGAGTGGATGTCCCCTAGTTCTGGTATTTTGTGGGAGGGAGAAAAGCGTCCTTCTATCTACTTGACTCATGCCCTGCATTATTTTGTACATCTCAATCATATCCCCCCTCAGGCACCTTTTTTTCCAGACTCAAGAGCCCCAAATGTTTTAACCTTTTCTCATAAGGAAGGGCCCCTCTCAGCCATATGGAGCTCTGTGCCCTTGTTGATCCAGATCCAGTAATTGGATCCAAATGGTTAGTGAGGCTGTAACAAAACTGGAACATATTTACATTTCTGGTGGCATTGTCCTACGATATATCATTTCCGGGTTAAGGTGTCTAAAAAAATAATAATCAGAAATATAACGGCACAAAGTATGGTTGTAAACCCAGCATTGGGATGAATGAACCTATTTTTAGATTCCAATGGATCACTCATAAAGGGCGAATTACAATTTTTGTATGTGTAGCAGCTAGATGATTAACGATTGCTCGGCACTGGAAGATAGCTGCGGAAATTTCAATGAAGGTTTGGGAATCTCAGTTATGGCAATTAATTTTGATGGAAAAACTCAGCCCACTCACATCTGAGGCACCAGAATTCCAGTGCAGGCTCATTGTACATAACCTGGCTTCCTTTCATTCAGTATACTAATGATCATACCCACTCTCTTAGCAACCAGCCATGCAGATTTACAGAACAATGTAGTATGTTAACCAGTAACACCATTTGATATCTTTAGTGTGCGGGTTTTAGTGGCTTATAACTCTTTTATGGGTTCTTTTTTAAATATATGGTATTTTATTAAATTTAATAATTTAAAAAAATATGGAAAGGCTTTGAGCAGAGATGGTGGAGCTTGTAAAGTTTGTGATATAATTAAGTAGTGGTATTACCAGTGGCACCCCCCAATGCTTTTTCACAGGCTAGCCTGGATTTGGACTTGTGTCCCTTGGGTTCTAGAGGAATATGCTACCAGCTCTGGCTAAAACAGAGAACCTTGTGCACTGCTCACATTCCAAGGTTTTAAAAATAAACTGCTGCCTTGGGTCCTTTTCCAAGGAGAAAGGCGAGGTAAAAATACTCTAAATAAATTTTAAAAAACAAATGTTTTATATACACAAACATACACTGACATTTTGTGAGTGATCTTGGTTAGATTTTGGCTTTTTCTTCTCTCAAGAAGAATTTTGCATGCTTTCAGTAGGTTGTATTGACACAATGAGTTATCATTTCTCATTGAGGACTAGAAGATTTACATCTTAGTATTTGTTACATCATTAGAAGCGGCCCGCGATGGAAAGATTAAGCATTTCTTCTGTCCTTGCTGATTTATTGTCTTTTAATGATGTGTGACATTTTGTCTTGAAGGGAGGAGGTGAGTCAGCAGTGTGATGCAGTGGCCGGGAAAGCCAATGAGATTTTTGGTTGCATCAACAGAACCATAGTGTCTAGATCAAGGGAAGTGATAGTACCACTCTATTCTGCTCTGGTCAGACCCCACCTGGAGTACTGTGTCCAGTTCTGTGCGCCACAATTTAAAAAGGATGTTGACAACCTTGAGCGGTTACAGAGGAGGGCAACCAGGATGCTTGAAGGTCTGGAAGAAATGTCTCACGAGGAACAGCTTAGGGAGCTGGGAATGTTTAGACTTATTAAAAAAAAAGGCTGAGAGTAGATACAATAGCTATGTTTAACTATTTCAAATCAAATCAAATCGACCTTTATTGGCATTAAAATAAAACAAAACAACACAACAAGAGAAAATGAGGTACAGCAAGAAGGGTAATCAAACACGGAACCGGTGATTCTAATATATGCATTAGCTACTCAAGCCAATGAGATGGGGAATAGGGAAGTCCAGATCCTCGTGCTGCTATAATCTCAGAGGCAAAGGAGGCCACCTCATCCAGATAAGAGGTGACTTGCGTAGAGAGAAGAAACCTAAGCTTAGCCAAGTCTTCCCACCCTTGCATTCTATCGAGGATGGAGGATAGATATTTCTTACGAAGTGCATCGTGAGTTGGGCAATGAAAGAAGATGTGTTCAAGCGTTTCAACGGCATTAGTTTGACATGGACAGATCCTCTGGGAGTAAGGGATTCCATTGAACCTACCCGACAATAGTGCAGAGGGGAAGGAATTACATCTGGCAAGTGAATAGGCTCTGCGTGCTTCGGGACATGTTAGGTAAGTCAGAAAAAAAGCAGGCTTCCCAGGTAGGACTGGGATGTTAAATTGAAGTGGGGAGCAGATGGTTTTGGCTTCACTGCACAGTTCTTGCCATTCTATATTCAATAGCCTGTCTTTAATAGTCCTATATGCTTCAGATTGACTTAACATGCCAAGCTGCTCAATGTCCAATCCTGCTACTTTAAGAGTGGTAAGAACCTCGGAGATCTCAACTGGGAGGTCAGGATCTATCAAAAGTTGATATAATAAACGGGTATGAACTGGGTTGTAGAGGATTCCAAGCCAGAATTTAATAGCTCTTAATCTGGCCAAGGTCTTCAGCCGTATCATGCCAGTTTCTAAGCAAAGAACGGCATATGGGACACATTTAGGGAGGCCTAAGATTCTCCTCAAAAAAGAGGCTTGAATACTCTCCACTCTGCGATCTATAGCTTTATACCAAATTGGTGATGCATATAAGATTTGAAAGGTTGTCATATTGAAGAGGGAACAGGTTTGTTTTCCATGGCTTCAGAGACTAGGACTCGGGACTAGAGATGGACATGAAATGAATTTTTTTTCCGTTCTGTTATTTGTTATTCGTTTTGTTATGTAACAAAACAAATAACAGACCTGGCGGGGAAATTACAACGAACCGAACTGAACCAAGAAAATTAGGTTTGTTATGTTTCGTTTTCGTTAATGGCGACAGGCGATAAAAAGAGCTGTTTTAAATGTTAAAAAACGTCCTGAATATCCGTAAAAACCCAGCAATAATTATTCTGCCTCATAATACCTACCAGGGGGGGTTGGGGTCCTTAAAACATGCATTTATGTCTTTTCTCAGATCGCTGTATTTTTTTCTCTTTAAGGTGTGTTAGGGGACATCAACCCAAAATTGCTGCCCGATGCCTAATATTGATTTCATGGGTATTAAAACACCCTGGACATCCGTAAAACTGCAGCGATAATTATTTATTCTGCCTGATAATACCTACCGGGGGGGTCCTTAAAAGTTTGTCTTTGTCTTTCTCTCATCCCGATGTAGTTTACTTTTCCCTTTCAGGATGACACAAAATGTATGCCAGCCACAAAATGGATGCAAGCCATGTGATGGGATCATGTAAATTCTTGAACCACTTCAACCAATAGCATGCCCAGGTTGCAGACTGGGCAGGTCTGGCAGCCACAGAGGGCATAAAAAGCTATGACAGCCCCCGTCCTCCTTGCAGTCTGAGGTGGGAGTTAGGTTGGGGTGGGATTGCTGTCTCTGCGACTCGTGATTTTCACTTTAGGCCAGGCAGGCAGGTGTGTGTCTCTGTATTCCTGCTGGCTGCAGCCTGGCGCTTAGGGCAGAGAAAGAAGAGATTTCTCTCTAGCTTCCGTCTTGCAGGCCTCCCTGTGTGCGTACTGCGTACCTCTCTGTGAGTACCCTCCCCTGCCCCACAGTCACTCTGTGGCTGCCTTGCACCCTGGGCAACGCCCGCCACTGCCTTGCAGACTCCCTGCGTACCTAGTCTATACTGTGTCTCTGCCAGCATAAATTTTTAAAAGTGTTTTCCCTCTGGTCTGGGGTGTTGGGGGATGCCTGCGTGCGGAAATGCTTTAAAAATTGTGCAAAATGGGTAAAAATGAATAATGAATCAATGAACCAATGAAACGAATTTTTTGAGAAAATTCACAAAAAAATGAAAATGAAACGAACCAAGCCCCTCAATGAAACAAAACGAAACGAAACGTCATTTTTCAAATTCATGCCCATCTCTACTCGGGAAGGCTTTGAAAACCCTTCTCTTCCGGGAGGCGTTTGGATGATTCCCCCCCCTCTTTTTCCCGCCATCGCCATCCCCTGCAATTGTTGTTTTATTCATTTATCCTATTAATCTATGTAATTTGCTGTTCTTTTATCTGTTGTAAACCGCTCGGAGTTCCCCCCTCTAGGAAGACGAGCGGTATATAAGTTCCATAATAAATAAAATAAATAAATAAAAATGGTCTCAAACTACAAGAAAAGAGATTCCATTTGAACATTAGGAAGAACTTTATGACAGTTAGCAGTGCTGTTCAGCAGTGGAATCTGCTGCCACAGAGGAAGGTGGTGGAGTCTCCTTCTTTGGAGGTTTTTAAGCAGAGGCTGGGTGGGCACCTGTCAGAAATACTGTGATAGGAGTTCCTGCATAGCAGGGGGTTGGACTGGATGGCCCTTGAGGTCTCTTCCAACTCTATGATTCTATGTTAAAATATTTGAAATAAGTGAATTAAATAAATGTGCTTAATCTTTAACAAACTTATGTGGTTATTGGCTAGAGGACAGCCGTAGCGACCTTAGAAGGAACCGACAATTGAGGAGTAAGAATTAAAACTCCTTTTGAAAAATGCCCAATTTGCTCACTGCATGGAATTTGGAGCATGCAGGGAAGGAAAGAGAATTAATTCTGCACATTGGGTTTCTAGTACCAACATGCCACTCAAGAGTCAGTGCAGCAATTAACTGCCATTGTAGTGGCTCTGAAAACATACATCCCGGCAGCTCCGTAAGTGCATGATGCTCTTTAGGACTTGACATTCTCAAGATCCAGAAGGATTCTCCCCATCTACTGGAGAAGATGAAATTGCTGGGGCTTGAAAGCAGCATAAAGCAATTTCTGGTGGACAGCTTCGCTCCTGTGACCTCACCCTGTGTGGGCTGCTGATGTTCCAGGTTCATGGTGGGACATTTGAATCGGAATAGTAGACGGTGATAAGCATAACATGAACATAACATAAGAACATAACATTAGAACATAAGAAAAGCCATGCTGGTTCAGGCCAAAGGCCCATCTAGTCCAGTTTCATTCAAAAATCGCTAATTTGTCAATTCATATTTGTGTGAATTGATACCACCTACAAATATGAATTGGTGAATTTTAGCCATGTTTACTTCATCTTTTTGAAGTAAAACATAAGAAGAGCCGTGCTGGATCAGGCCAAAGGCCCATGTAGTCAAGCTTCCTGTATCTCACAGTGGCCCCACCAGATGCATCTGGGAGCGCACAATACTAGATATCTGTCTCCTGATACCACTCCCCTGATTCTGGCCCTTGAAGTACCCTGGTTTTAAGCATGGAGATTACACATCTCCATCATTGTTTGTAACCTGCGGTGGACTTTCCCTCCAGGAATCTCTCCAATCCCCTTTTGAAGGCATCCAGGCCAGATGCCATCACCACCTCCTGTGGCAGGGAGTTCCACAGACTAACAACATGCTGGTTAAAAAAATATTTTATTTTGTTTGTTCTCATTCTCCCAACCCTCAGTTTGAGTGGATGTCCCCTAGTTCTGGCATTTTGCGAGAGGGAGAGGAGTGTCCCTCTATCCACGTCACTCATGCCCTGCATAATTTTGTACGTCTCAGTCATATCCCCCCTCAGGCGCCTTTTTTCCAGACTATAGAGCCTCAAATGTTTCAAGATCGCTGTAAATTTTAATGCTGAGCAATTGCATATCTCTCAATAATGGGTAGAAATGGGCATAAGGTGAACTACCAAATAGGAATAAAATGGGCATGGTTCATGGTTCAGTTCATGGTTTGTTGTATGCAATCTATTTTGCTGAGTTAAAACGATGCCCCAAACACATTTCCACTCTGTGCTTTATTTTGCTGTGACCACTCCCTTCCTTCTGACCCCCTTGCCTCCCTCCCTGGTCCTGCCTCCTACATCTTTTCCACCACTATCACCCCCATCTTCAGAGACAATTGGTCCATCTTTCCATCCAGGGATGCCAGGCCACTGTGAGGATGGCCACAGGCAAGTGGAGGTGGATGAGCCATGAGAGGAACAGGTACTCTACCACCACTGGCCATGAACTGAAAACTGAATTGTGAACTGGTTCGGCTTTTTGGTTCATAGTGGTTCATAGTTCATGGCCAACTATGAACCACAAACCACAAGGGAGTACAAATACAGTACTTCTCTTGTTTTTTTCCTTTTTTATTATATATATAAAAAAGAGCACTCATCTTTATTAAAAACTTCTGTGAAAATACAGCTGCACAGAAAGGCCCCTAAAGATTAAGCAGTGAATAATTTAAGCCAATTCCTTACGGAGCAGAGAGAAGAAAAGGATGCCAACAGGAAGGCGACAGCAGTTAACAAAACAGAGGAAAAATGCAGACGTTTCTCTTACCCAGTCTCTTTGATGCCGAAAACACACCCAGTATTTTCACTTGATCACTGGTTGCATCGGCAAGCACTGAATGTTGACGTAGCAAGGAGATATGAAGCATGCCTGGCGGTGCACACTTTGAACATCTCCAGCTGAAGTTTGGAAGGAAAGCAGGGCCAATTCTGCTCCTGTTGACCTGTCAAAGCAGCAAACTATCAGCTTGAACCCTGGAGTCTCCTAATGGGTAGTTGCATTCCTGTGCATGGTGAAAAAATAAAGGAAAGTTGGGTATCTGCCACTCTCCAAGCCATAGCGGTTGCCTAGGGGAGATGAGAAATTGGAGAGAGTCTTAATGTGTAAAAATGATGTTGCAGAGTTTTGAAGTTCGGGTTAAATTCGTTCGCTATGCAGTAGAAGTAGGAAGACTCACCGAGAAGAATAGCTACGTATTCCCCGGATAGACCACCACTTCCTCATTAACTGGTACCTAATCTCTAAGTAACTCATTCTGGGGCATCTAAGAACAAAAATGTCACATTACTTACAATTGTGAAGAGATCAACAGCAAATTAGCAAACACGGCTTTGAACAGACTAAAGAGAGGGAAATGAATACTTAGGATAGAGGTGGGGCTCTCTGTGAATTCAGAGGCAGGAAGAAATGATTGGTCAGTGCTTATTAGATTGACAGTCCCCCAAACCCAGAAACATAAGAACATAAGAAGAGCCATGCTGGATCAGGCCAAAGGCCCATCGAGTCCAGCTTCCTGTATCTCACAATGGCCCCACCAGATGTGCCTGGGAGCACACAAGACTAGATATCTGTCTCCTGATACCACTCCCCTGCATCTGGCCCTTGAAGTAACCCGGTTTTAAGCCCGGAGATTACACATCTCCATCATGGTTTGTAACCTGTGATGGATTTTTCCTCCAGGAATCTGTCCAATTCCCTTGTGAAGGCATCCAGGCCAGGTGCCATCACCACCTCCTGTGGCAGGGAGTTCCACAGACTAACAACTCACTGGGTAAAAAAAAAATTCTTTTGTCTGCTCTCACTCTCCCAACCCTCAATTTGAGTGGATGTCCCCTAGGTCTGGCATTTTGTGAGGGGGAGAAGAGTGTCCTTCTATCCACTTGACTCATGTCCTGCATTATTTTGTACATCTCAATCATATCCCCCCTCAGGTGCCTTTTTCCAGCTGTCCACCAGAAAGGCAGCAAGTAAAGAAATATATATATCGGGATGTGTCATACTAGAGGAAAGATTGGATGGAGCTCTGGCCAAAACGGCTAGGGTTGCAACACCGCAGGATTGTACAGTGGATTTTCTGTTGCTCTCTATACCACCTCAACTCCATCCCATTCTCTTCCTGTGATACCCTTCCTCTGTAATCCCTCTCATTCTCTCATGCTTTGTCTTGTCTCAGCTCTAAGACCAATGGCTGTGGCCCTGTTGCACTTCTCATTAAGGCATGAGAAAAAGTTCCGGACAGCGGGTCCGCATGAACTACAGACCCATCTAGAACGAATTACCCAAAGAAGTCGTGTTTTCTCCATCTCTGTCCCTCCACATTTTTCTATCTATAAGACGCCCCCCTTTATAAAATGCCCCTCCTATTTCCCAACCTAAAATTTTGTTGTGTTGCGTTGTTACAGTTGTGACCGACTCTTCATGACCCCATGTCCATGGAGTTTTCTTGGCAGGAATACTGGAGTGGTTTGCCAGTTCCTACTCCAGGTGACTACAGCACCTGGTATTCCCTGATGGTCTCCCATCCAAGTACTAGCCAGAGCCGACCCTGCTTAGCTTCCGAAATCAGGCGAGATCAGAAGTGCTTAGGCCATCTAGGCTTGGCATCAACCTAAAATTATAGTATCGCAACTGTGCAGTTCTCTCGTCGGCTTTCTTCCGTGTATAAGACATCCCACAATGTTTAGTCTTAACAATTTTAGACAAAAATGCAGCCTTATCCAAGGGAAAATCTGGTCTTTTCCTCCGGCAACTGAGCATGTTGTTTCTTGAACAAACTTTGGATTCTCTTGTGACTCTTGCGGGCTATTTGTGGAAGTTGTTTTCTTTTCCATTGTTTTTCATCATTGTTTCATCTGGTAATCTTGTTTTGATGCCTTCGGCCCCTTCTTCGTTAGCTGCTTTGAGCAATTCCTTCTGGGAGGTGAAGAGGGGAATCTTCATTTTTGTATATATAAATAAAGGAATACATGAATAAATCTTTGGCGGGCTGAGTGTAAAAGCAAAACAAAAACAGCCCTTTTCCACCCAACTCAAGCTGTTCCTTTGTGCCTTCTAGATTGTTCTCCTTTTTACACAATTCTTCCTTCCAGAGCGGCAGACCTCAGGCCTTTCCCATGATGGGTCAAAGATGCTTGAAGGTCCAGCTGACGAGTTGCAGAAGAGGACATTTTAGCTCACTAAGCCAGTATTTACTTTCAGCCCACATTTCCTCCTTTAAAACCTCCAACCGGGCTCCTTGTTTCCTTAGGGTTATTTAGTAACCCTCAGCATCCGGCCGAGTGACTGGGTCTCAAAAGTGAAGGCAAATATGTAAACAGATAGCTCTCTTGTGGAGAGGATAGAATGAATGGGAGGGTTTCCGGAGACTTGGGTTCAAGCCCGTCAAAGGATAAGCACAGAAGCTCTCATCCTCTGTGTGGGGAACCTGTCCAAATAGCCAAGATGTAGACGGTTACATCACGTCCACTCTCATCCCGGGAGGAAGTTTGTTGCATGTTGATGTCGGTTGCAGTCATGTGGTCTTCTTGCAGTTCTGTCCCTGTTCCCGTGTATGCACAGGCGTGAAGGATGCTACCGGCATGATTGTTAATGCATGTCCTTGTTCCATGATGAAACGTGAAATTCCATGCCTTTGTTCTCCATTTTTTTTCAGCCCGACCTTCCGTTTTTCGATGTTTTGATTCTCCGAAGCCTTGCCTTCAATGCGTTACGGAGCTGAGTTTGAGGCATTTGTCTTTTAATCTCTCTGCACTGCGTTTTTGACTCCATAGGGAATGTACTGGTGAATGGCAGTTCACACTCCTGCCAATAGATGGAGAATGGCATGTTGCAGGAGGAGACTGACCTCACGGGCTCTCGTATCAGAACGAGGAGCGAGATGAGGAGATTCCAGAGGCCAGGGAGGGGACTCTCTTATTCCGCTTAGATCACAGTTCAGGGGGCGTGGCTGGGACAAACTCCCTTCATCCCGCAATGGACATGTGGTTAGATTTCTTCGTACCAGTCCCCAGTGGGACCGCGAACAGCGATGAGATAGACGTGAAGTATCAGCCGTAGAGAAGTTATCTTCAGTTAGCTGTTGAGGACTGGAAAGTAAGGGTATTTACTGGAGGTTTCTTTCAGCATACAGCTCACCCTGCAATTATGGCCAAGCTCCGGGGAGGGAAAAGACACAGGCAGAAATTGCAGGGTGTTGTGCGTGGGAAGTCGAAGGACTATGCGGTAACGCCTAGATCCTGAGGAGGACAAAGGCTTATCTTGGATCACTGTCCCAACGGAAAAGAAGCCGGGTCTGCCTGTCTCGGGATGACATGTTCAAGAAACGAGCATTTCTGAACATGTTTGTTATTTGGCGACTTTTCTTCTGGGCAAGTGGTTTTAGTTTAGTTTTAGAACACACCTCATGTTTTCCATAAGAGAACTGGTTTTGCGTCACTCCCTCACGCTGAGCACAACATTCAAGGTTTCTACAAGCAAAACATATGGCAGTGGTGGCGAACCTTTTTGAGACCGAGTGCCCAAACTGCAATTCAAAACCCACTATTTTTGTTTTTATTTTGCAAAGTGCCAATACAGCTATTTAACCTGAATACAGGTGGCTGTGAAGGGGCTCAAAGTGCCACCTTTGGCACCCATGCCATAGGTTCACCAACAATGTTCTAGCACCTTTTTTATCCCACCCCCCAAAAAAAATCTTGCTTTGGGTTTTCTGTTTTTGTAGGCAAGAGAGAAATCTCACACCGCCTGAACAATGTTTGGTAAGATCTAGAGACACCCTTTCTTGTTGACAACGAGAAAAGCCTGGGAAGATTGGACATCTCTTTATCCCGGAACCAAAGAGATGTTCATTTCTCATTAAGACCGTGGTCACACCTGCATTTTCTGCGTAGTTTCCCGTCGGCGAACTACGCAGTAAAAGATTGTGTGCTAACCAAGAAGAGAAGCAAATTGTGCTCCTGGCCGACCACGTCCCTCGAACAGCATTTTCAGCGAAGTTTCCTAAACCACCGCCAGGGGCTGGATTTAGAAACTTCGCTCGAAAATGCTTACTTGTTTGCTTCTGTTGCAATGACAGGACACTGAAAATACATAGTAAATTCAGTTTCTCCCCTTTCTACCCACCTTAAAAGACTTAAAAGACCTTGGAGCCTGGAGCTGGAAAGTAGGAGAAAATGCGTAGTACACAGTTTAGGACAAAACTGGAATAGGAAGGTACGACGCAGAGGAGAGGTCACCAACTGCTCATTAAAAACCACGTGACCGCTCCTGAAAAAAATACACAGGAAATTTAAATACGAAGGAAACCCAGGTATGACCGCAGTCTAAGATAGCAGCCGTTGGCTAGTGGTCAGCCTAGGCTGAGCCAATCTCCCTTGGTGCTCTCCAATGGTAGAGGGGAATCCAAGCAGAAGGGGGAAGTCCCCACAACAAAGCCAGGCTGTCTCGTTGGAGACATGTTGTTTTGGCAGGTGGGATGATTTCTGTCAACTTTTGAGAGGAGCGAGGAAGAAAGAAAAAAGAAAAGGGGGGAAAGAAGAGGAAAGGAGAGTGGGAGGGAAGGAAGGAGAGGAGGAGGGAGGGAGAAAGAAAGAAAGAAAGAAAGAAAGAAAGAAAGAAAGAAAATGAGGAAGGGAGGAAAGAAAGAAGGGAAGGAAGGAGGTAGAGTGGGAGGGAAGGAAGGAAGGAAAGAGAGGGATGGAGAGGGAGAGAAATAAAGAAAAAAGAAAGAAGGGAGAGGGAGGGAGAGAAAGAAAGAAAGAAGGGAGAGAAAAAGGAAGGAAGGAAGGAAGGAAGGAAGGAAGGAGAGTAGGAGGAAAGAAAGAAAGAGGGAGGAAGGGAGAGAGAGAGAGAGAAAGAAAGAAAAGAAAGAAGGGAGAGGGGGAAGGAGGGAGAAAGAAAAGGGAAAGAAAGAAAGAAAGAAAGAAAGAAGGGAGGGAGGGAGAAAGAAAAGGGAAAGAAAGAAAGAAAGAAAGGAGGGAGGGAGGGAGGCCTCATGTCAAGGAAGGGCGAAGGGTCCCAAGACCTCACGGCGGCTGGGTAGCCCCCGGGGGGGGGGGAAATGCGAGGAAGTAAAAACAGTGTTTCCTTGCAGCGATGCCAAGGACTCATCGCACAACACTGGCTCTTCGGCTTGAGTACGGAGATGAGCACCGCCCCCTAGAGTGGGAAACGACTAGCACGCATGTGCGTCAGTGGCCGGGGGGGCATTTACATTTTTTCTCTTATTAAATCAAAACAAGCGGGCCAGGGAAAAATTATCAAGCATTTACCAGTCCACGGTGATAAAAAGGTTGAGGAGCACTGTTCTACCTTATGTTTTCTGATGGAGCTAGCAAGTCCTTTTCTGGTGTGCCCATCATTTTCAAATAGGTGGTTCATTTATTTGCACCTAGGAGCTGGATTTAGTGGTGGCTCAGTGGACTAGAGCACTGAAACTATTGGCTGCCAAGTCAGCAGCTCGGCGGTTCGAATCCTGGGTACCACGCAACTCCCGCCGACCTAGCAGTTTGAAAGCATGTACATGCAAGTAGATAAATAGGTACCACTGTAAAAAGCGGGAAGGTAAACAGTGTTGCTTGCACAGAAATGTGTTTGGCCATGCTGGCCACATGGACACTGACTTGCACAACACTAGCTCTTTGGCTTGGAAACAGAGATGAGTGCCACTCCTAGAATCGGACTATCACATATGTGTTTGGGGAACCTTTACCTTTTACCTGTTGAGAAGTACTGCTGGAGGAAGATCAGATTCCCCATCCTAGGAGAGTCCATTTGACTTCTGGTGGCATCCATCCAGGTCAAAAAGCACAGTCCTGTAGTTGTGTAAAGGTTGTGGTGTGTATATGTGTGTGTCTGTTCACATGTACATGTTGCAGCACAGGGTGTGTTCCTGTTCAATGTTCCAGCAGCTTTGTTTTTGCTTTTAAATACTCCATTTGCTTACCAAGGCAGGTACCACAGGTATAAATGTAAATTAAGCCCTCTGCTAGCTCCTTGGAAAACAGCTAGAGAACATGATCTGATTTTTGATGTTTGTTATTTGAACGCTTATGTTTCCATACTGGATTTTCTTCAACACTACCAGATGGTCTGTTAGTACTTCCCCCAGCATATATGATCCTGAAATTCACTTTGGGCTGTCCTTGCATGTAGGTGTTTTCCTATAGGGAAATATCACGTGGATCTGTCAAGGTGTCAAGGACACTGAATACAGTCTTTGTTTTCATCTGTTCAGTCTGTCCCGATATGAAGAAATATCTTGAGGAATTTTCAGGCACAGTGAGATTTCTCACCTCCAGCACAAGAAGGGAACAGGGAGCAGTTGTTTTGTCCTTTCGAATTTGCACAAAACAAGCACCTTCTCCCTTTCAGAAACACTCTGATATACCCACAAAAAAGGAACACACAACCTATTTGTTGGTTCCAATCCCTAAATGTCTTCCACACAAAGCAGTAACTGTTGCAGTTTTGCACAACTGCACACTTAATACAGAATTATTCACTCCACAAATTCTTGTCAAGAGCTCCAAGAAGTATCTTGTTCTCATATTTGCTGTTCATGCATGCATGCATTCGCTCTTTCATTTTGTTCATTATTATTGCCATCTTTTATCCCAAGAAAGTAGCCCAATGCAGCTTATGAAATACTCAGAAAAGAGATGTGAAAGCAGCTAAAAGTAGAAGAAACAACATTTTTAAAAGGCGCATATTAAACCATAACAACAGTTAAAACCCATTTAAAAGCACAGTGAAGAAAGTGAAATGCATAATATAACCCATTTTAAACAAACCCACATCTTCCTTGGTAGCTTGGTGCTTACTAAAAGTCTACAGTAGGACCCCCGTATCCACTAAATCATTATCCACTGATTCAGTTATCCACGGTTGGCAGGGGAAAGAAATTAAATAATTTAGCAGCCACAAAGCAAGCTATTCTCACAAGCAGCAGCTGTAAAGCAAGCTACAGTCACAAATAGCATCTGTAAAACAAGCTACTACCACGAACAGCATCCATAAAGCAAGCTACTATCAAGAAACAGCAGTTTGGGGGTGGGTGGGCAGGCATTCTCTCTTATCCACGGTTTTCATTATCCACGAGAAGGCCTGGAACCAATCAACAGTGGATATTGGGGTCCTACTGTACTTAAAGAGAATGGTCTTGGCCTGATGATGAAGGTTGGTCCTGTTGGTCTTCCATGAGAAGGCCCTGTCTTGTGTCATCCTCAGACATATTCGTGATGGTGCCAGGACCAAGGGGAAAAAATATTTCCCAAAACATCTGATGGGTCCAGCTGCACAGAATCCACGTGAAAATGATGTAGCAAAATGAAGGGCAGACAGGCAGTTAGAAGTCAGGCCAAAAATTCACAAAATAGCTTTACTACTACCTGGAGAATCCACCATTAGAAGCAGTCTCAGTCATGTTTAAAACGATGACTCATTCGCCAGCAGGGGGAAGGAATTGTCCAGGTGGCACCCGCTATGCCCTGGCTTAAGAGCATCTAGAATTCTAGATAATACCTCCTGCTTGTAAAACCCTTTGTCTCCCCTCCTCCTTCCCGTAAACAGGTATCATTCATTTGTGTAACAAATGGCTTAGGAACTCCCTGCCGCATGAGGTGGTGATGGCATCTGGCCTGGATGCCTTCAAAAGGGGATTGGACAGATTCCTGGAGGAAAAGTCCATCACAGGTGACACACCATGATGGAGACGTGTGATCTCCAGGCTTAAAACCAGGGTACTTCAAGGACCAGATGCAGGCGAGTGGTATCAGGAGACGGATATCTAGTCTCGTATGCTCCCAGACGCATTTGGTGGGGCCACTTTGAGATACAGGAAGCTGGACTAGATGGGCCTTTGTCCTGATCCAGCATGGCTCTTCTTATGTTCTTATGTTCTTATGATCCTTTGCAGACAACCCCCCAACCACTTCCTTACACCCAGTCTCCTCTATGTTAAGCCCCTCACCCAAGATGGGACACCCATTGTTTTTGGCACACGTGGACTCCCCAGGCCCCTTCCATACCCCAGAGTAAACAGTCTCACCTTGTTTGCACTCTGTCTAATGCCATCATCCCAGGTGGAACAGTCATTGTTTATACTGTATGTTCGGGGATGTGGTCTATTTGTATGGCAATACTGTAAATAATGTAAGCCATTGCTGATTTTTCCTGAACGTTGTGTCCTTTGTTTTGTATTTGGAAAACTTTTCCGAGTTTTTCTACTGCTGCCTCCTCCCACTGTACAAATTTACAAAACCCGTGTTCTTACCTCCATCAGGGCAGAGACTTGACTTTGGCTGCCAGTTTCTCTCTGCCTACTTGCTTTATGGATCAATAAACCTTGCAAAATCGAACTCTCTCACATCAGATCTTTATTTGGTGACTTGGATCTGGTCACCACGGGGAGACTAGCTCCACGGGATTCAACACATCTTAAATTGAGATGGACACAAATTTAAAAAAATGCAAAATTCATTCAAAATCACTAATTCATTGGTTCATAAGCTGCATAGATGCCCTCAGTACATCCGATCTCACCTGATTTCAGAAGCTAAGCAGGGTCAGCCCTGGTTAGTACTTGGATGGGAGACCACCAGGGAATACCAGGCGCTGTAGGCGCCTGGAGTATGAACTGGCAAACCACTCCAGTATTCCTGCCAAGAAAACTCCATGGACATGGGGTCATGAAGAGTCAGTCACGACTGTAAAGACACAGCATACACACACACACACAATTCATTGGTTCATATTTATTGAGTGATTTTTGATTTGTTTATTCATCAGGCTCTCAAAAGGCTGCCATGGCACCTTGAGATCCCAAAATCACAGGGACGCTTCTTCAGATGCCCCTCTATAATCCTCCCATCTATGGTGAAGAGTGGGTTTCAGACGTCTGCATTATTCACCCACAAAGAGGTCACTCCAGGGAAGCTCTCCCTGAGTATCAGAGACACCAGATTTTTGGAAAAGCCTCCACTGACTCTTCTCTACGATCCGAAGTTTGGTGAAGATTGTGTTTCCCCACACCAGCTGCTAAAGGACACTTTGTGACTGTTTAAGAGCCCTACTGCCTTTTGCTTAAACTCAAATCGCCTTAAAAATCACACCTGGGTTCTAGTCTCTCAAGCCATGGAAAACACTTTTTCTGCAGACCACCCTTGGCCACGCCCCTTTTCGGCTGCTGTGTCATTTTTTTCTTGTGATGGCCACCAGGGGTGGTGTTTTTTCAAACCGATTTCTAGACCGCATTTTGAAGCAATTTGGCTGAAACTGCAGGCACCATGCACCGTTTTTTTTCTGGATTTCCGCCTCTGTATGCCTTATTCTGCCATCAGAAAAGGGCAAAATTAGCTATATTACTTAGAATGGAAGAACAGCGGCATGACGTTACCCTAAAAAAAAAAAAAAGCCTTTCGAAATAGAAGCAGATGATGGGGAAATGACGGACAAAATCAGAACAAAAAGCAGTTTAGCAAAGTGCTGATGGGGAAACCGGTTCATGAGAAAATGCCAAATGCAGAATGCTCGCTTCAGCGACCACGTGACCAGGGGAGAGCAGAAAGTTATTCAAAACAAAAAGTGGTTGCTGTTTGAAGTGCGGTAGTGGCCTTAAGTGATATGTCTGAAATCCAGTCTCTGCCAAGCATGCAATTTTGGTCACTCTAGGTGCCTGGGGGACACTTTCCTGGGGAGGGGACTTCTTTGGGGATGCATAATAGGAACACTGGGATGAGGTGGCATAGTGGACTAAGGCTCCAAAAACTTTTGACTGCAAAGCTGGCAACTCAGCGGTTCAAATCCCAGGTGCCATGCAGCGGAGCGAGCTCCCGCTGATAACCTCAGCTCCTGCCAACCTAGCAGTTCGAAAGCAGGTAAATGCAAGTAGATAAATAGGTACTGCTGTAAAAAAATCAGGAAGGTAAAACACTGTTTCTTTTCAGCCATGCCAGCCACATGGACATGGACTTGCACAATACTGGCTCTTCGGCTTGAATATGGAGATGAGCACCAGCCCTAGAGTTGGACATGACGAGCACGCATGTGTGTGGGGAACCTTTACCTTTACCTTTAATAGGAACACCCGGATCCCAAATGCCACCAAACTCTCAGGGCTTCTATAGGAGAGTCACAAGAAACAATTGTGCCCCTAGGTGCATTGGGGAGCACTTTATAGGGCTATAAAGTAAAAAATGAATTTACAAATTTATTCAGCAGGGAGGAATCATAATTTTGTTTTTTGTGATTTGTCAACATCTCCAAATCACAAATCAAAATGAAGTTGCCATTTTCTGATTCATTCCCATCCCTAACCTTAAAAAGTAAGGAGATACCGTCTGTCACATTGGTCCATTGCTTGAGTTTTACAAGTATCATGGATCTAAACCAGACTTTTCTGAAGTGTGTATGGGAGGGTACAGAGTAAGGGCAAATATATTTGTTGTATCTGTTGTTTTCTTTCACAACTACTGGGTCTGTACCTTTGAGTCTTGCTCTGAAACATGGACTCAAAGGTATAGTCCATCATTCCTGTTGTTCCCCTGAATTGTGTTAATCCCTACAGTTGATCTTTGACATTCTCTCTCTCTCTCTCTCTCTCTCTCACTCACTCACTCACTCACCTTTTGCCTGGTTTTGGCTGGAAGGTTTGAAGAACTGAATACCAAACAGAGGTCATCACATATGACCCACGTGAAATGCAACTAGACACCACTGACTCTTTAAGAGTCTGAGATTAATGTTTTACAGTGTTTAATCCCTGCTTTCCACCTTGTACGCCTGATGAAGTGGGCTTAAGGAGGTCCATGAAAGGCTTACCTCACAAAATAAGAATTGGTCTTTAAGGTACATCAATGCTTTTGTCTATTTCTAAAGAATTTTTCTTTTGTTTTCCCCAATATGTTTGCATGGCTGCCTCTTACAAACAAACCTCTAAAATGTGTATATCTCTGTATATACATGCTGGTCCAGTGGCTTGTGAGCATGTGCAATCTGATTTTTTTTCCTCCTCTATTTTATCTTGATTTTGACTTCTCCATTCTAGGATTTCTACCTGCTTGGTAGACCCTAAATTCACGGCCAGGACAAGGCATACTCAGGCATAGTTTCCTGTTAGAAAAGAGAGATCCTCCTGATACTTTTTGGGAATTCCAGCACTTTGCACTTGTGAACAGAATGCAGCATCATGGATTTAGTAGTAGTAGTAGTAGTAGTAGTAGTAGTAGTAGTAGTAGTAGTA
>JAHTLZ010000054.1:8994329-9006689 GCA_023846285.1 Phrynocephalus versicolor
ATCAATGTTAAGATTAAATCTATAATATATCTGGGGACCCTATAATGCACATCCAATGAGAGGGCAAGTGTTTTAAAAGATATTTCTTAAGTCTGTCTGTCTTTCTCTCTTGTTTTTTACCAGGATCCTGGATTTTCGACGGGTACCCCCAGTAGCTGGCAGATTGGTGAACATGACCAGAGAAATCAGGGACGTTACACGTGACAAGAAGCTATGGCGGACATTTTTCATCTCACCAGGTATTAAACAGGGTTCTGCATGAAGAATGCTGACTTATTTAGCACGCCCTGGTGTCACCGTTAATCAAAACATGCCAGATGGTTTCAAACTGTGCAGCCATTTAAAAAAAAATAGATTGTTTAAAGCTCCCAGGTACTTTGCAGCAGGAGATTTTTTTAAAACTATGGATCAAAGAGGTCTTTTGTGGCACGTAAGCTGTCTGGACAGTGAGTGGTTTACGAGGTATCTAGCTGAAGGGTCAGTGGTTGGGGGATCAATTCCCCATGGTGTATCTCAGAAGATCCAGCCTGGGTGGTCTTGGCCCAGCTGCACAGTCCCAGGATGCCCCCAAAGAAGGGAATGATCAACCACTTCTGAGTATTCTGAACCTGGTAAACCTCAAAAAGGATCACCTTAAGTCAGAATTGACTAGACAGCAGATGATTATTTTACTGGGTCCCCAGATGTTCCTGGACTGCAACTCCCAGAAACCCCATCCAGCACAGTGAGTGATGGAGGCTTCGGGGAGTTGCAGTCCAGGAACATCTGGGAAACCACAGGTGGAGAACCACTGGCTTAGTGACTTACATATCTGGCTGTGGAGCGAGAGGTTGGGGGTTCACCAGTTCCTTGCCGAGTCTCCTCTAGCTAGAGACCCCTAGAAAGGGTGGCCAAAAGTCAGAATTCGTTAGACAGCACACATTGCCTTCATAAAACAGGAAAGTCACATAGGCGCCTGAAGATGTTTGTAGGTGTTTGTGGGCAGGAACTTCTAACATTCTGCCTAGAGAATACTTGGAGAAATCTCAGAGTTGGAGCCTGTACTATGCAAATGGCACATCCTTGTTGTCACAAACTCCAGCTAAGGGGAGACCCACTGAGCCCATGACCAAGTGGTAAGTCACACTTACCTAAATCCCATTGGGTCAATGGGTTTACTTCAGGGGGGACCACCAATAGGATACTCCCCCATACATATTATGTAGGGATGGGCATTTCGTTTCAGAACCAGTAGGTTATAAAACAAACCACGCGAGCCCAGGTGGTCCTCAGAACCGGCAGATACACACAGATCCAATTGCTGTACCTTTCTCTGCCTTGCGCAGGGTTAAAATCCAACAAGGAAGCACACTGCGGCATCATCTTTCCTGCTTCGTGCTGCTGGCCAATCAGAGAGGGAGGTGGGATGAGGCCTGTCCCTGCACAGCTCCTGATTGGCCAGCATCACAGATCTAGCACAGATTATGTCACAGCGTGCTTCTTCATTGGATTTTGACCCTGTGCGAGACAGAGAAAGGTAAAGCAATTGGATCTGTGTGTATCAGCCGGCTCCAAGGACCACCTGGGCTCATGTGGTTCATTTCGTAATCTACTGGTTCCGAAACAAAATGCCCATCCCTAATATTAAGGTATAGAGCAGGTCATACCATGAATACATCAAAATATCCAAAAAAGTCTCAAGCTTCAGAGAAGTTCCAAAGGGAACAGGAGACAGGCCTGCCATTTCAACAGGTGCTCACTGTACTGGGGAAGGGTAGATCACTATAGTCCATGAGCATGCAGCCTTCCAGATCTTGTTGGACTACACAGGATACTAGTTTGTGGTGGGAAAAAGATGGGGATTGAAGCCCAGCCACCCACAAAGGCCTTGGCTACCTCTGCTGGAATTAGTTCTCAGTTCTATGTTCCCATCTATTTTGTTCCATTTCTGCATCATCCTGTTAATATTTTAAATGCATGGAATTCCACCTTCTCCGTGGATCACTTTTGTCCATAAAACATACTTTAGCATATTTGGTTTAATGTGAAAAGCCTGTATTTTGATATTCAGGTGAGGATGTGGTGTGCTCAGTAGAGTGATGAACTAGGACAGGCATGTCCAAACTTCAGCCCTCCTGATGTTTTGGACCGCAACTCCCAGAATTCTAAATTTAGCTTGCCAATGACAAAGGACTGTGGGAGTTGTGGTCCAAAACATCTGGAGGGTCGAAGTTTGGACATGCCTGGACTAGGATTCAAGAGACCTGGGTTCGAATCTCCATGTCCATATGGGAGCTTATAGGAGAGTGGGGGTTGGCCCTGGTAAAACCACTCTCTAAATTTCTCATCTATGTTAAAAGTCTTGTGAGGCTCAAAGTAAGTTGGTCTTGACTGGATAGTAGAGATGGGCACAAAACGAGCAATTTTTCATTTTCGTTTTCGTTTTTCATTTCGTTACGTAACGAAACAAAAACGAATTTTTCCCTCCAAATGAAACGAAACGAACAGAAACACCAGAAATTTTGTCGTCCATTTTGTTTTCGTTACGGCAATACATTGAATTGTAGAGATGGGCACGAAACGAGCAATTTTTCATTTTCATTTTCATTTTTTCATTTTGTTACGTAACGAAATTAAAAACGATTTTTTTGCAAAAATTTACAAAGAATGAAAATGAACCGAATGGACCCCCTAAACGACAAATGACAAACGAAACACCATTTTTTTGAGTCATGCCCATCTCTACTGGATAGCACATAGGAATGCTTGTACTTCAAGCCAAGAAATGTGTGGCAGATGTGGGGAAGAGCAAAACCCAGCGATACCTGTGTCACCATCTGTGTTTTAGTCCAGAAAGTAACAACCAGGTTGTTCTACTTAAGATTGATGGTCACAGGAGATTCTCTAGCTCCACTCTCTTAGTTTATGCTGGAAATCTTCCCAGATTTGTTTAACCTTCGCTTCCTCTTATAGTTTTGTGCAAGATGGACACAGTGGCCCTCATTTTCCATGTTCATCAGTGTCAGACCAGTTCCCATTTTGTGACTTCCTTTTAATTGCTGCTTTGTGGAGACTGTACTCCATTGTCTGCTTATGCTAAGGCCAAATCATGAACTTGAGCATCCGTAGGGGAAGACCTCTGATGGCTTTTGTTAAGAACAGCTGGCCGGAGAAAGAAAGAAAGAAAGAAGCTGTCAGCAAGTTAGATTATGCCCATGCAAACATTTTATGTAAAGACCAATTCACAATGGTTCCAACTTCTTAATTGGATTCCTGCTGCTAACAAAAATAGATACAGAGACAAGATGGATTTTTCTACAAATGTCTTGAATTACATAGCGCTACAGCAATGCATCAACCTCAAACCATAGGTTGAATCTTGACAAGCAGGTGGTATTAACTGGCAACCTGAACAGCGAATTCCTCGATTTTTGTTGTTTTCAGTTCCCGAATGGCTTCAGAAACTGTGCATTCAGAAATTATTAAGGTTTTTTTTCCTTTAGACTTGGATGTATAAATATGGCTGTCATCTCTGTCCCCTTTAAACTGGCAGGACTTCCAATCATTTAAGACCTTCTTGCCATGCTCAAATTTCATAAGGGAAGATTTTCCTTAAACAGAGATGAAATGGAGAAAAACTGAGGTCACAATACAGGTCAGAAGTAGCATCGCCACCGGCCATATCCAACCAGCGGGCTTTTTGTGTAATCGGGGTCTCCATGAACCACCCAAACTCCCATGTTACTGAAAAGCAAGCCATGAACAATTCCAATGGAAGCCTTATGTTCTTCATCATATTATTACTTTGGACTACTGCATCTTCATTTTTCAGCACCAGAATCTGTGCATCACTGTTTTCATTTAGCCCAGGAAAAACCAAGCCAACATCTGAGGAAGTTTCTTATGAAATAAATGTATTTTAAAAACCTCCCAGAGTGGCCTTGGTCATTAGATGGACAGTATAGATATTAGATAACATAAATAAATAAAATAACAAATTCCATTTTTCTTCTTAAAAGAGTAACTTTTATCATTGTCCAAATCCCATCGCTTAGAATAGTAAATTGGGTCGATTGGATAAAGGAGAGATTTGTTGAGTCCATCCATCCATATGGTCTATTGATTCTTATAGGCCTACTATCTAGTTCATCATAGTAAGTCACAGTTTGAGTTGGCCGGTTTGAATCACTGGACCATGTGGAACAGTTAATGCACCAAATCCTCTTTGATTCGGTCAGCCCACTTCAGTGCAATTTACTACACCATGCAACAGGATTTGGGCCATTATGTAATTGTCAGTGTATTGCTTTTCAGTGGTTTTAATTATGGCATGGTTGTGGAATCTTTGGGGGATCAGTTCCAAGCCCTTCCAAAACAACATGAAAATAGTGAACCATATATAGTATATTCTCTGATCCCCTTGGCAAAACTAGGTTACAGGCGATACTTTTATAGGCCGCTAATAAAAAATAAAAAATCATAGAATCCTAGAGTTGGAAGAGACCTCAAGCTGAGGTCATGACAATAACCAATGTCCTCGTTCCATGATGAGATTTGAAACTCCATGCCTTTGTTCTCCTTTTTTCCCCCGGCCCCGACCTTCTGTTTTATGATATTTCGATTCTCCGAAGCCTTGCCTTCAATGCGTTTTGGAGCTAAGTTTGAGGCATTTGTCTTTTAATCTCTCTGTACTGCATTGCTGACTCCATAGGGAATGTACCGGCGAATGGCACTTTGCACTCCTGCGACTAGATGGAGAATGACACATTGCATGACAAACCTTACCTCATGGCCACTCATCTCGGAACGAGAAGCGTGACGAGCAGATTCCCGAGGCCAGGGAAGGGAATCTCTCATCACACTTAAATCGCAGTTCAGGGGGCGTGGTCAGGACGAACTCCCCTCCTCCCGCAATGGACATGTGGTTAGATTACTTCGTGCCGGTCCCATTTGGGACTGTGGACAGCGATGAGATGGACGTGAAGTATCAGCCATTGTTTTATTTAATAGTTTAAGGAATGGATAAGTAGATCCAGAGATATTAATTTCACAGATAGGAAGGCCCTGCTGTATTTATTTTAATTTATTTATTTTAAATTATACCTTGAATGCAATAAATGGGGGGAAATGAGCTGTTCCCTTCCCTAAAGCGAATGCCTCAGAAGCAGAGTTTGGGATTATCTCACATTTTAAACGGGTTAGTAATGTTGCCAGTCATTACATTACCCTTGAATAGTAATGCTACTCTCCAAAAGAACATTACTACTTGTTGTGCATTATTTCCAAGCTTTGGGAAGCCTGGAAGTCTCTCTCATGAGGGAATTGCTTCTCTGGAGTGCTTTCTCAGGGCTCTCTGAAGCAAATCATTGTCAGAGTAGCTTTGTTCTGGAATTGCTTTCCACACATGGGATTTGGCCTTTGTTCCCCAAAATTTGCCCAAGTGCAGATGAAAACGTGCAGCTACTCTCAGAAAGGAAAAATGAGCAGAGCCCTTGAGACCAAATGTGGAGAATGGAAATAGGTCAGTAATTATTTAAATGCATTTCTCTGTCCCATTTCAGCCGGGCAGACTGCTGTAACTCCAGGCTTTTAACCAATGAATGGTAATTTACTAGCAAAGGGGGACATATTAACAATGTCGGCCATCGTTTTTGCCTCATTGTGGCGCAGTGGTTAAATGGCTGTGCTGCAGCTAAAACTGTGCTCACGACTTGGAATTCAAACCCAGATAGCAGGCTCATGGTTGACTCAGCCTTCCATCCTTCCAAGGTTGGTAAAATGAGTAACCAGCTTGTGGGGGGGGGGCAATGTGTAGCTTGCATACTGTAATTAAACTGTAAAAAACAACTGCCCAGAGACTACTTGAAGTGGTATGGGCGGTATATAAGCAGAACACTTTGCTTTGCTTTGCTTTGCTTGGCTAATTGAATGGGTAGTTTCTCAGAATCAGTGTTTGAGAGTTAGTGAGTTCTGAGGCCTTTGTCTGGATTTACCAGTCACATATTTTTCCGCCTCTGTTGTTTCACCCCTCCCTTGAATAAACAGAAAATCGTGTATCTGTTCCAGGTACCCAGGAGAGATAGATTATGATCTTGCACATTTCTTTTGAGTGCATTGTAGATGACTATCTCTGCTCAGGTTTTGAAGCCTTAGAAGAATAGCTGACGATGCAAACAGAACCATGAGTCCTCCTACTGCAAACATATACACATTCTGCAGGAATACATCTCGAGTTTCCTCTGCATGTTGTAATTGGCTGTAGGTTGTGACAGCCAGAGTGACCAAGAGTTTTGGGTTTCAGGGACTACAGCTCCCAGAAGTCTGCAAGAATTCTGAAGGTTTCAGCCAATAAACTATTTATTTATTTATTTACAAGATTTTTTAGCTGCACCACTACCAAGAGGTCTCTGATGACAATGGAGGAAGTGACTAGGTGGTGCTAAGTTCCATGGGAACTGCAAGGCATTATGAGTCCAGTAGTCTCCCTGCCTATTACCCTTTGAACCAAGTGCCTCTCAGGAACCTAGCTGAGCCCATAAAGCCTTGGAGCTCCCAGTGACCTTAGCCCTGCCTAGCTGCTTCCTCCGTCTTCATCATGCTAGGGAGAAGGCAGTATTTTTCATCTGAAAGTGACTACAGACAACTGAAAGAACCGGTTTGGTTTGGTTGTTTGACTGAACAGACATCTGGTTGGGGAACTTGATGAGGTCCTTTGGAGCCTGTAGCCCATGAATTCCAAAAAATCCCATTTATTTATTTATTTATTTATTTATTTATTTATTTATTTATTTATTTATTTATTTCTACCCCACCCAATTTCCCAGAAGGGACTCTGGGCAGTTCACCCGAAAGCCAAATAAATAGGAGGCAATTAAAAAAAAAGAATCAATAAACAGCAAAGACATAAGACTAAACACACAATGGAATAAAAGGCCCGGCAAGAGGCAAACTAAAGGGTGGTGACAAAGGTACAACAAGACAGAACAACACAACATTACATTACCGATCGCCAAATGCATCCCTAAAAAGCCAGGTCTTTAATGCTTTTTAAAAAGGCTGTTAGGGACTCTGTTTGGCGTATTTCAGAAAGTAGTTTGTTCTACAGCATGGGACCAGCCACTGCAAAGGCCCGATTGCGAGTAACAACCTTACGGGCCTCACGGGGGTTGCCCACATGGAGTGAAAGTGCCAAAGATGCTTTGTGGGTTGGGACATCGCTGACTTTTGGGCGATCCGCTTTGCCAGATACACATGCTCCAAGTCATGGAGGGTTTTGTAAACCAAAACCAAGAGCTTGAACCTTATTCAGAAGGCAAGAAGTGCAGGTGGGCCAGAATTGGCATGATCTGATCAAAAAGACTCGCACCAGTTACCAATCTGGCCGCCATATGTACAGTAGCTAGGGAACTATCACCAGCTTAGCTTGTAAACTCATTGGGAGGTTGTAAAGCTGAACATTTTTGCAAAGCCTTGAATAGTTTTTAGCAGTTCAGTGTACACATACTTGTTCGCATAGGTTTCATTACAGTAGAGAACGAGGTTCTGCATCTCATTTCCAACCTGGGAATACTGAATTATTATCCAGATCAAGACAGCTGGGCAAGCAAAAAATGTGCTAGTTGCACACACACACCACCATAAATGTGCAGAGAACTTTCTCCCCTGTGGGTTTTGAGAAGGAAGAAAACAGATAAGAAGGTTAGTGGTGCACACGTGGCATTAGCATCAGAGTCAGGATCAGTGGACTGAAGGCTGGGAAGGTAGGTAGGAAGGTGAGCTGCAGCCCGTGGTTTCCAACCTTGGATCTCCAAATGTTTCTAAAATCATCTTCCCAAATTCCAGAAGCCTTTATCACTAGCTGTGCTGGACAGGACTTAGAGTCATAGAATCATAGAGTTGGAAGAGACCTCAAGGGTCAATCCAGTCCAACCCCCTGCCATGCAGGCACCCCCTTCAAAGTACCCCCAACAGATGTCCATCCAGCCTCTGCTTAAAGGCCTCTAAAGGAGACTCCCCCACCCTCCTTTGTGACAGCAAATTCCACTGCCAAACAGCTCTAACCATCAGGAAGCTCTTCCTAATGTTCAAATGGAATCTCTTTTCCTGGAGTTTGAGACCATGGCCCCAAGATGCCTGGGGGTTGTAGCCCAAGAACCCCTGAGGATCCTCTGGTCTGTCTTCTCCAGAATTTTCTCCCTACACTCCAGAACTGATATTCAAAGTGTTCTTAATTGCTCCCTTCTATTTACTGCAACTGCTGCCAATTTCAGCAATGAACAGCCACAGGTTAAGAGGCTAGTGTCGGCATTCTCTGCTGTGCACTGAATCGGGTGAATCGGGGTGTAACAGGAACTGTCTGTGCTTAGTTCTTTCATTTACCATAATTTGACACTGAGGTTTAGGCTGGTTGGGCTACTCTGGGCAAGCTGATTTTGGCTGAGCTGCTGCATGTATATATTGGCATTCTCTCCCCACCACCACCACCTGTCCCCCGTCATAAAGTTCTTCCAACGTTATGACTGCAGCCTAATAAGAGACGAGTTTACTCATTTTGTTGCCTATGAGTAACTTTTGTGTGACTTTTAGAAATGCTTATATAAGGGTGCGTAGACTGACTCACAGGTGGAGGAGGACTGTAATGCAGTGCCATTGCTGCGTTATCCTCTGTTATGGGTGTCGAGGTGAGAATCAAGTGGGCAGGATGAGAGCATATTTCATACCACACAAGGACAACATATGACAGGTTTCTGCCCCCGGGAAGAAAAACTCTGTCTAAAAGTGCCTTTTACCTATTTCTCTTTCTATTTACCTTTATAAAATACAGTATTTTCCATGTATAAGACTATATTTTTCTCTAAAATTGTTAGACTGGAAATTGGGGGTCGTCTTATACATGGAAGTAAGCAGATGAAAAAACCATGCAGTTGCAAAATGGTAATTTGGGGTTGGAAAAGGGGGGGTCTTATATGGGTAGCTATAAATAGTAGCATTCTAAAGTTGCAACTTTAATTAAATAGATCCTAGAGCAACAACCACAGGTGATGTTTAAGTGATGTTTAACTCTTCACCCTGAACATCATGGAGCAGTGGGGACCTCATCAAAAGTAGAGCAGGGCATCTGGGTGTCTTTTCTAACACCTCCATGGCCTTTTATTTCTTCCTATTGATATTTTTTACACACACATTTAATACACCCCAGGCAAACTATCTGGTTTTGGTTCCTGAACATCCAATTTCCCTCAAAGGCCCAGCCTTCAACCCTCCCTTGTGCTCACCTCAGGAAAAGGTTATGGCTAATCAGACAACACGGTGCTTTTGCTACCGGTCAGATATCTGTGACTAATTGTGGGGAGGTTGTTTTTTATAGAAGCACTCCATTCTGCAAGATGATATGTCACCGCATTTTGCGTGTATGTGCATGTGTTTTTGTATAGAATGGAACCTCAGTATAAAACCTAGGCACGTTATTTGCAAGGTATTTCAGTAAAATGTATGCAACCAGAATTTGTCACTCGTTTTTCCTTGTAAAACAGCCATCTCATTTTCCTATCTAGGGAATAAAGGGAGGATACTGATCTCACCCAACTCAATTGTCACACTGTTCCTATCAAGTACAACACTGTCTGAAGAGGGCAGCATTGCCTTATGTTTTCTCCTCCTTCCATGCAATTGGAAATCCTGATTTTGCAAGGTTCTGGATCATTTGGAGAGCCTCAAAATCCAGGAAGTTGTCCTTCTTAGACTGTCACTTTCCCCATCAGTAGAGCAAAAAGGACTGGAGTGAGTGAAGCACTTTCCAAGCAAGTTTGGGCTCTCCCTTGGTTCCACAGAGCTTGAAATCCTAAGAGTCTGTGACAGCAGTTAAACCCCATGTATTTGCAGTCTTCTCTTCGTAGGAGCTGTCCGTGGTGCTGAAACTGTTTGGGAGGTTAAGTTTCAGCACCTGGGATTCCTCTGGTAAAGTTTGAACTAAAATCCGGTGTGCCTTCACCAATGCTATAAAATCAGAGTCCTCAGCTCTAGAGACGGGCATGCCCCACGGTTTGGTGGTTCAGCCTTACTCGGCCTGGTGCCAGCACAGGTGTTCTGCAGATATTGATGGCATCCCCTCCTCTCTCTGCTCCGCATGATCACCGACTCCCTGGCAGCAGCACACCCTTCCTCGGTCTCCCTCCTCTGCCGGTGTGGTCACCCACTCCAATGAGAAGGTGGGGCAGGGGAACCAGCGACATTGCTGGTGAATGGAGGACCCATGAAGGAGGGAGCAGAGGGAGGTGTGGGAGAGGAACAGGTAGCACCCACACAACACCTGTGCGGGCACCAGACCAAATCACCAAGCCATGCTTGGTGCCCATTGGTACTCAGCTCCATTGCTTTATTTCCCTCACATGTCTTCTGTACAGTAACCATTGTTCTTGGCACTAATCCATGCTCATTATAAAATGTTTATGAAACCATTGGCAGATGAATTGTATGATCTCCTTATTCCCCATGATTTTCTCCCATTCTCCCCACCCCTGTACATCCCTTCGATCTCTATTTCAGATGTTATTGCAAATAGTAAACTGGCCTTTGGTTCTTTGCTAGGAGAGGAAGCATATACAGTAATATCTCAGATAAAGAATGCCTTGGATAACAAATTTTTCGGATAACAAATGGAAATTTCAAGGTATAGGGCTGCCTCGGATAGTGAAAGTTCCCTATGGGCTGCCTTGGATAACAAATGTTTCATAATGCCTTGCAAAAACATGTACCCTGCGTGCATTGCAGGATGCATAGTTTGTGGAGGGGTGGGAGGAGTGAGAGTGCTTTTTAAAATGGTGTTTTGGAGCCATTCTGGACATGTTTTGCTGAAGGATTTGGACCTTTCAACGTTGGTATGATAGGGAGCTAGCATTTATTAATCTTTGCACTGCTTTTCTTTGCATTTTTGGCTGGGAGAAGCTGGGGTAGTCTTGCTGGTTTCATTTCTCTGTGTTTGCAGTCTTTTTTCATTGCTCTGGAGGCAAAAACGGGCTGGATAAAGAGGTCTGAAAACACACACACCAGCTTTTTTGCCTTTTTTGGGACCTCCGGAATGGATTAATCAGTTTTCCATTCATTTCAGTGGGAAACCACATTTCAGATAATTTTTTCAGATAACAATTTGCCTCTGAGAATGAATTAAATTCGTTAGAGGTACCACTGTATGTGAATATCGGATTCTGGGCTGTTACCCATGATGGTTGAGATGGTCCTTCAAAGCAGAGGAGGTTCCTCACCATCTCCCTTGTTCTTCCTGCAGCCAACAACATCTGTTTCTATGGAGAATGCTCTTACTACTGTTCCACGGAGCATGCCCTGTGTGGGAAACCAGACCAGATAGAGGGTTCCCTCGCTGCCTTCCTGCCGGACCTGTCTCTAGCCAAGAGGAAGACCTGGAGGAATCCATGGAGGCGCTCTTACCACAAACGCAAGAAAGCAGAGTGAGTGTTGACGTTGAGTGTTGCTTTTCTTAGGTACATTTATATCCCGTCTTCCTTCCCTTCAGTGGTCTTAAGGTTGTGTGTTGGGTTCTCCTCTTTCCTCTTGATCTTCAGAACAACCTGTGAAGCAAATCAGTTACCTGAAGAGATGATGAGCACTGATGGGTGATAGGATAGCAGTTTTCAAATACTAGAGAGGTAGTCATTAGGGATGGGCACGAAACAGAAAAACTGTGTTTCATTCCATTTTTTCTTTAATAATTTCATTTCATTTGTAACAAAATTTTAAAGTAGTTTTGTTAAGAAATGAAATGAAATGAAATGAAATGTTATGTTCCCCTGGGTCTTAAAGGACCAAAATGGCAGGGGAGCTTCCTCAAGCTCTTCCCTGTAAGCCCCCAAAATTTGGAGAGGTTTGGTGCTCAGAGAGCTGAGTTATTAAGCTCCAAAGGGGGTGCCCCCTAGGAAAAAAATCTTTCTCATTGGAATCAGAAAACAAAGCCACCGCGTTACGAATCACTCACCTGCAAATTGGCTTCCAAAGTTCTGATTCCAATTAGAAAGATTTTTTTCCTAATGGATTTATCACACTAACCCTAACCCCAACACACACACCTCAACAGGGAATCCAGGAAGACTGGATTGTCTAGTGGCATTTGTTACATGGAAGACATGTCAGTCCAGGTCTCCTCTGTCTGGGAATAAAACATTATTCACCAAAGCAAGCACACTCTTAGATTTCCTTTATTGTTGTTTTTAAAAAAGAACAACAACTAGATGTAAGACAGACACAAACAGGATATGAAATCTTGCTCATCTCATCCTTGTAATGCAGCACAAAGAACTGCACCGTGCTTCTCATCAGGAATGACAGCATGGAATTTCCTTACACTCTCAACAGGGTTCTTGCTTTGAC
>JAHTLZ010000054.1:9008705-9021550 GCA_023846285.1 Phrynocephalus versicolor
TAATAATAATAATAATAATAATAATAATAATAATAATAATAATAATACATTTTTAAATAAACCTTCGGAGTCCTTTCCAACTCTGCAGTTTTGTGGCACTGTATGATCAAGATAGTTTGGAAAGATGGATCTCTAATAAAAGCAAAGCAAAAATGTTCTGCTTATATACCACCCCAAAACCACTTCAAGTAGTCTCGGTGGTTTACAATTTAATTATTCAGGCTACACATTGCTCCTCCAGCAGGCTGGGTACTATTTTACCTAACTCTGAAGGATAGAATCCTGAGTCAACCATGAGCCTGCTACCTGGGATTGAACCCCAGGTCATGAGCACAGTTTTAGCTGCAGTACAGGCATTTAACCACTGCGCCACGAAGCTCCTTCCACCATTTAAACATCACCCAGCACTAAGAGATGGGCAGGAAATTCAGAGTTAAGAGTGAATGGAAGAGTTCCAGATGCATTTATTCCAGACAGATTGGCTTGCCTTCTTCTTTTATTAAACTGGTGGAAACCAAGCTATTTGTAGAATTGAAATGGAACATGCTCCTGAGCATCAAGGAACATTCCTGATGGGTGACCTTTTCTTTTTTTTCTTTTCATCTCTACCATAGGTTCGGAAAATACTCCCATGATGAAATGTCCATCTTGGTGCCTTTAAACCAGTGCTGCAGGTATGCCTAGTTCACCTGCTGAGGTGCAGGTGTAATTCTGGGAGGGGGAGGCACGAGGAATGGGCTCTATAGGCGAGGTGCTGAGGGGGACACTTTTAAGGGACCTAGAGGAGATGGCTGTGCTGGGTGTTATATAAACAGCCCACAAAGGCAGGAGACTTCTCCGTCTGCTCTGTAGAAGCTGTTGCAAAACTGGAGATCTCTCGGATTTAAGCCAAGTCCATCCTTTGCTGCTTCTGCCACTCGCCTTCGGCGGTCCGTTCCCCGCTGTTGAACTTGTAGCCAAAGGGCAAACAATGAAGCCGCCTTTGAACGGCTCGCATTACCTGCTTCGTTCTGAGCGCACAAGGTGTGCCTTTGACTCCGAGTGTTCCCTTTCCTCACAACAAATAGACGGCTGGTATTTGGCTTTTAATTAAAAGCAGCTTGCATGGAATGAGCCCAAGAGCAGGAAGGGGTTTTGGCAAAGAGGTCAGAAAAGCTCTGTTGGACGACATCAAGCAACCACCTAGTAGCCCACCTTCCTGTTTATTCCAGCTGAGCCGATGCCTCCAGGAGATCCATAGCCTGTTTCTGAAAACAGGGATCCTCCTATTGTTCTGCAGCCCACCAGCATTTTTTTTTTGTGGCACATTGCCTCCAGGCAGAGATGTTCCATTTTCCCAATTATGTGTTGGCTACATGGGCCAACCACCGGGGGGGGGGTCCAAAGGTCTAGAAATAAGGAGTAGAGGACCAGTGGCAGCTAGACAGCAGAAACTGATCTGTGCTGTAGATCTTGGCTGAAGAGATTGTTTTGGAATGCATTCCCTCTTTCGGCATAGCTCATGTCTAGAGATGGGCATGAAATGATTTTTTTAATTTGCTTCGTATTTCATTATTTGTTTCATTAGCCACCGTTGCCATCCAGGTAAGCCGAACCAGTTCGGCTCGGTTCGGTTCTTACAAATTTTTCTTTCAAAAATTCGTACGAACAAAACTGAACTGAGGGTGGGCCGGTGGGCCCGAAACAGAGCGAACCAAACCATTGGTTTTCTGTTTCATCCCCACCTCTACTGGTGTCTGTTTTTGACCAATTTGTAGTCAACAAATGAACAGGGCAACATGGGACCTATTATCCACAGGATGTTGATTCATCGGGCTCTTTTTGAGGATGCAGATAGGGCATTGGTGGTGTTGGACATGCTGCTGTGGCAAAGCAACAACAACAAAAGATTTATGCTTCCCTGTTGGCATGTTATTTTTTTAAAAAACTGTCAGTATCAGATGGAGGTGGTGGGAGGGCATTGGTCCCAATGAGAGTGGGAGCCAGGTTGCTGAACTGGAGGCTTGATATATGTACCTGATGCAAGTTTTTTGGGCTGTTTCGGGCTGTTTTTTCTTCCTGACGTTTCACCAGACTCTGTGGCTGGCATCTTCAGAGGGCAAGGCGCTCAGGGAACTAGGAGTACTCTCTGAGCTCTTGGGTATTGAGTGATCTATGTCTTCCTTCTTCCTAGAATACGGAAGTCTACCTATCTGCGATTACAGCTTCTAGCCAAGGAGGAGTACAAACTCAGTCATCTGATGGAAGAGTCTTTGCGGACGGATAAAATTGCCCCCATCTTGTACACGTTGCACCTCGAAGCTATGGACCGGAGGCTCCGGCTGGTCCTCAAAGCCGTCAGGGACTGTATTGAAAAAGATGGCTACAGCAACGTGGTTGAAAACGACCTTGTTTCTGATGTGAACACTAAGATGACCAAAAGGTAGTGGAAAACACAGGACCATCTTTCTATCAGTTCTGCCAACGAAGCAAGAAAGACAAACAAGCCAACACGAGACAGTCTTGCGAGGGACTGTGTATGCCACTTCGTGAATTCAGTGAATTCAGACATTGCAATTATAATTGTTCTCCAAGTAGCTAAGGCATAGGCTCAGAGAAGAGTTTAAGTTGAAGATGGGCAGCCGGGGGGCTCATGGAACCAGTGGAACCCACTTGACTGGTCCTTGGGGAGTTCTCATGTTTTCAGTGGATATGCGCAACCCCAACCCCCGTTGCCATCTTCACACCATCCTACTTCCTTTGGGTTCTAAATTATTTATTCCCATTGCCACAACAATGGCTTTGGATGACACCTTGGTGGGCGGAGCTTCTGGAAAGCTCCTCCCCTTGCGGTGTTACGTTCGTTTCCAGCAGCGATGGGGTTTGCGATGGAGCCCTTTCTCAACGCACCCACGATGGGCAGAGCTCCCCGGGCCAGCGCTACAAATGGCTTGCCAGAAACTCAAGAGAGATTATGGAGTGACAACGGAGCTGTCCCGTCTTTGGCTGAAGCAACTGGAAAAAAGGAATTTGCCTCTTGCCATGTTTTGGAATAAGAATTGTTAACAATAATAATATCCCAAACAGGAGCTGAAAAATTATAGAGATCCCTGCTGAATACATGTCCTCTCTTGTTTTGCATTTGTACAGAAACCAAAATCTTATTTAATACTTTGTATTTATAGAGGAGATTGTTACATTTGTTAAAAATGCAAATCTACCTACCAAATTTTTCAAAGGAGAGGAGCTGGCTTCCATTCACCGCTGTAAGCGAAGTCGGTATAGATGAGGTACACGGTTGAGATTTTTCTGGCACCCCGAATCCAGGTTCAGAGTGGAAGGGGGTCAAATAATTGAATGCTCCATAGTTCAAAACTATGAGTAGGTAGAAAATGAGGGGGAAGACTAGCCTACTGGTGATCTCCCTGGCATGGTGCTTTTCGAGAGACCTGGAGTTATACAAAGAAATTGTGACAGAGAAGGAGCTCCACCCTGCCTTTGTCTGGAAATGGTACAAACTTGGCAAGGACTCTACTGCTCACTTTTTTTTCTCAGTGCTCATGTCAACTTCTGTTCCATTGCTTGGCCTTCCAGCTGCTCCTTTTCCTGTACCTTATTTAAATCGCTCCCTGCCTCCTCCTGGGCACATCCCCAAGGATGTGGATGTCTTAAACCAGGCATGTCCAAAGTCAGGCCCGGGGGCCAAATGCAATGCATTTTCAAATTTCGAATGGCCCGCAGCCTCTTTTCCCTGCCGGCTCAGCCTGTCATGCATCCCTGCCAGCGGGCCTCTCCCCATACCGGATGGAGGTGTCAGCTTGCAGTTTTACGGTTTGCCTGCCCTCCCTGCCTCTGTCCACCCCACCAGCCACCAGCCCAACCTACCCGCCCCTGGCTCCATTGCTGCAGCATCCTCCCTGCCTCCTTGCATGTTACAGAGACTTGTCCAAAGTCTGGCCCAGGAGCCAGATGCTGCTGAATGGTTGGCCCCCACACATTTTCTCCTCGACAAATTTGGCCCTCCTTGCAAAAAGTTTGGACACCCCTGTCTTAAACTGTCATCAAAGCCCCCCAAAAGGGGGCTGAATCCTACATAATCTAACAACAGCGACCCATCCGGAGGCAAACTAAGTCACAGCACCATGGAAGATCATTTTCAATGATGTGCGCATTGATAGGAATACTTGAATGTGATTTTTGTGGAGTGATGTAAAAAAGAAGACGACAAATTGTACTATTTATCCACAAGAAAGCAGCAGCTCTTATCTTTCCAGACTGTTGTAGCAGGACCGCTGCTTTCCCACCTATCCTTTTGATAATTTCCATGTAAATATATACATAGATGAGTTTTAAAGACAAATTGAGGATAAAAAAAGAACTGCTTGAGGCAGCAATTGAGTTACTTTTGCAGCCCTTCTTCCCCCGCCCCCCTTTTTGGTGGATTTGTTTGCAATGTGGTCCCAGTGCAATAAAGATAATGGCAAATGTGTAGCCAGGAAGTCTATGCATTTTTCTTGCCAACACATCAGTGGGAATGGATCCTGTGTCAAGGCACAGCTCACTCTCCTTTTCTTCCTGGTGCTCATGGGAGAATCCCGTCTTCTCTCCCAGAATCCTACTTGCAACTGTTGGGTCAGCAGCCTGAAGCCCTGCCAAATCTGGCCCTCAGAGGTTCTCTACATGGCTATGTCCTCTTCCTCATGGTAGCATTGACAGGCAGTTTTCCAGCTTTGGCTCAGTTTGTTTTCCTCTGTCGAAAAGGATGAGACAACTTTCTTAAGACTTGTTTACTAGTAGTGACAGCTTTGAACTGAACTATGTGGGGATTTTAGTCCCAGTCATTAGCCTTGGCTCCTCCTACCACTGAAACACAAACTCCAAAACCCCGTAGAAAATGGATTTGGCTTTCAGCTGCTGCAAGAGATTCCTCTTTCTTCCTGTATGTGTGCATAGTTCCCAATCTTGGGTCCCCAGATGTCCTTGGACATCAGCTCCCAGAAGCCTTCACCACAAGCTCTACTGGCCTGAATTTTTGGGAGCTGGAGGCCAAGAACATCTGGGGACCCAAGTTTGGGAACGACTGCTGTACACCTTCTCCAGGAACTCCATTCTTCTAAAAGATGATAGCCTTAAAGAGTGCATTTTTTGTGGTGGCTCCCAAACTCTGGAGCTCACCATGGTTGTCCCAAGAGATCCCAGGGAACAAGTTTCAGCACCATGGATAGCTCCAAAGCAACCACCAGCACCACCACAACAAAAGTCCTAAGTTTGGCTTAGGGATGGGCAGTTCGTTTTGGAACCTACAGGTTCCGAAATGACCTGCACAAGCCCAGGTGGTATTTGGAAGCCTCCGATATACAAGCAGCCAATCACTTACCTTGTTCTGCGCCCACACAGAGCTGAGATCCAACAAGGAAACAGGCTCCGCCATCATATTTGCTCCTCTGTGGTGCTGACCAATTCAGAGCTGTGCAGGGACAGGCATTGTCCCACTTCCATATCTGATTGGCCAGCACCACGAAGAAGCAAAGATTTCCCATTCCTTGTTTGGGTGCATTGTCTTTCCAACTGTGCTACAAATATAGAGTTCAGCACCTGAAATAGCTCTTAGACAGTTTGGACTAAACATTCAAGAAAGATTCCCACATTCATATCTATAGGTTGGTGTATTTCAGTGAGTCCTGGCCCTGTAATTATTTCCAAGACATATTTGCTTGGAGTTTTTTCTTCTCTCTTTTGGGAACCCGGTGGAGTATGAACTGCTCTCTCTCTCTTGGAGTTGGAATTAGGGAAGGACAAATCATACCTGTCCTTTCATTAGAGGCCAGGGTTTTGGTTCCTATTTTTCCAGATACCTGCTGCTTAGCCCTAAGTATAGGGATTAAAACTCTGGATCCAGAGTTAGGCAGTGTACTGCTAGCTAGTGGTTTTGGTTTATATGTCCTGTTAGGATCTTTTCTAAGCGTCAGTGTCAGCACCAGCAGCAAGACTACAGACATGCGGCACACAGGAAGAACTCCAGATTCAAACTTGGAAGTCTCTGTGCAGTTTTCTATTTACAGTATACAGACCAAACCAACAGGGTGGACTAGGCATGTAACAGCATATACAGAGAGAAAGATCATATAGATCACAGGACTTCTGTCCATCTACCAATCAGAATACACTGTACAGGTGATGCTTAATTACTTTTCATTAAGCATCTGCTGACATTGTTATGTCTATCTCTTTACAGGACAAATGTAGCTATTCAGATTTCAACATGTCCCATCATCCCTAACCATTGGCAACATTAGTGGAGATTGATGGAAGACTAAAACATCTACCTGAATCATAGTCATTGTGAAGCAGAACTGGGGGGGGGGTGTTAATTTTTTTATTATAATTTCTGGGGTGCTGGCCAGATCAGGAGCTAATGCAAAGCCATGGGTCTGGAGCCAGAACTACGCAAGTGTTTTACCTTAGATGTTCTCTGGTACCACCCCTCAAGGGTGAGGGCATTGCGTGCTTCCATGGCTGGGAGGCCGAACACCTTTGCGTGCTCGTGTGACAGCTAGATAAGCACAAGAAGCTTCACTGGCATTGAAGAGGTGTCACTGGCTATTAGATCAGTAATCCCTAGACTCAGAAAAATGAACATGACAAGGCAAAAAGTCTCTTTGGGAGCTTTGCAGTTTGCACACATCTCACCAGGGAAGAGAAAAGGGCTCAACCAATGTTTTAGAGAACTGCACCACTCTTAGCTTGGTAGTAGGAGTTACCAAAGTCCAGATGGATCTTAAACAGGTTCATTGGGGTTGCAGGAATAATAGGCAACTGGTTACCAGAGCAGATCACAGTAAGAACAAGCCTGAGATGCGCTCGTGAGGTGTAGCATTGGGCTGAAATAGCACTGAAGGTGCCGCCAAAGAGACAATGTTTATTTATGTACTGGAATGTTTATTTTATGTAATTGGAAATCACAGAGTAGCTTCTTTGGACTCTTCCGTGTGAACCCCCCAAATTTAGAGATGTTTGGGGTTCAGGGGGTTGAGTTATTAAACTACAAAGGGGGTCCCCAAAGAGAAAATATTTGTAATTAAGGGAAATGCTTGAGGAAGATCCCCCTTGGGGGTCTATTAGCAGTTTCTGACTCCATTAGAATGATTCTCTCTAAGGGTGGACCCTCTTTTGCAGTTGAATAACTTGTCCCCCTGAAACCTAAACCTCCAAAGCTCAGAGGCTTACAGGGAAGAGCCTATGTACTAAAAAAATAGTAATTGCAGATATGTAGCAGCATGGAAATTGCAGGGGAGGTTCTTCAAGCACTTCCCTGTAAGCTCCCCAAATTTGGAGAGGTTTAGGGTTCAGGGGGCTGAGTTACTCAACTACAAATAGGTTCCCCCTAGCTAATTGCAAAAGTGCTCTGCAGCATGTGCCAGCAATATAGGGGCTAAGCAAGGGAAGTAATAAATTGACCTATTGTGGGTGTGGTGGGTGCACAGCAATTTTCCAATTACTGCTTGGGGGACCCTCTTTGCAGTTGAATAATTCAGCCCCCTGAGCCCCAAATCTCTGTAAATTTGGGGGGGGGGCTTACAGGGAAGAACCCGAGGAATCTCCCCTCTTTTGTTTCCCAAACCAAAAAAAGACGGTTCGGTTCATCACAAAATGGTTTCTATCGTTTCGCTTCATAACAAAACAATTCATTATATAACAAAACAACGAAACAGCATTTTGTTTTTTATTTGGTGACCATCTCTAGATAGCACTTTTCAAATATTTGAAGGGCTGTCATACAGAGGAGAGGCAGGATTTGTTCTCAGTCATCCCAGAGTGCAGGGCACACATCAATGGGCTCAAGAGAACTCACCTTTCCCCTGAGTACCAGAAAAAGCCTCCTAACTGTTAGACCAGAACAACAATGTAACTAATTGTATAAAGTAATTAATTCATTCCAAATGAAATCATATTAAGCAAATTTTCCTTTGTACAAATTTTGTATAGGAATGCATTGAAAATGGATGAGTCCCTGATCGCAACCGTTTTTCTGTTGTACGATTTCACTCCACAGGTGATTCTGTTAAGTGGTTTCTCCCTCTCTGGAATTTTTTTTCTTTAAGCAGATTTTCTGTTAAACAAACTGCTTGTTATACAAGGGTCCACTGTAATTGCCATGAGACGGAGTGAGTACTCCAACACAGGAGGTGTTCAAGAGATACTGTATCTGGGCAACCAACTGGCCGGTATGATTTGGTTTGGATTCCTGCATGTAAAGGGCATTGGACCTGATGCCCTTGTAGGCCCCTTCCAACGTCACTCTTCTATGGTTCTACGACTCTGCTCTCAGACTTGGATGTATTCAAAAATGTAGCAAAGATAGTCCATTCAGTGCAGTAAGACTGAAGTGCTTTGGAATGCTCAGCTTGGAGAAGAAAAGGTATCCTAGACGTCTTCAGATATCTGAAGGACGGTCATGCAGACTACTGGTTCTTGTGCTTTGGCACCGCAGGTTTTGAGGGCTTGAGCTAATCAAAGCCTATCAGTGAGATTACAATACCTAATAAGGATTCTTGGATTCAATGCCCAAGGCTTAAATCTAATTGCTAGCTTCAGCTACAGCAGACATATCAACTCAATTGCTACATTAAGTCAGCACTTAGGCAAGCCTCAGGTATTCAACATACACACTCCAGTTGAGATTTGGTTAGGTTCAAAGCATCTACCAGAACCCCTGCCTGAACAAATATATTTGTATTACCAAAAGAGGAGAACATTACAAACCTCATAAGAGATTCTGCTGGCTATAGAAAATGGGTTTCTTTCAGCTCTGTTTTTATCTCTGCCACATACGCTGCTTATCTGAGAGTACGGAAAATCAATATGTATGTATGTATGTATGTATGTATGTATGTATGTATGTATGTATGTATGTATGTATGTATGTATGTATGTATGTATGTATGTATGTATGTATGTATGTATGTATGTACATACGTACAGTGGACCCTTGTATAACAAACAGTTTTTATGACATAAAATCTGTACAACATTAAAATGGGATTATTCCGTTTTCAATACATTCCTATGGGAAATTTGTATAAAGGAAAATTTGTTTAACATAATTTCATTTGGAACGAATTAATTCCTTTATACAAGGTAGCACTTGTATATCACTTCCATACAGGAACCCCCATCACAATGCCCCTGACAGATGGCCATCCAGCCTCTACTTTAAAACCTCCAAAGAAGGAGACTCCACCAACCTCCATGGCAGCATCTTCCAGTGACAGACAGCTCTAACCATCAGGAGGTTCTTCCTAATGTTCAAACGGAATCTCTTTTCCGGTAGTTTGAAACCATTGCCCCGAGTCCTAGTCTCTGAAGCCACAGAAAACAAACCAAGCTGGTCACTTGGTCTTATTCTGGCCATTATATTTTACCCATGGCTGCCATCTTGTTTTTTCAGATCTGTTGTCCTTTGATATTCTGTTTCTTAATTTGATATTTCTGGATAGGGTGGGATTTGCCTCTTTGCTGAATGTTTCTTCTATGGCTGGAAACCAAGCAGAGTTCGTGGCAAGGCCGCTAGATGGTGCAGGATAAAAATATAATAAATGATGCACCTGGGTGCTGCAACAATGCAAAACCAAGAGTTCCCAAGGGAGGAGAGCAGCACATACATCTTACATGAGGGTTGTACTAAAACTTTAAACAGGCTGTTCCCTTTCAGATTGGCAGAAGGGTGGTGTTTGTCCCATTTATTAGACAATCCATCATGCAGTTTCAAAGTCCTTGGGAGATTACCCTGTAGGTCCGACAGCCACAAGTCACTGGGACCTGGATAGTTCTCTGCGGTCTGCCATGGATCATATTTAAGTGGGAGGCAGGATGAAGTTACTGTGACTGCATATGATTTTCATCACAAGGGCTGCTGAGACTGTCAGCTGCGCCCTCGGTGCCTTGCTCCTTCCCCAAGCGAAGATCATGTTGATTTATTGAAAACGGCAAATATTTATCACCTTGCTCAGGGACGAGAGGCAGGCTGCGGGCATTACAGATGCACAGCCAAAGAATGATGGGGCCTCTCAGGCATCCGACTTGTGGGCTGAGATGCTCAAAATTGTCTGCATATAAGCTTTTTATTTGTCAACGCCACTCTGGATAAGGGGGAGGCATAAGGCAATGGCTTTGCAATGAGTGTATAAGTGCCCAGAATTTTGGATGGGAATGTTGGGTTTCTTGGACTACAAATCTCACAATCCCCCCTCCTTTCTGGGGGGTTCAACCTGGCAGGCACCTGAAAGTGGCTTGCCTGGGAAAGAGGGCTCGGGTGGAAAGTTTGGGGGCTGACATGAGCATATCTGCACTCAAGTTTTCTTCCCCTGCCCAAGTGCTTAGCTAGGAGCTCTCTGTTTGAACAGGGGGTTAGGCATAGCTAGGCTTAGCTCCGCCTCAAAGCCTTCCCAGTGAGGTCCTTCCTCCACCTCACCCTAGATGAGTTGCATCTAGTGTCTGTCACACACGACTCCCAAAATGAAGAATGATGGGACTTATGGACTAGCGGGCAATAGCACTGAAAACTGTCGGCTACAAAGTCAGCAGTTCAGCGGTTCGAATCCTGGGTGAGCTCCCACTGTTAACCCAAGTTTCTGCCAACCTAGCAGTTAGAAAGCATGTAAATGCAAGCAGATAAATAGGTACTGGTGTAAAAAGCGGGAAGTTAAAACAGTGTTTCCTTGCAGCCATGCCGGCCACGTGGCCATGGACTTGCACAACACTGGCTCTTCGGCTTGAATATGGAGATGAGCACTGCCCCTAGAATTGGACACGGCTAGCACACATGTGCAGGGGGAACCCTTATCTTTACCTTTAGCCCCCCAAAAATCCAGAAATCCCGAAATCCCATCCCTAGTGAGAACTGACATAAGAACGCCATCCCGTTCCTTAAATTCTCTGGGTCCAAACTTGAGACCAAGAGAGGGCTCCTTGAAATATCAGTGGGCAGGCATTTGTGATGTCACAGAGGCAGGGCAGGTAAGGTGGTTTAAAGCAACACACAAAGATCATTGCAACGTGCCCAGTGGGCAGCTGGGAAAGGGTAGAAACAGCTGAGCTTCCTGAAACCTTAGGCTGACTCACAAGGACTGCTTTCTTGGGAGGAAAGGGCCCTGTTCCACCTTTACGGTGCACTATGAACAGCTGGAGTGGGAGGCCTGTATCTCCATGTTGAGATGGCTTCTCTCTTGCCACCCCCAGTAGGATTACCATCTTCTCCTCCCCATCAGCATGTCCCTTACAGTAGCAAGTGGTGGTGATGGCATCTAGCCTGGATGCCTTCAAAAGGGGATTGGACAGATTCCTGGAGGAAAAGTCCATCTCAGGTAACAAACCATGATGGAGAGGTGTAATCTCCAGGCTTAAAAACAGGGTATTTCAAGGACCAGATGCAGGGGAGTGGTCTCAGGAGACAGAGATCTACTCTCATGCTCTCCAAGAGTCATCTGGTGGGGCCACGGTGAGATACATGAAGCTGGACTAGATGGGCATGGCTCTTCTTATGTTCTTATGTTCTTATGGATGTGATTCAGAACTCATGTCACAGCACTGTACTCCCCAATAGAGATGGGCACGAAACAAGCGATTTTTTGTTTTTGTTTTTGTTTTTTTGTTTCGTTACGTAACAAAACGAAAAAAGAATTTTGACTCCAAAATAAAATGAAACGACCCAAAACACAAAAAATTTTGTCGACCGCTTCGTTTTTGTTACGGCAAATACACTGAATTGTGCTAAATGGTAACGGAACAGCAATTTTTTTGTTTTCGTTTTCGTTTTTTCGTTTCATTACGTAACGAAACGAAAATGAATTTTTTTTGCAAAAAAACTCACGAAAATGACCAAACGACAAACGAAACACCATTTTTTTTGAGTCGTGCCCATCTCTACTCCCCAACAATGTCTAGTCTGATTACTTGGTCTTTGCAAGAAGCTGGACCATTATATTCTGAACAATGGCCAATGCCCATCCCTTGTACAGTGCCTTGCAGTAATCTAGTCTGGGGTTTAAAATAATGTGATTAAAATTGTCCAGGATACCTGTGCCTGGATCTTCTATAGTCCAGGTAAAGCAGTGCCTGGTATGGCTGGGTTGAGACGAAAAAGACCACATCTAACATCTACAACTCCCGCTACACCTGGTCTTTTCTTAGCAAACTGTTTATAATGCCTGGCTCTGAGAAGGTCCTTGGAGATAAAGCTTAGCTTCCCCCCAAACCCACTTATAAGAACATAAGAACATAAGAAGAGCCATGCTGGATCAGGCCAAAGGCCCATCTAGTCCACCTTCCTGTATCTCACAGTGGCCCCACCAGATGCCTCTGGGAGCGCATGAGAGTAGATACTGTATATGTCTCCTGATACTACTTCAGAAAGAGGGTGAGGTATTTTGTGGAGATTCTGACAAAAGAGGATGGGGATGATAATGATGATGATTTTTCCATAGTTTGCACCAAAAAAAGCACCCCCCAAAAGGAAGACAAAGAATAATTCAAGATGAATTATAGTACAGTGGTAACTCTACTTACGAGTTTAATCCATTCTGAATGCATGCTCATAAGTTGAACAACATGTAAGTACAGCAGCTGTATCTATAAAATGAAAAAGATACATTTAAAAAAATCAATAAAATAAAATAAAATAATTTAAATAAATAAAAAATTGTCAGTAAAGCAGAAAGCATCTAAAATTTGTAAGGCAGCAGTTAAAATGCCAACGGTGTTCCTCTCTTAAGTTGAATTACTTGTAAGTAGAGCAACCGTAAGTAGAGGTACCATTGTATAGATGATGATGATGATGATGATGATGATGATGATGATGATGATGATGA
>JAHTLZ010000054.1:9034649-9063158 GCA_023846285.1 Phrynocephalus versicolor
TACTTACTTACTTACTTACTTACTTACTTACTTACTTACTTACTTACTTACTTACTTACTTACTTACTTACTTACTTACTTACTTACCAGTAATGCAATATGCATTAATGACTGATATTACAATACCAGTTGTAAACATTTTAGGCCCTTCAGTAGTATAGATCCGATGGCTCAGTAGTGACATTTATTGAAAGCACAGAAAGGGAGCCAGTTTTCCATGAGATGCAGGATGCAGGGTTGAGCACCCGGTGGAACTGGGACTTTGCCCTGGCACTCCAAAATGTAGAAGGTGAGGTGAATGTATAGGTGGGCTCCATTATAACAGACATTGACTTAGCCAAGTTAATTAATTACCTGACCAAAGAATCAGGGGAAAGTACCCCACCTGCCACCTCAGTGGAAACAGTGGTCTAAACTAGAGATGGGCGCAAGGTGTCAATTCAGCGTTTTGTCATGGTTCGTTCTTCAGCTGTACGAGTGTCCCATGGATGATGCCGCTTGCCTTGCCCACTTCCTCCTGTGGGCACCCACTTAGAGGCAGCGCCCTGAACTTCCCTGCCCTATCTCTTCCTCTGAGTGAGTGCCTGCCAGAACACATGTGCGAATCATTACGAACCACTGAACCAGCGGTTCATGCCCACCTCTAATCTAAAAATCTAAACCTTCAATTATTCTGTTCTTACTGGTGAGGAAAAAGCTCCCCCCCCCCAATGAAAATGATCCCTACTGAATGAGATTATGAGACATACACTGACATCCTGTTTCTGAGCATAGTAAAAGTTACAATTAGACTAGGCTCTTTTGGAACCAAATGAAACGGATGAAGGGGTTAGCAGACCAAGTCCTTACTGATTCAATGGTCAGATTCGACTGCAATTTACTGCAGCAGGATTTCAGCCATTTTGACCCTGTTTTGCAACTGCAACAACTGCAACAACTGCAACAACAACAACAACAACAACAACAACAACAACAACAACAGCAACAGCAACAGCAACAGCAACAGCAGCAGCAGCAGCAGCAGCAGCAACAACAACAACAACAACAAGCAACAACAACAAGCAACAGTTGTGGAATGTGTCGTGGATGTGCAGGTACTCAAAATTTGTATCTTTTGAAAAAAAGAAAATAAAGCGTTTTGAAAAGTGTTTTAGGCAACGTGTTTGTGTGTTTGTGAAAAGCTAATGGGGATGAAAAGTGCAAGGGGATTTTTTGCTCATGAGCTGGAGTTTTCCTCACCCCTCATCCTGATGGGAGAAGGAAAGAAGACCAGAAAGTTAGGTTCTAAGTTTTGCTACCCTCTCTGGGGAAGGATGAGAGATAAGCACAAATTTGAAAAATAAATAAATTACAAAATTCATTCAAAAGTCTCTAATTTGTCAATTCGTATTCGTGTGAATTGATACTGCCTACAAATATGAATTGGTGAATTTTAGCCATTTTTAATTCATCCTTTTGAGTTAAAACATAAGAAGAGCCATGCTGATCAGGCCAATGGCCCATCTAGTCTAGCTTCCTGGATCTCACAGTGGCCCCACCAGATGCGTTTGGGAGCGCATGAGACTAGATATCTGTCTCCTGATACCACTCCCTTCATCTGGTCCTTGAAGTACCCCGGCTTTAAGCCTGGAGATTACACATCTCCATCATGGTTTGTAACCTGTGATAGGTTTTTCTTCCAGGAATCTGTCCAATCCCCTTTTGAAGGTGTCCAGGCCAGATGCCATCACCACCTCCTGTGGCAGGGAGTTCCACAGACCAAGAACATGCTAGGTTAAAAAAAAAATCTTCTGTCTGTTTTCAGTCTCCCAACCCTCAATTTGAGTGGATGTCCCCTAGTTCTGGTATTTTGTGAGAGGGAGAAGAGTGTCCCTCTATCCACTTGACTCATGCTATGCATTATTTTGAAGGTCTCAATCATATCCCCCCTCAGGTGCCTTTTTTCCAGAATAAAGAGCCCCAAATGTTTTAGCCTTTCCTCATAAGGGAGGTGCCCCAGCCCAGTAATCATTTTAGTCGCCCTCGTCTGCCCCTTTTCCAGTTCCACTATGCCTTTTGTGAGATGTGGTGACCAGAATTGTACACAGTACTCCAGGTGCAGCCTTATTATCATATTGAACAATGGCATTATAATGTTGGCTGTTTTATTTTCAATCCCCCTTTTGATAATCCCTAGCATGGTATTGGACTTCTTCACTGCTGCCACACACTGGGTAGACATCTTCATTGAGCTGTCAACCAACACACCAATATCTTTTTCCTGATCTGTCATGGATAGCTCAGAGCCCATGAGTTGATAGATAAAGTTTTGATTTTTTTTTGCCTCATTATGCATTACTTTACATTTTCCTACATTGAAACACATTTGCCATTTTGCAGCCCATTCCCCCAGTTTGGAGAGATCCTTCTGGAGCTCTTCACAATCTTCTCTGGTTTTTTACCACACAGAAAAGTTTTTGTCATCTGCAAACTTGGTCACTTCACTGCTTATCCCTGTCTCCAGGTCATTTATGAACAGACTGAAAAGCACTAGTCCCAGGACAGATCCCTAGGGCACACTGTTTTTCACCTCTCTCCATTGTGAAAATTTCCCATTGACACCTACACTTTGTTTCCTGGATCTCAACCAGTTCTCAATCCGTAAGAGGACCTGCCCTCTTATCTCCTGACTGTGCAATTTTCTCAGCAGCCTTTGGTGAGGGACTGTGTCAAAAACCTCCTGAAAATCACGATAGATAATATCCGCTGGTTCACCCAAATCTACATGCCTGTTGACCTTTTCAAAGAATTCTAAAAGGTTTGTCATGCAAGACTTACCCTTACAGAAGCCATGTTGATTTTCCCTTAGCAAGGTTTGTTCTTCTATGTGTTTTAAGATTTCCTCTTGGATGAGGCTTTCCACCATCTTCCCTGGGACAGATGTAAGGCAATTTTCCTAATGCGGGCAACTTTGGGGTGTATAACTCAGCTCTCTTGAACCCGATCCTCACCAAACTTTCTGAGCTTCCAGAGGAAAGTCAGGGGAAACTTTACTGCAAATGTGGTTCCTCTAGATGTCTTGGAGGCCATTTTATAATATATTAAATTAAAATGAATTAATCATTTATGGGTTGGGGGGAAATGTAAATTCATTTAATTATATTTTTTGCAATTTATTGGCCTTGACAAATTATGAATCAAAAGGAATCACCACTTTTTAAATTTGTCTTCATCTCTAGGAAGGACATAAAGAGTTGTATCCAAGCAACTTAGGTAATGGGTAAATTCTGCTGTATTTTATTTCCTCCCGCTCAATCTCAACCCACACATCCAACAATCAGAGGTCCTGTTCGAACCCAGCTGACTCTTGGAGATTCCACAAAAGACAGAAAGACAATCCTTGCTCTCTTCAGTCTGTGATCAGAGATAATAAGTCTTCTTCTTCATATAAGATGGGAGTGGAGGTTGAGCTAAAGAAAGAGATGGGGTTTGAAGAAAGATCAAATACTAAAACTATCTCCAGCTGGTTCTCTGTGGAGGCATCTCACTGGTGGAATCTCCATTCAGGAGTAGAGAAAAATTGTGTTAGATTCAATCATCTCAGTGGAACTGCCCTGGTTCATATCACTTGCACAAAGAAATAAAGAAGGAAATAAACATTGTCCTTTTTTCCACGTATTACAGAAATAACAACACATCGTTTTTTGGAGAGCACCCATAGCTTACTCAGGCACAACTTTGAATATTGTTTTTAAAAAGAAAATGCCTCAGATTGAAATCCTGACAATATCAGCAATAACTGGAAATGCCGGATCTGAAAACCAGGATGATTCCTTGTAATCATCATATAAAATATTGTATTATATGGAGCAGTGGCCTGCATTTGTGAAAGGGGTGGTCCGTTGTGGCCCTCCAGATGTCATTAGAATGCAGCTCTCATCACTCACACCCAGTGGTTTGGAGTAGATGAGTTGGTGAACTCATCACCTTGGTTCACCAGCCACAGGTGAACCAAGAGTTCTTTGGACAGCAATTCCCAGAAGCCCTGGCTGGCACAACTGGTGACAAAGACATCTGGGAATTGCAGGCTAAGAACATCTAGGTTAGGCAAGGTTGGGAGTCACTGGTTTAGCATGCATGGCAGGAATGCAGGTGGTCCATGATTCATCATTTGAAAATTACAGGTAAGGTTGGGACAGATTGTAAACTGAACAGCCGCTTAATGGAGTCCAGACGTGTTTGACCTGTGTCACCCCAGAGGTTGATAAAGTGGAATGTCTCTCTGTTTTAGCCATAGATTGGAATTAGAGTGTTAGATTTAATTAGAGATGGGTGGTTCATTTCAAAAGAGGTCCGGATCCGAAATGATACATGGCAGCACAGCTGCCATTCAGAACTAGCACCCATCCTCTGAAACGAAATCAGCCTTCCTTTGGGTCACATGGGGCAAAGCTCCAATCAGGAAGCAGCCTCCGGTGTGTCATCTTTCCTTCTCCCTGGCACTGGCCACTCAGACAGGGAGGCAGGATAATGCACGTCCTTGCACAGCTTCTGATTGGCCAGCAACAAGGAGAAAGAAAGATGACACATCGGAGGCTGCTTCCTGATTGGAGTTTCACTCTGCACAACCCAAAGGAAGGGAAGTCAGTGGTTGATTTTGTTCCAGAGGCTGGGTTCTGGTTCTGAACTGCAGCTGTGCTGCTGTGTTTTGTTTCGGAACTGGACCCCTTCCAAAATGAAACACCCATTTCTAGATTCAATGCTTAAAAAGTTATTGCATTTCCTTTGAACAGGAGGGAACAATGTTTCAAAAGCACACAGATGGGGATAGTCAGAGGAGAGGTTGGGAGTTTGATTCCCCACTGTGCCTGTTGGGAGAAGGGCCTGCCTGTGGGCAAGTGGCACAGTCCCAGGGCTCCCCCAAATGAAAGGAAGGTTCTGTGTCTACCTGGAAAACCTTGAAAAGAAGCACCATGCGTCAGAACTGATGGCACATGGTTACTATTTATCATATGATTCTTGCTCAATGCACAGACAATTATTTTCACATTAAGGCCTTTAATTAAGGTTTCCAAGTTGTGGCTGCAGCCAACACTACCCTGGAAGATGTTGAGAGAGGCAATTGAACTTGGATCCCCCCCCCCAAAAAAAGATAATGCTAAACCAATGGGGCAGATTCGGTAGACCGGGCTGCCTTCATTTTTTTCCAGTTGTCTTCCAGTCTGGCTCTCTTTTGGCCAACGGAAAGCACCTCTCAGCCTCTGTTCATCAGCCACTTCTGGGAGCGAAAGTGATTTTGCTCCCCTCCCCCTTGTTTAATTATCATGTGGGCCCCACACCTCTCCGGGAACTCCCTTCCCCCCTCCTTTCTCATTGTGAAAACCGCTGAATGATCCATGGTTTAAGTTTACATCCCATGTGGGAAGCCGCCCCAAAGCATTGTGTGGAGAGGAGGGGGTGTGCGTAAGAAGTCTATCTGCTTGTTACATGATTGTACTCCAGCTTCACTGAGTTATTAGTCTAATTCATCCAACAGATCAAAGCCCGCACAAGGCGCTCTGTTCACGCCTACAGCTATTTTCCTTTCGCTCTCCTCTTTGACGGTAGTCTCTCGAATCTTCGTGGTTTTTTGACTTCTTTGAACATGCTGGATTTCATTCGGTGGGGAGGAACCAGATTCGCACCCACCGATGGGTTGGCTTTCAGGATTTCTCAGTCCCTCGATGAGCCTTCGCCGCATTGTCTGAAACGAATTTCACAGGACAAAATTTGTATTTTGGAATTTAGCCACGTCTCCTCTTCCTCCTCAACTTGAAGCCAAAGAAGCCAACGAGGAACAACTTCTGAGTTTCGTTTACAAGAAAGAGCCACCCAGGATGAGTTATTGACCTCACATTGTTTACTTTTGTCACATTGTGTACATTGATGGCAGGAAAGGCTGCTACGGCAGCTTGCCAGCTTGGGACCACCCAGGAAGCCGCAGCTCCTTGCTACTGGCTGTAGACACCCAAGTTCAAAGGTTCAGAAGGGGACCTTCCTCACATGTGCTGAAGTTAGTCATTGCCTTTCCCTACAGTGAGGGGGAGATGGGAAGGTGAACTGAACCCACCAAGATATTTGTAAGGGAGTGCAAGAGAAGATTACTTGCAGGGTAGGGGGAAGGGGGAGCAGAGAGAGAGAGAGAGAGAGAGAGAGAGAGAGAGGTTGGGAGAAGGGAGGAAGAAGGGGTGGGAGCAAAGGGAAGGAGGAGGGGAAACAGTCAAGGATACACCAGCGTTCACCTCTCTCTCTCTCTCTCTCTCTCTCTCTCTCTCTCTCTCTCTCTGTCACACACGCGCACACACACACACACACACACACACACACACACACACACACACACACACACACACACACACACACACTTCACAGGAGCCCAAAAAGGACCAAGAGGATGTTTGATAACACTCAGTACCCGTACAACTGCTTTAACTATGATGGAGAGGACTACCCAACGTGCAGCTCAGATGAAGAGAAAAGATTCACCAGGCCGGCATACAGGTAAGCTTCACTTTCTTCTCTCCCACCCTGTGAGTTCTCATCTTTCTTTGCCCGTACAGTGCCAGTTCCCAGGGGAATTCCTTAGAGGCGATTTGTTTTGCTTTGTCGGGGTGCTTTGAAACCGGCTCCTCCAAGCGTCTCTGCAAGTGTGGGCGGGGGGAAAAAAGGAACGGTGCAGCACCGGCAGGCAGCACCGGGATCTGAGGTGCTTGTGTGTACGTATTGAGGTAAAGTTTACATTGTCCTTTGTGATGTGTTAAACCCAGGAAGCTGGAGAAGGATAGCTAGAGGGTCTGAGGTTTGGTTTGGTCAGCAGTTTCAGAGAGTGTTTGGAGCCGTCCACTCTGCAGGTTGCGGGCAGGAGAATTGGAAAGCACCTTGCACCCTCAAAGTTCTCGACAGCTATACTGACTGCATGGATGCTTGTAGGTCAGCAATTTATGTACAGGACATCATCAACTGATAGACAGGTGCCTAGCTTGATAAAATATACATGATGTCATAGGCTGGTTCCACATCCCAAAATTTAATTCCCATCCCTTTCTTTCTTTCTTTCTTTCTTTCTTTCTTTCTTTCTTTCTTTCTTTCTTTCTTTCTTTCTTTCTTTCTTTCTTTCTTTCTTTCTTTCTTTCTTTCTTTCTTTCTTTCTTCAAAATATGCTCACCCTACCTTTCTCCTTAAAAGGGGCCCAGGGCAAAAATTTCATAGCAGCGTCTGAACTATATAAGCGTGCAGATTTGTTGCTTTTTGATGCGACGGCCGCTAAAGCACAACCCCTTTGCTAGCCGCTCAGCCTCCGCTAGGTCTCTTGACACAGGGCAGATGGGATGAATCCACCTTCAAGCCAATGAACTGACTAATTAGTTAATCACCACAGTTCAATAGCTTCTGCTGTTAAGTTCCTTTCTCTGTGTGGAAGGGACATGTCATTTACCCAACGGAAGCGTATAACTTATTAGCAGAAGAAACTATCGTATTTGACCTTATATTTTCAATTCCCACTCATATTAATGCCAAATAACCTTTAGAAGCACCCTGCAAGCATACCTTGTAACTCGTAGTGGCTTGTGATGAAGGCAGGTAGACAGTCCCCAACCCTCCACCCCACCCTGGCCCATCTTCCACCCATACCTTTAACTCTTCGTTCCGTCATCAAAGATCAACCTGCCGATGCCTGTGTTGATTCATCCACCCTGATGCTGATTAAAAGAGACAGTGCTAAGGATCAAAAGCAGAAAGGCTGACTTTTTAACTAGAACTCCCAAAACTCTTCTGTAACTGCACATCCAAAGGATAAAACAGAAGAGGGTTGCATTCAGCTCTTATATAGCCTTTTACCGGTTAGCAGCCTTCTGCGTGGAGAGCGGCTGACTGCCCCAAATCACGGGTTTCCTATCTGTAAAGCTTCTTCTTTTTTTTTAAGTTACAAAATCATCCTGGCAATGTTGGGATGGGGGGGGGTGGAAACAGATCCAAGCTCTGTCATTGGAACAGGAGGGGGAAGAAAGAGTTTTTCACAGGCAGGCTTGGTACAGGTGCCTTTCCAGTGGTACGACATAGCAGGTCTCTCCTTATATCAGATATTCAGCTAGACAGTTACCTCTCTGTATGATCATATGAGGAACGGCTTAGGGAGCTGGGGATGTTTAGCCTTTCAAAGGGAAGGCTGAGTAGGGGATATGATAGCTATGTTTAAATATTTGAAAGGATGTCATATTGAAGAGGGAACAGGTTTGTTTTCCATGGCTTCAGAGACTAGGACTCGGGGCAATGGTTTCAAACTACAGGAAAAGAAATTCCATTTGAATATCAGGAAGAACTTCATGACAGTTAGAGCTGTTCAGCAGTGGAATATGCTGCCACAAAGGAGGGTGGTGGAGTCTCCTTCTTTGGAGGTTTTTAAGCAGAGCCTGGATGGCCATCTGTCAGAAATACTGTGATGGGGGTTCCTGCATAGCAAGGGGTTGGACTGGATGGCCCTTGAGGTCTCTTCCAGCTCTATGATTCTATGATTCTATGATATGACAGGCCAATCATTGTTGCAAATGACCCTTGAGAGAAAATCCAGGAATAATTCACCATTTCAGAATTTGTCTGTTTTTATTATATGCTGTCAAATCACCTCCAATTTATGGTGGCCCTATGATGACCAGTCTCCAAACTATTCTACCCCCAACTGTGCTGCTTGGCTTTTGTAAACTTAGATTGGGGCTTCTTTTTAGGCAGTCACTCCACCTTAGATTTGGTCTTCCTTTTCTCTTACTGCCTTCCGCCTTGGTCTAAGATTTTTTTTCTAAGAGAAAGTGTATTTGCCACTCTTCATTTCTCATCTGCCCTGGGATGTGCATTGTTAATAATCCCAAACTTGACATATTGAAAAACGGAGCAGAAGGAGAGGGAGATTGTCAGAAATTGGTAGCTTACAAGGAACTGGAACTTGGACCCTGGAATTCCATGAATCGTGAGTTGTGGAGTTATCTCTCTGGACACTCTCACCCATGCGCAATCACACAAGAGGTTCAAAAGACATCTGCCATCAACACAGTGCTGTCTGTGGTCTGCGGTAGATCACGTAAACCTGAAAAGCATGACTACTGAGCTCTAAAGTCCTTGTCTTTGATGAGCAGGAATAATATCTCAGAGCATGTATATTTCACTCCCTCTCAGCCCTTATGGTGCTGGGGCAGGTGAAAGTTGGCAGAAGAAGAGGAAGATGAAAGACAAGATGAATTGACTCTATAGAGCAGTGGTTCTCAAGCTGTGGGTCCCCAGATGTTCCTGAACTGCAGCTCCCCAGAAGCCTCCAACACTTGCTGAGCTGGAAGGGGTTTCTGGGAGTCGCAGTCCAGGAGCATCTGGGGACCCACAGCTTGAGAACCACTGATCTAGAGGAAGCCACAGGCTTGAGTCGGAAACTGGTAGTGCCAGATCTAGTTGGGTTTGTAGTGCTTTGAGTTTCAGAACATTATTTGCTCTCACTTCCCGTTCAACCGTGAAGCGGCTTGCGTGAACTCTGAACCCAGTTTATCTCTCTGGTTTGTTATGAAGGATGGTGTGAATATGCTTAGTGGTTGCCTGGATGAGGAAACATGTCAGGAAAGAAGGTGAAAATGCTTCCGCAAGTTATGGCAAAGATGGTGGGTTGAGCTCAGACTAAAAGTGAAATCCTGAATGCACTTTCAAGTCATTCCTCACTTAACCCAAATGGGACTTTGCTCTGAGAGTGAACAGAGAGGATGGTGGTCACGTGCAGTTGTGTTTCCACTGAAATCAAAGGGACTTAAGTCATGACCATCCATCCATGCTGATTTCTATATGCAACGACTTTACAGGACAACCTTATATTACTTTACTCAGAGCTAAGTCCTGAGGTGGTCAGTGGACCTCACTCACTACCTACTGAATAATAATAATAGTGATTGCATGCCATCAAGCCATTCTTGAGTTACTGTATGGAGACCCTTTCCAGAGTTTTCTAGGTTCAGAGAACACTCAGTTGTTGACCCTTCCCTTCTGCTGGGTTGAGCCCTGGGACCATGCAGCTTGCTCGAGGCCACCCAGGCTGGCTGTTCTTCCAGGAAACCCAGTGGGGAATTGAACTCACAACGTATTCTCAAAGACTTTCACGGTTGGGATCCATTAGTTGTTGTGAGTTTTTTTTGGGCTGTTTGGGCGTGTTCTGGAAGTTTTTCTCCCTGACGTTTTACCAGACTGTGCTCTGACATTTCTCCAGAGCACAGAGAGAACTCCTAGTTTCCCGAGCTCCTTGCCCTCTGAAGATGCCAGCCACAGAGTCTGGTCAGGAAGAAAAACTTCCAGAACACAGCCAAACAGCCCGGAAAACTCACAACAACTATGAACTCATAACCTCTGGCTTCTAGCCAGAGACAGAAGCCACAAAGCTATCTAGCCAAATATAAAGGTGTTTAACCAGGGTTCAGGCCAAATGATAAACCATATGATAATGTTGTTCTTAATTTCAGTTTATTGTTTGGTTTCTTTTGTTGTGAACCGCCCGGAGTTCCATCCGGAAGATGGGTGGTATATAAGCTCAAATAATAAATAAATAATAAATAAAGTCTCTTCATATCTTTAATGCCTCCTTGGGACTTCCTGATTTGCCTAGACTGATATCCTCATAATTCACAGGCTGGCATTTCAGCATGTTGGCTTTTTTCTCTCCTCCCGCAGCTACATCGCCTTGATCGCGATGGCCATCCAGCAAAGCCCATCCAACAGAGTCACTCTCTCTGGCATTTATGACTTCATCATGAAGAAATTCCCTTACTACAGGACCAACCAGAGGGCCTGGCAAAATTCCATCCGCCACAACCTCTCTCTCAATAGCTGCTTCGTCAAGGTAAGAGTGGGGGAATCCTCCCCAGCAAAGCAGGTTCGGGTCTTGACTGTGGACTCAAGCGCCCTGCATGATCGCTGGAGTCCTGTGTCCAGTTCTGTGCACCTCAATTTAAAAAGGATGTTGACAACCTTGAACGGGTCCAGAGGAGGGTGACCAAGATGATTGAGGGTCTGGAAGAAATGTCTTACCTGGAGCAACTTAGGGAACTGGGAATGTTTAGCCTTACCAAAAGAAGGCAGAGATGGGACATGATAGCCATATGTCTGTGAAGATTCTCAGTCATCCAGGTGAGTTTATCTGGAAGTTGAGTCATGGCTACTGGACTTCTTTTTTGAGAGATAGAAATGTTTCGCTGCTTATCCAAACTGATGAAGCTGTTTGGATGAGCAGCGAAATGTTTGTATCTCTCAAAAAAGAAGTCCAGTAGCCATGACTCAACTTCCAGCTATTATAGCCATGTTTAAATATTTGAATGGGATGTCACATTGAAGAAGGGACTGGTTTGTTTTCCATGGCTTCAGAGACTAGGACTCGGGGCAATGATCTTAAACTACAGGAAAAGAGATTCAATTTAAACATTAGGAAGAACTTCATGAGGGTTATTGCTGTTCAGCAGTGGAATCTGCTGCCATGGATGGGTGGTGGAGTCTCTTTCTTTGGAGGTTTTTAAGCAAAGGCTGGATGGCCATCTGTGATGGGGGTTCCTGCATGGCAGGGGGTTGGACTAGATGGCCCTTGAGGTGTCTTCCAACTCTATGATTCTATGGCCTCCTCAAACCAAATTGGAGGCCGGCTTCAGGTTTCTGAATGTATTTGTCTGTTTTGTTTTGTAGGCCACCTTTCTTTGCTATAAGGGGACTCGAGTAATCTTGCTGAATTAAAAAAGAGATTGAAAACCATAATAAGTGAAAATTTTTATAAAAGAAACAATTAATCCGAATGCTATATAAAACAAAATTGTATAAATAAAAGCATGTAAACATTTTCAATAGTTTTAAACTTTTAAAAAGGCATTCTGGGACTCAATCATGATGGCTCAAAGGCGGTTACTTCACTTCTGTTTTGTCTCTGTAAGTGTTGCGCTTAGGACTGGTACAGAACAAATCTTATTTCACATCCATTGCGCAACAGCTTAAATTTGTCTTGACCACACCCCCAGAGTGGGATCAGAGTGTGACAATATTGTACCTGGTGTTGGGTTGGGGTGTTCTCTTGTCATGTTTTTTTCCCCGGTTCCTGTTCTGAGACAAGGGACTGTGTGGTAACAACTGCCATGCAACAACCAGTGTCCACCTAGTGGTCAGCGGCTGAAGCGGCATTTAACATTAGTTTCCCTATGGGAAACACCATGCAGCACAAATGTTTCTTAAAGAAAGTACTCAAAATTCTGTAGCATTGACGTGTAAATCCCAGAAGACCAGTAAATCAAAATATTGAAAAAGTTTTATTTACAATTTTTTTTAAAAAAAAGGGTTAAGAAAGCAAGACAAATTTCAGAACTTGTCACAGAAGGCAGGTCTTCAGCTGTCAGTGGAAGAATAAATAGGAAGAAGGCCAGCCTGACCCTTACAAAAAGAGGGCATTTCATTACCAAGGAGCAGCCGCAGAGATGGCCCTGACTTGTGTCCTCATCATTGATCAACCGTGCCTGGCCTGGCAATGGATCCAAGAAGAGGGCTTCTTCAGACAATCTTAAATGCCAAGAAGTCCCATATATTTATTTATTATTTATTTATGTATTTTCATACCGCCCATCTTCCCGAAGGAACTCCGGGCGGCGTACAACAATCACAGAAAACAATTAAAAGATAAATTAAATTAAATTAAAAAAAACAACACCACTTAAACCAATTTTAAAAATAAATAAATAATGCTCGGCAAGATAGCGGGACAAAGCAAAAAAAAAAAAAAAAACTAACAGTCGCCAAATGCCTCTCAGAAAAGCAGAGTCTTGAGCGCTTTTATAAAGTCAGACAGGGACTGTGCAAGGCAAATCGCACTTGGCAAATCTCGCTCGATATGGTAGCCTGGACCCAAGCTGTATAGGGTTTTAAGGGGATAATGACCCTCTCCTCCCCTTCAAGACACCTGTGCCCCATGCATTTTGGGGTTTGCTCTGGATCCAAGCAGATTTGTAAATTTGGAGGCTACCGCCTCCTCTTGACTTGCACTGTGGAAAACCAAACCTGGTATTCGAGGCTGCAGAAATTTAGAGACATATCAGACACCCAAGACGGGAGAAATTTTGCATAGCTAACTTCAGAAGTCTGCAAACTAGACACCTTTGAAGTTTGCTTTTCCAAAATAAACCCCACCCTAATATGGCAAAGTAATTAGCCACCCTACTAATTAAGACCCATAAACTATCTTGACTTGGATTAGATCAGACAATTTGGGGGAAGGGGAGGTACAGGGGTTTTAAACTCCCCCCCCCTCCGCTGAAGCAAACAGCAGTCAGGACGCCAGTGCAAGAGCTCCAAACGGTCTTCCTGGCCATTTTCATAAGGCTCCTGCTGAGCTGTCATCAGCTGGACCCCTTTAAAAATGGCCCAGTCGCCAACAAGGGATCCCTCCGGTGCTGACTGGGCAATTTTTAAAGGGGTCCAGCTGATGACAGCTTGGCAGGAGCCCTATGAAAATGGGAAGACAGCGCATCTGCCCTCCCCAAGTGCCGATCAACTGGTGTGTGGAGCTTCAGTGTCTGATTTTAAAAAAAAAAGTTTTAAAAGCCCGTGTTTTCCCCACCCATTGGGGGAGGGGAACTTGCACAGGGTTTTTAAAGTGGTGGTTTCCCCTAGGAATGCATTGCTTTAGTGCATTCCTATGGGAAGCCGAAAAGCAAAATGGAACAGACAAAAGATTTTCGTTTCATTTCATTTTAATTTTCTTTGAAGGGGCAATTTGTTTTTCGTTTCATTAGGGACTGAAGCAAAAAAATGAAAAACAAAATGAAAATTCATTTTGTGCCTGTCTCTACACAGTATTAGAGATGGGCACGAATCAAAAAAATGGCATTTCATTTGTCGTTTGTCGTTTGGAGGGTCCGTTTCGGTTTGTTTCCGTTTTTCGTGAATTTTTGCAAAAATTCATTTTTGTTTTCATTCATTTCATTACCATTTTGTTACCATTTATTTCATTTTTTTGTGATTTTTAAGGATTTTAAGCAATTCACTCATATTGCAGTAACGGAAACGAAACGCACGACAAAATTTCCAGTGTTTCTGTTCGTTTCGTTTCATTTCATTTCGTTACATAACAAAGCAAAAAACAGAAACGGAAATGAAAAATTGTTCATTTTGTGCCCATCTCTACACAGTCTCATTCAATAAACTGTATTTCTGTATGTAAACTGGACCCAAGCTGTATAGCATTTTATAGGGGATAATGACCCTCTCCTCCCCTTCAAGACAACTGTGCCCCATGCACCCTACTAATTAAGACCCATGAACTATCTTGACTTGAATTAGATCAGACACTTTTGCTTTGATGCGGACATCACATAAATCAGTCTGAATCCAGGTGATTGAGAACCAAAGGCAGGCCAAACCTGGTGTGCAGCCTCAGTTTATTCCATGAAAGCAAAACAAAAAGCAAAGTATTCTGCTTCTATTCTGCCCCATAGTGCTTAAGCACTATCTGGGCAGTTTACAATTATGCAGGCTACATATTGCCCCCCACCAGTGGGCTGGGTACTCGTTTTACTGACCTTGGAAGGAAGGAAGGCTGAGTCAACGATGAGCCAGCTATCTGGCATTGAACCCCAGGTCATGAGCACAGTTTTAGCTGTAGTACAGGTATTTAACCACTGCACCACAAAGCCTCACTAACCCCCAAAGGTGGAGAGAGGGATCAAGCCCTCTCTTCCAGATAATGATTGATCGTTGACCTCATTTTGAAAGGATGCCTGTCAAATGCCTGTATCAATAGACTAGGTCTGAGTCTGCAGAACCTGGATTTTTTTTTATTTTGGACAGTAGCTCCCAGGAGCAATCTGAATCAGATCATTGCTGTTGAAAAATATCTTTTTCACGCTCCCCACTGTCAGGGTCACCACTGAGCCAAACCCATGCTAGCTGGGAAATTCCAGGAATTGTAGTCCAAAATAATAAATTTTCAAAACTCTAGGACTGTGGAACACACACTAGTCAGATGAAACACATTCACCGTACTTGGCTCTCAAGTATGGTGCATAAGATCTTGGATCTCAAAAAGCATATCAATAATTAAAGAATTAATTAAAAAGAAATCTTGAAGGACATCAAATAAAACATGCAGAAATCCAGTTTATTGAAAGATACTGTGTAGAGATAGGCACAAAATGAATGGTTTTCATTTTGTTTTTCATTTTTTTTGCTTCAGTCCCTAATGAAATGAAAAACAAATTGCCCCTTCAAAGAAACTTGAAATGAAATGAAACGAAAATATTTTGCCTGTTCCATTTTGCTTTTCGGTTTCCCACAGGAATGCACTAAAGCAGGGGTGCCCAAACTTTTTGTAAGGAGGGCCAGATTTGGTGGCTGAGAATGTGTCAGGGGCCGGTTGCTCCCTGACCCTGCCCCACCCACTGACCCATAAGCCCCACCCACTGACCGTGCATGTGCGCCCAACCTCACGATGTTCCCGGCTATGCCGGTAGTGGCGGCCTGCCCGCACACCACCCCCGTACACGCACCCAGCCCCACAAGCTTCCCGGTGGTGCTGGTGGTGGTAGGCCGCCCCCTTGCCTGCCCAGCCCCTCAAGCTTCCCAGTGGTGTCCACGTTGGTGGAATTTAAAAAAAAAATGGGGCAAAGGAGGGGGAGGGGGGCAGACCAGCCAGCCACGGGCCACTCAGAATGGCCTGACGGGCCGGATTTGGCCCCCGGGCCGCACTTTGGGCAGGCCTGCACTAAAGCAATGCATTCCTATGGGAAACCACCACTTAAAAAACCCTGTGCAAGTTCCCCTCCCCCAATGGGTGGGGAAAGCACGGGCTTTTAAAACTTTTTTTTTTAAAATCAGACACTGAAGCTCCACACACCAGTTGATCGGCACTTGGGGAGGGCAGATGCGCTGTCTTCCCAACCATTTTCATAGGGCTCCTGCCAAGCTGTCATCAGCTGGACCATTTTAAAAATTGCCCAGTCAGCACCGGAGGGATCCCTTGTTGGCGACTGGGCCATTTTTAAAGGGGTCCAGCTGATGACAGCTCAGCAGGAGCCTTATGAAAATGGCCAGGAAGACAGTTTGGGGTCCTTGCGCTGGCGTCCTGACTGCTGTTTGCTTCAGCGGGGGGGGGGGGGAGTTTAAAACCCCTGTACCTCCCCCTCCCCCCAAATTGGTCACATTGTGGGGAAATGGCACTGGTTTTAAAATAAAATGAAAAACAAAAAATAAATGAAAAATGAAACTATATTTTTATTTTTTAAAAATTCATCTCAAACAAAATAAAATGGGGAAAACAAAATGAAATACAGAAACAAAACACCATTTTGGCATTTTGTACCCATCTCTAATGCTGTGGTTTCAGCCCTGTAATTGAGAGAAACAAGATCTGTGTGTTTCCCGGCTATTTCAGTTTTGCACAAGTTGCTGTATTTTCTGCCTATTTCACTGGTATTCCATAAAAATGCAGCAGAAAAATCATTGTCATCGTCTTAGAGCGACGGAGCTGTAAGCATGATCGAATCCAGCCCCTGTCAAAGTGGGACCCTTGAGGAATTGAACTCCCAAACTCTGGCTTCTCAGCCAAATAGCTCTACCACTGTTGGAAATGAACTGAACTAGCCAGTGATTTCTTTTTCATAAAATATTAGGATAACACAGTAGCTGTTTCCTTCTGTCGAGAGCACAGAATTGTGATGGAAGGAAGAAGCATGAAATAAAATAAATAGCAACTTCTTTCCTTCCTTCCTTCTTTTGACACCTAATTTAAACTTAAATGGCAATCGAGCATCAATTTAATTGTTTAAAAGTTGGTCCTTCAGTTCAAAGTGAACTGGGTTAGAATTTTGGGACTCACTGACAGTTAAGTGAACTATTACCACTTTCCCCTTTTCACACCTCTGAAAAGAATGACGTGGTTCTGAGGGCGCTGCCGTTCAATAGATATTTGGCCTTTAGCCTAGTCGCCCTAGCACCTGGCACCTACGCCATTCATTTTGCCAATCATTCATTATTTGTATTTTTAAAATCTCAGTGAATCTATTCTTTTAATGGTTTATTGCATTTGTGAAGTCTTATGCAATAATGCTGCATCCTGCTATGCCATATATGACATGAATAAATAAACCTCTGAGAAATTTGCAAGATCCATATGGAAAGAATGATTTTAGACAGTATATTTAATTTTTTAATTTTTTTTTGCAAAATAGAATTTTTTACATTTTTTGCAAAATACAATTTCTAAGTGTTTGTTTCCCCTTTAAGATGCATGTTTACAAACATGCTATATGTTTATCCCTATATATTCCCCTGAAATACCTTTTCAGCCTGTTTTCTTTTTTTTTGGGGGGGGGGTACCTCCGAGTCCAGATGCTTTCATGGGAAGATATCCAAGGATTCGATCTGTGATGAAACATGGATTCTACCCCTGACTTTTTGTCCAAGCATTTGAAGGATTCGGTAGTACAGCTGAAACACGGGTTTCCACAGATTTAAAGTGTGATGCAACCAATGTTCTCTGGTGACAATTCACCTAAAAGTTCAGATTTGCAGCAAATGTTTATGCCAAGTTTATACTTCTCTTGGGGTATGTGTCTTTCATTATCGCTTCCTCTAAATCTAGGAAGGGGAAGCCTTTGACCCACTGCAGGTTATTGACTGTTAAATCTTTAAGGGCCGTCAAGCTGCCTCCAAGTTATGATGACCCTGTATGGTCCAGTAATTGATCCTGTATGGACCGTAATTGGTCCTATCACAAATAACCTTGTAAAGGAGGTCTACAACTTCCTTTATTGATTCAATCCATCTCATATTCAACTTTTTCTCATTCCCTTTTACCTTCCATATCCCATGTACTCCTCCTTGTCATCTGGAGGGCCTGAAAAATTGTACAATTGAGATAATATTGAGCTGGATCACAAGCAGTACCAGATGTGGTCAACAGCCTAAGAAGCCACAACAGGTGGCACCATTGCAACCCGGAAGGGCTGTACTGTTGTCATAATCTAGTGGTTCCCAATCTCGAGTCCTCAGGTGCTCTTTGGCTAAAACTCCCAGAAGCCTTTGCAACTAGCTGTGCTAGACAGGATTTCTAGGAGTTGTGACCCAAGAACGTCGGGAACTACTGTCATAGTGAATATTGAGCTACATGGTTTGAGTAGCCTTCTGGTGGCTGCTTTTTACATTCATTTCACTGGCCCAAAATCTGGGAGACATTTTAGATGTTTTTGAGCATTGGAAGCTACTTGGAGTGTGATCACATGGGGAAATGGCTCGTATCTTGGACTACTTGTGGCGCAGTCAGATGGGAATGTCCAGGAATAATTTTCCAGTTATGCATCAGGCTATGCATTGCCTCCCCCACCCCACCCCAGCAAGCTGGGTACTCATTTTATTGACCTCAGAAGGATAGAAGGCTGAGTGAACCTTGAGCCAGCCATCTGGAATTGAACCTCACATCTAAACATGGTTATGGCTGCAGTATAGCAGTTTAACCACCACGAGGTTCTTAGTGGTTAGACTGGTTAGTGATGAAAAATGGATTAGTCATCAAGAACAAGCTGTTTTCCTGGACTCGGTTTCTGATCTTTTCATCACAATGCCCCAAGAAGGTTTCAAGGGTGGAGTTGGAAAGTCAGTGTCCGCAGCTGGGAAGGGGGACAATGGATGAAGGATACATCAAGTGGTGACCATATAATGTTCACCTTCTGGTATGCGGTTGAAAGAGAGTGACAGAGAGGATGTTGTTCTCTTCTGGGATGCATATTAGAAACACAGCAAATTGGAGGGCTCTCTTTACCTATGAGTTCGATAATTAGAGAGCTTAGGGATCAGCAGCTTGCCATACATGTTTACCCAAGCTTTTAAGCCCTTGAGTTTAAATGAACACAGATGTGGAAATGGCAGCCTTTGAAGTCTACACTTGTGCATGCAACCCAGGGCTTTGTCTCAATGGCCGTTCAGGCCCCCTACAACTGATTCAGAATGCTTGGGCTCAGAACATCTGAAGTAAAGCTCCTCCTTGAATAGAGGTCTCCTGGGCATGCACAGAGTGTGTTTTCCCTTCTGTAACCCAATCCTTCCAACCCCCAAACGTATGGGAGACGGCTCTCCCCAAGAAGGGGCAGCGGGGAGAGATCTCAGTTGAAAGGCCACCATTTGGGGATAGATTTAATGGGTGCTCTCTTTTATTTTGGACATGAAAGAGGTTGTCTACCTAATTGTTTGCTGCTCTCCCCCTGAAATGCAGGTGGCCCGCACGGAAGGCAAGGACAAGGGGAAAGGGAATTACTGGAGCTTTGCTTCTGGGTGTGAATCCATGCTGGATTTGTTTGAAAACGGGAATTATCGGAGGAGGAGAAGGAGGAGGAATGTGAAAAAAGAAACCAGAGAAAAGAAGCCGAGTGCAGAGAACGACGCCCTGCCAAGGTTGGCCCCGGAGAAGATTTGCTTCCCTACTGTGTCGGCTTCTGATGAGCAAGTGGAATCCCAGGCTGAGCTTCTGGAGCCTCACGAACTTTTCCCAAACACCCCCGTCAGCCAAGGGAGTCTCAACAGCTCCTCTGTCGGAAAATCTGACTCTGAAATTAAATTTAGCATCGATTACATTCTCTCCTCCCCTGACCCGCTCCCCACCCTGAGGTCTCCGTATCCCATGCACGAGAACAAGTACCACCTCCTGGATTCTCATCAGATCAACCTTCAGTTTTGGACAATGTAAATTTCAGCCGGAATGGGAAGAGAACTGAGAAAGGGAGTGTTAAGTCCTGCGCCTCCCAATCTGACCTCCACTGCCCAAGTCCTCCGTAGTTTTCTGCAAAAGGTGCAGATCCATTTCATTGGGTTAGGAACATCTCCAGAACAAGAGGTTCTGGCACTCTGCTTACGTCCTTTCTAAAGGATCCCACCGGACCATGGCTCTACTCTTAGACAAAGCGAGGTGATGTCTTCAGGTAGTAGATTCTGGGAGCACAGTGACAGTAGCTTCTGAATCCTTCTTTCTGAACATCCCAGCTGTCTGTTGGAGGATAAAGCTGTGATGGTCAATTAACCTGCTACATCAGTCTGAAAGATGCTATCCCATTGTCCATGCTACAGGAACTTTCAACAGGTGGTCCACTCTGCCTGAAAAAGGGCCGGGGAAGAGATGTCCTATTTCCTTTCACCAAGCAGGAAAGGTCTTGGGCCAACGCTGGGTGAAGGCTCTGTGGTGGGCTGTCATGTCTTCTCTTGGTGGATGTTGTTGGTTTCTCCTGGCAGTGGTGGGAAGGAACAATGCTCAAGGAGCCAACAGGCAACTGAGTATGAGATGCATTCCCTCTTCTACACACACAATACATCAAAAACAATGGCACCTCAACTCACTTGTTTGGCATTTATCAGAACTATGAGCTGGGAGGGGAGCTATCTTATGGGGAGGGGAGTAGAGGAGGCATCAGTGGTGGCCCTAACACTGGGTGCCACAAGCTTAGAAATGATCAGATGCCAAACATCTATGACATTATTATCATTTTTTAATGAAGTGTTAAGTTCTCATGATGCCCAACCATCAACAAACTTCACCCTTGGCGGTATTTCTCTTCAAGTGCAAATGAGGCATGCATTTCCTATGGAATAGCTTCAGAGTCACCTAGGTCCACCTGGCAGTCCATCAGCTAGAGTGGCATTGGCACCACATAAGAATCACATTTTAATTTCTCCCCACCTGTTGCAATTGCTGGATGCCACTAAACTTTCAAGACAGTTTTTAAAAAAAAGACTGCTCTGGATCCATGAACGACATCTGTCAGTTTCATTTGTTTTCCAGCTTTGCCCTTAAAAAAAGAAAAGAAAAATTCAGCTTCTGCTAAATGGGGGACATCCTTATCCAGAAATTAAAGGAGCAGCAGCAGCAAACAACCACCACCACCACAACAACAACAAGAACACCAAGAACAAGAACAACAACAACCATGTGGTATCAATTCTGACATATGGCACCCCTTGGCATGGTTTTCTAGATAGACAGGACTGAGAAGCAGTTCTCCATGCCCATCTTATGAGGGTGCCCTGTGACTCTGCAGCTTGCCCAAGGCCACCCAGGCTGGCCGTTCTTCCAGGAGGTCCAATGGGGAATTGAACTCCCAACTTCTGGCTCCACAACCAGAGACCTAAAGCCCTGAGCTATCCAGCTAGCTACGTTAATAAAATGCTAACCATTCCTAAACCCAGCAGTACACGGATGTAAGATTTAGGGAGTGCAAGTGCAGGCTAGCCGTCTTGTTCCCAAAAGCAGCTTTAAAAACATAGAAACATAAGAAGAGCCCTGCTGGATAAGGCCAAAGGCCCATCTAGTCCAGCTTCCTATATCTCACAGTGGCCCCACCAGATGCATCTGGGAGCGCATGAGACTAGATATCTGTCTTCTGATACTACTCCCCTGCATCTGGCCCTTGAAGTACCCTGGTTTTAAGCCTGGAGATGACATATCTCCATCATGCTTTAGATGGGCAATGACACCAGAGGAGAGTAGGGGAGATTAGTAAATGATCCCTTCCTTGGGACAATCAACAACGGGGAGTAGTTGATCAGGAAAGCTCATGCTTCCAATGCTGATCCTCACTTAACTCTGAGTTAACGTGGGTCATTCATGCCACCTCCTTCCTCGAGGAGGAAATGTCTTTAACAGCCACTTCAGGAATGCTGCAGAACTCAATGCGTAGCTTTGGAAAAGTTGCATTTTAAATGTACAGTTCCCAGAAACGCTCACCGAGTACAACCAAGTTGGCACGGGCACTGGAAACGGAATGGTACTTCTTTTCCAAGTTCTGTTATATTAACTGCCTTCCCAGATATTTTATCTGTCTTATGTCGAGTGCAATAGAAATATACAGGCCAGTCGTGCGGGTTCCTTGAGGGATTGCACCACAAATGATGCAACAAATCAAAACTCATCAGCTGATGCCAGGGGAGATGGGTCACACTTTTTTTCTGGAGCCAGGGAGGAAAAGAATCATGGAATCATGAAGTTGGAAAGAACCTACAAAGCCATCAAGTCCAAACCCCTGCTTAAGATAGGAATCTAAATCAGTGGTTCTCAACCTGTGGGTCCCCAGATGTTCCTGGACTGCAACCCCCAGAAGACTCCACCACTCACTCTGCTGGAAAGGGTTTCTGGGAGTTGCAGTCCAGGAACATCTGGGGACCCACAGGTTGAGAACCACTGATTTAAATCATAGGATACATCTCTGAACTGTGTCCAGTGTTGGAGCACTTGCCACCTCTTGGGATACTATATGTACTCGAGTATAAGTCCACCTGAGTATAAGTCGAGGCCCCTAATTTAACAAAAAAGATGAGGAAACTTATTAACTCGAGTATAAGTCTAGGCTGGGAAATGCAGCAGGGCCTGGCAGCTCCTCCTTTGTGAGCTGGGGGAGCAGTGTGTGATCTTTAAAATGATTTTTAGCCACCGAGGCAAGTGCTAAAAGTCATTTTAAACATCGTGCACCACTCCCCTGTGATGCAAAGGGGGTCAGAAGTGGCACACGATGTTTAAAATGACTTTTAGCCACCAACCCAAGCATTTGCCTCAGTGGCTAAAAGTATTGACCCAAATATAAGTCAAGGGCCCCTTTTTTCAACCCAAAATTAGGGTGGAAAAACTAGACATGTATTCGAGTGTATACAGTAATTGGTTCCATTTTCATACTGCTCTAACAATTAGGAAGTTTTTCCTGGTATTCAACCAAATCTAGCTTCCTGCAACTGGAGTCCATTGTTGCATGTCTCTCTTTCTACTCTGTCTTATTATCCCACCAATTCCATTCTGTTCCATCCAAGTGTAGACTTCATCATCTCATAATACGGGTTGTTTAGGAAATGTTTCTCCAGTTATTTAAAACGTAGAAGTGTACACAAGGTGCTTTTACAGTGAAGGTCCAAATTAGTTTGCCGCTAAAGAATGCGAGCCTAGATGCCCTAAGCACATCCAATCTCGCCTGATTTCAGAAGCTAAGCAGGGTCGGCCCAGGTTAGTACTTGGATGGGAGGCCACCAGGGAATACCAGGTGCTTGTAGGTGCTTGGAGTAGGTAGAAACTGGCAAGCCACTCCAATATTCCTGCCAAGAAAACTCCATGGACGTGGGGTCACAAAGAATCAGTCACGACTGTAATGACACAACATACACAAAGAATGCAAATACTCCACCAATTCCCCCCCCCCCTGTGAAACTCTTGACTACAGTATTCACATTTCTGAAAATGATTATTATGAGGGGGGGAAAGTACAAAATGGTGCAGCACCACAATAGGTGCTGCATTGTGTCTTGGGGCTTTTAACAGTTTGAGGCACCAGATGAATTTTTTAGATTTTTCGTTCTTTGTGGTTTTTGGTTTTTTGGTTTTATTTATTTTATTTTATTTTATTTTATTTTGACTACTAATTCAGTTCTTTATTAGCCCATTGCCATAACTGGGGGGAAATCCACTCTTTGGTTTTTAGATGACGGCTTACTGGCTGAGAGCTTTTCTTACTTCATATGTCTGAATTTATTTCAGTGCCGCAACTGAACCTGCGTCTCTCCGATGACTGTCAAAGAGGTGGGGGCGAATATAAGGGGGGAAAGACCTCATCCTGCTGTACAGGAAAATCATACTGCTCCCATTTTAGAGATTTATCTACTGAGGTTTCCTAATGAATTCATTCTTCAACAGGGAAACTGACTTTGGGGTTCCCTATTCTACTGCTTTATTAATTCTTGCTAGATTATAAAGGAAGATGGGATTTATTTATTTATTTTTTTTGCAGCTCACAACGTTAAGATGAAGGTCACAAAATCAGAACGATAAGTAGGCTTGCTGAAAATTACATTAACCTCATTACGTATATAGAGTTGACAGGAAAGACTGGAATCCATCGAATAGGCTTGGGATGCATAACTTGCTTCAACGCAAGAACCGCGAGTTCATCCCAGGTATTCCTTTTTAATACACACACACACACACACACACACACACACACACACACACACACACATATTTCAAAAGGGAAAAGACAAAAGATAAAAGACAAAAGACAAAGACAAAAGAAACCTTAAAATAACATAGTAACATACATTGTCATGTTATTAATTACTTTAAGATTTTAAAAGGTAAAGGTTCCCCCCGCACATGCGTGCTAGTCATGTCCGACTCTAGGGGCGGTGCTCATCTCTGTATTCAAGCCAAAGAGCCAGTGTTGTGCAAGTCCATGGCCACATGTGGCCAGCATGGCTGCAAGGAAACACTGTTTTACCTTCCCACTTTTTATGGTGGTACCTATTTATCTACCTGCATTTACATGCTTTCGAACTGCTAGGTTGGCAGGAACTGGGGTTAACAGCTGGAGGTCGCTCCGCTGCGTGGCATCCGGGATTCGAACCGCCGAGCTGCTGACTTTGCAGTCTACAGTTTTCGGAGCCTTAGTCTGCTGAGCCACCACGCCCCCTTTTTTTAACATTTTAGGCACCAGCTATTTAAACAGTTTAACAGGTTACAATTAGTCTCCCAATTCACTTTGGGAGACTAATTGTAACCCCAATAATACATCCCAGGTATTCATAACATAAAATTTTCAAGTTCCCTTCATTCTCTACCTGGAAAAACCTAGGCCACACCTGGAGTATTGTGTACAATTCTAATCACCGCATCTCAAGAAAGACATAGTGGAACTGGAAAAGGTGCAGAAGAGAGCGACTAAAATGATTACTGGGCTGGGGCACCTCCCTTATGAGGAAAGGCTAAAACATTTGGGCCTCTTTAGTCTGGAAAAAAGGTGGCTGAGGGGGGATATGATTGAGGGGATACAAAATAATGCAGGGCATGAGTCAAGTGGATAGAGGGAAGCTCTTCTCCCTCTCCCAAAATACCAGAACTAGGGGACATACACTCAAATTGAGGGCTGGGAGAGTAAGAACAGACAAAAGAAAATATTTTTTCACCCAGCGCGTTGTTAGTCTATGGAACTCCCTGCCACAGGAGGTGGTGATGGCATCTGGCCTGGATGCCTTCCAAAGGGGATTGGACAGATTCCTGGAGGAAAACTCCCTCACAGGTTACAAACCATGATGGAGATGTGTCATCTCCAGGCTTAAAACCGGGGTACTTCAAGGGCCAGATGCAGGGGAGTGGTATCAGGAGACAGATATCTAGTCTCATGTGCTCCCAAACGCATCTGGTGGGGCCACTGTGAGATACAGGAAGCTGGACTAGATGGGCCTTTGGCCTGATCCAGCAGGGCTCTTCTTATGTTCTTATGTTCTTATGTTCTTAAAAGGGTTGCCATAAGGCAGAATTGACTCAAAAGCACATGATAATGAATTTGTTTTTTTTTTTAAAGACATGTCAGCCATCATATATGACCTTCTTAACTTTGATAGGTAACAAGCACCCATTCTAACCTTCGAAGACATAACATAATAGCATGGAATTGTTTGCAACTGCATGTGTTGGTGTTTGAAGCACTCTGATATGTAGATGTGAATGTTGAGATTTACATATATCTCCATCTGTAACGTACTGTTTTAATACAACCCCCTGCCAACGTGTCGTTACCATGCGAGCACCTGTAAACTTTAATGTGTGGCAATGTAAGTGTGTATGGTATATACAGGGAACAGGAGAAGATTCTGATACTACACATACAATGCTCCTCTGTTACTTTGTACTGACAGTTACTTGAGGAGGGGGGCTTTTTTTTTCTTTTGGACCAAAGAAAATCAACCTTGCCAAGACGTCAGCTCCGTTTTCGGCGAATTCGTCACAGAAGTAGGATGCAAAACAAAATGAACAATTAAAGCACAATCTGTGGAGACCTATAAACCTGAGATGTTTTCATTGGCTTTCTGTTTTTGTTTTGTTTCGTTTTTTTCTTTAATGGCAGAAGAATACTATGACCTAGACATCTCATAGGCCATAGTTATTACATGACTCCTTCATAACGTTCCTTGCACAACGAGGGGTCCAACAAAACAATGCATTCATCACACTCTCTCCTTTTGCAGAGGTACCCCATGAAGTGGCAGAAGACTTCTCTTGAGCCTAGCAGGCAATTTTCCTCACCCCAAGTATCTTGCATTTAGTGTGCACACTCTGCCTGACCTTGGGGACAGGTGTCGCCCATTACACTGCGCAGGGCTCGTGAGCATGTGAAGGGAGCCTTTTTATTCTGCACTTCTTGCTATTTAATAGCTAGCCCACAATGTCCAATCATTATTGGAGCAAGGCCTCACTTTGATATTTGGCAGAGTTTGGAAGCACCACTTCCTTCAGCGGTGTTGAAATCTTTCACTGGGCGTTGGGCAAAGCAATTCTTTCATCCTTCTGCCTTTCGCTGCCGCACTTCAAACAGCAACCGCTTTTTGCTTTGAATCGCCTTCTGCCCTCCCCCGGTCACGTGGTCGCTGAAGCGATTCAGCATTCCGCACTTGGCAAAAATTTCTCATGAACCAGTTTCCCCGTCCGCACTTTGCTAAACCACTTTTTCTTCTGATTTTGTCCATCATTTCCCCATCATCTGCTTCTATTTCAGAATATATATATATTTTTTAGGGTAACGTCATGCTGTTGTCCTTCCATTCTGAGTAATGTAGCTAATTTTCCACTTTTCCAACAGCAGGATAAGGCATACAGAGGGGGAAACCTGGAAAAAAACGGTGCATGGTATCCGCAGTTTCAGCCAAATCGCTTCAAAAAGCAGTGAAGAAATCGGTTTTAAAAAACACCCTCCCTGGTGGCCATCTCAAGAAAAACCAACACAGCTGCTGAAAAGGGGCATGGCCAAGGGGGCTCCACATAAAAACTGATTGGAAATGTGGTAGGTGATTTTTAAGGCGATTTGACTTTAAGCAAAAGGCCTGGAAGAGATGTCTTATGAAGAACGGCTTAGGGAACTGGGAATGTTTAGCCTATCAAAAAGAAGACTGAGAGGGGATATGATAGCTATGTTTAAGTATCTGAAAGGATGTCATATTGAAGAGGGAACAGGTTTGTTCTCCATGGCTTCAGAGACTAGGACTCGGGGCAATGGTTTCAAACTACAGGAAAAGAGATTCCATTTGAACATTCGGAAGAACTTCATGACAGTTAGAGCTGTTCGGCAGTGGAATAAGCTGCCACGGAGGGTGGTAGAGTCTCCTTCTTTGACGGTATTTAAGCAGAGGCTGGATGGCCATCTGTCGGAAATATTGTGAAGGGGTTCCTGCTTGGCAGGGTGTTGGACTCGATGGCCCATGAGGTCTCTTCCAACTCTATAATTCTATGATTCTATGATTCAAAACCTAAGTGCAGTAGGGTTAGGGTTTCCCCACATTTCTGCTTTGATGAATTATCCTGGGTTCTGGGATGAAGTGTCCCGGACCCTTTGACTGAGAACCGCACACTTTTACAAATGTTTACAGTGGACCGGATCCTGAAGGAGAAGCCCCAGCCTTGGATCCAGAGGAAATACAGACATTTCCTCTCCTTCCTTCTTCTCTTAGGTAGAGGTAATCTGCGTACATTTGCCGGAGCCCGAACACATGGCAGTGCCTTGCATCTTTCTTAATAGAAACCCAGTGATCCATAAACGTTTGAGTGGAAGGCATTTGCTGAGGGCCAATGTAATATTAATGTTAATATCAGTGATTGATCAAAAACGGATTTGCAAGGAAGGCATAAAGGAATTAATTATAATTGCACTGGGAATGACTTTGTAATGGCAGCGACATTTGAATAAGGTCACATCTAGCCCTCACCCCTCTTATGTTGTCCTATATTAAATGCCATTCATGTTGAGGACGGGGAACCATGGGGCGGGTTTTGGAAGTTATCAGACTACAATACATTAGGCAGATTGCGGGGGGGGGGGGGCCCCCATTTTTTTTTGGGGGGGGGGGAAGCAGGGATGATTAATCCCCCCCCATACAGCAAATGCTGATGATAGAAAGGAACACAAATCCTATTAATTAGTTGAACATCTTAGGCACCACTTACTTCCACAGTTTAACAGGGTTACAATTAGTCTCCCAATTCACTTTGGTAGACTAATTGCAACCCTAATAATACATCCCAGTTATTTCTAACCTAAAATTTCAAGTTCCCTTCATGCCTAATTAAATAAGTTGCATACAAAGGGGATCTGAACAACACTAGAAACTTCATTGTACACAGCCCAGTAGCTTTGCTGGTTTGGAGACACATAATTGCTGTCATATAGTCACCACCGTTTTCTGAGGAAAGATCTGTCAAAGTCCAGCTTTCTAGAAAGGGCATCGGACAACTCTGTTATGCATTAAAACCATGCCTGGAATGATATTATGGAGCCATGTATTCTGTCCCTTTCCTCAATACTACGAGCTATGTATGAGTTGCTACATGAAGGTTTTTGGAAGTCATCAAACTACAGTACATTAGGCAGATTGGGGGGGGGGGGGGTCCCTAGTTTTTTTTTTGGGGGGGGGAAGCAGGCATCATTAATGCCCCTCAAACAG
>JAHTLZ010000054.1:9082933-9098450 GCA_023846285.1 Phrynocephalus versicolor
GTAGTAGTAGTAGTAGTAGTAGTAGTAGTAGTAGTAGTAGTAGTAGTTAGTGGTGTGTGTGTGTGTGTTTTGTAGACTTCAAGTCCAACCTCTGCCCCTGCAAAACATATGTAATCATCCAAGTCCTTTTGAGATATTGTCTTGGTGCACACGGCTATTGAATCCTATAAGGAATTCCACTTAAAAAATGCTACTTGTTTTCTGACAGAAATTAATAGCGGATGAGGATAATGAGAAGGCAGAGGTTCTAAGTCATTTGAGAGGGCCCCCACCTGTGCACCCCGGGCAGATGTTAATACCTAATTATCTGGATTAATGACCGATTATGTTTCTCCAGCATTTTTGACCTTTCACAATTCCTGTACGGACATGTTTTACTGCTGTTGGTGGGGGAGCAGGGGGCGGAATGTATGTTATCTGAAGTGTGAAATTAGCCATTCCATTGTTCTAACATCACTGTTTGGCATGGTCAGTGCTATTAAAGAGCTTGAGACAGTGTTTGAACCATGGCCAAGTTCATCTAGAGCGTGACCTTCTGTGTTTCAGTAATTAGAATTTCCTACCTCATGCATGGCTCCAGAACCAAGGGAGGAAGTGTGCAGACAGCTGGAGGGGTGTGGGCTGTAATGGCTCTTAATGATGGGCTTTAGAAATGAAGCTGGAACAACAGGAGTGAGTCTGAAAAAAACTAACAAGTCTCCTTGTGTTAACTCTTCCAGCAATGGCCCAAAGCAATAGGCAAGTTGACATTTTCCAGACCTTTTCACTTTATGCACTGTATATGGGTTCAGAGGTAGCAGGAAACCATGTTTTAGCAGAGGTGGGTGAGCAAGTGAGGACTTGTGGGGATTTTTTCACCCAGCGCATTGTTAGTCTGTGGAACTCCCTGCCACAGGAGGTGGTGATGGCATCTGGCCTGGATGCCTTCCAAAGGGAATTGGACAGATTCCTGGAGGAAAAGTCCATCACAGGTGACAAACCATGATGAAGATGTGTCATCTCCAGGCTTAAAACCGGGGTCCTTCAAGGGCCAGATGCAGGGGGAGTGGTATCAGGAGACAGATATCTAGTCTTGTGCAATCCCAGACGCATTTGGTGGGGCCACTGTGAGATACAGGAAGCTGGACTAGATGGACCTTTGGCCTGATCCAGCAGGGCTCTTCCAATGTGCTTATGTTCTTATGTCAAGGTCATACCCAGTTAGCAAACCTATTCTAATGACCCCCCACCCAGAGCAGGGGTGTCCAAACTTTTTGCAAGGAGGGCCAGATGTGGTGAGGTGAAAATGTGTGGGAGCCAACCATTCAGCTGCATTTGCCCTCTGGGATGGAGTTTGGACAAACCTCTAGGACATGCAAAGAGGTGAGGAGGACACTGCAGCAACGGAGCCAGGGGCGGGTAGGCTGGACAGGTTGCTGGGGGGACAGACGGAGGCCGGGAGGGCAGGCAAATTGTAAATCTGCAAGTTGATGTCTCCATCCGGTATGGGGAAGTGCTAGCTGGTGGGGATGCATGACAGGCTGAGCTGGCGGGGACAAGAGGGTGTGGGCTGATCGAAATTTGAAAACCATCCGCATTTGGACATGCCTGCCCTACAGCATCAGAAAAGAAAGTTCCTCAAGAGAATCATGAGAGGTTAAATGTTTACGCTTCCAAGGGCACTGATACAATAATTCTCTACCCCGAGAGTTCTACCTTTCATACAGACAATTTGCAAATGCCCAAATGTGATGCATCCAACAGGAAGGCCTAACTTGGAAGGTTTTGAGGTTTAGCTAGGCCTAGCTCCATTAAACTTGCTTTTTTTATATAAAGGAAGCTGCCTGCTAACTTTGAGACAGGAAGAAGCAACTAGGGCAGCTTGAGGAATGTCTAACTAGCACGAGACTCCGGGGATGCTCGTCATTCCCCGCAGCCTCCACCAGGATCCTTCTGGGACTGGTGAACCCTAGTTTCAATGTTTTTACTCTGTAAGTGACCATTAGCTGCCTTGACTCAACAAGATAAATTTATGTACCGTCTCTGTGTAACACTGGTGATTATTCATTTTTCAAAAGCAAAGCATAAAGAGAGACAGCAAGCACTGAATGGGTAGTTTAAAAAGATACAAACAACCCATTCAGGGGTTCTAATCTTTGTAAGTCCATACCACAAAAGTCCGCTCACAGAGTTTGTGCTCTCTGCATTTTGTGTATTATCTGATGAATCGGGAACGGCCTCATTTTTATTGCTTCTTGAAAGCAGCAGAACTGACTTTTCTTTTGTGGCTGTTACACGCTGTCACGATGCCCCCCAACTAAGGGTGACCCTGAGCATGAGACAACTTCAAACTGTCCTGTCCTCAACAACCCTCCTTGCCTCCTATAAACTGAAGCTTGTGGTTTCTGTTAGGGAGTCACTCAATCTCATATTTGGCTATTCTTTATTTCCTGCTGCCTTCCACCTTTCCCAGCGCTGTTGTCGTTTCCAGAGATTCTTGACTTCTCGTGGTGTACCCAAAGTAGGACCGCTTGAATTCTTGAAATCTTCCTAGATAGACCACCAAGGGCAGGATAATCTTCATGTGCTTTTTGCCCTTCTACTGTGCAGTTCTCTTTTTTCCTGTGACATTTTTCTGGAGCACAAGGGAATCCCAAAGCAGCATTTTTGCAAAGAGACACCTCAAGCCAGCATTGTTCTGTCACCATCTTCTTTCTTATTTATTTATTATTTATTTGTTGCATTTGTATACTGCCGCATCTTCCTATAGGAACTCGAGGCGGTATACAAATGCTGTTGGACTGCTGTTGCAATGAGCTGTCCAGGCATTGACCAACTCAAAGGCCTTTTCATCCCTGTGTGCCCACCCTGCCCCCACCCCCCAGAAAGCCATATTACCACTGCAAGTCTCATCATCAAAGCACTTGTGTGTGTGTGTGTGTGTGTGTGTGTGTGTGTGTGTGTGTTTAAATGACTTCCTTCCCACCCAGCCGCCAAATAATAATAAAAAAATGTTCCAACTCAGCAAGTCAACATTTGACACAGTATTTCGAAGAAGCAAGTAAATTCAAGTTGCAGATCAAAGATAATGAAAGCACTTTGGGTCCCCACCGCCACGATGTGTCTTTTGAAAGACCCGTACACCTCATGTTTGCTTATACCTCCCCAGCCTGTATGCTGTTATAAACCAGGAAATTCTCTCTGTGGGTTTTACACCCTTCCTAACATAGCAAGGCATCCGCGGGCATGCCAGAGAGGGTTCCCTGAGCTGCAAGTGAAGAACAGGGTTTTATTAGGGTGGCAATTAGAGGTGGGCACGACTTAGCGCAATTTTCGTTTTCGTTTTTGTTTTTTCGTTTTCGTTACGTAATGAAACGAAAACGAAAAACGGTTCAAAAATGGACCGAAAACGGAAACGAAACGACTAATTTTGAGCCAATTTTTGTTTTTCGTTACTGGAAAAACACATAATGGAGCTAAATGGGAAGAAATGAAAAAAATTTCGTTTTCGTTTTCGTTTTTTCGTTTTTGTTACGTAACGAAACGAAAACGAAAAATTTTGAAATTAGCTCACGAAAACGGAAACGAAACGAAACGGACCCTAGCTGAAAACGAAAACGAAAATGAAAAAAATTTTCTGAGTCGTGCCCATCTCTAGTGGCAATAGCTGTATTCCACAGGCAGCACCCCAGACATTTTAAAGTTTTAGGGTTAACTGCCCTGTTGGCTCAACCTGGCTTACAGTAGACTGAGATGAGCAGAGGACAGAAGGAAGGGTAGGTGGGGATGAGTGTAGGACAACCATCTTGGCTGTAGCCAGCATCATATATATTAGGACCTCATAACCGCGGATTCAGTTTCACATAGCCACGGTCTGAGAATATTGTACATAGCATAGTATCTGCTGCCCTCTAATGTCCTTTTCTGATGATGCATGTTAAAATATTTTCCTAAGTTTTTCTTCCCCACAACTATACTGAATAGTTAGCATTCACTATTATCCGCAGATTTCAGTATCCACGGAGGGTCCCAATGTGTGCCCTTCTAGCAGTAACATGCTCCTAGATTATGTAAATGTTGTCCTTCTGAATCAAAGTCTCAGTGCCCCATTTGAATTACCCTTCTGTGTAAGCCAAGTTTTTTGTCCAAAACTGATCAGCGTGGGATTCCAAATGGATAGAATTTGTGTTTGAACGTTTCCTGTTCCCTCTTCTCCTAACAATAATAACAATGTGCCATCAAGTCAGTTCTGACATGGTAACCCTTTGTTTTAGAGGTAGAGAGAGTACTCAGAAGTGGTTTCACGTTCTCTTCTTCCGGGGACACCCTAGGAACTATCTCTACTCACTGAAAGCATGGAGCGAATTAAATTCCTGACCCCCTGGATGTCTGACCAACCAGCCTTCCCCTTTCCTACTAGAGGTCAGCCTCTCTGTGACTTCGGATCTAGCCACCTTAGGCAGGATGTTCTATATATATCTGATATGTATTTAATTGATTTAAAGATGGAGTCTGTAAAAGTGCAAAGTCACAGTGACTCAATGTATAGTTTTTTCTAATTGTACAGATGTTAAGAATGAGCATAATGAATTTTGGCTGATGCAAAGGGTTGCAATAGCTATAAGGTAATGTCATTCATGACTGGGCAGACACATGTATAAAATGTTCAGTAAATCATTGTTCATTGGGCCTTCTGTGAGTAAGGCACCCACTTTGTTTCTCTGCCATATATCCTGTCTTATGTACTGAATGCTGTTATGCTGTTGAACTTTGTATAAGTTCTGTGATGCTGTGATATATTTTTGTTCATATGTAATATAGCTGTTCTGGTTTTAAGAAAACTCTGTCTCTGGCTAACTAGTTATTCAATAAGTATTTGCTTCTGCTGGCTGACTAAATAGCACAAAACTCTGACACCTTCCTGTGCTTCCCCCCATTTGTTTTGAAGCGAATGATCGGCTGTAACAACCCATGAAAATTTGCTTCTCCTTACATGGCTGACATTCTAACAGTCAGTGCCGCATGGGTTGCACGATGCCTTGGTCTTTAATGACACACCTCTTAGTATTTTGGTGCTTCACGAAAGCTAAGAATTCAGAGGAAAATGCTAGAGTCTGCCTCTGGCAAGGAAGCCTCACTTCTCACTAGGACTGTAACTGGCCTGTAGGTCTTTGTTCCAAATTCACCTTTGATATATGTGCCATCCTGTTCCAAATAATAAAGACACGTATGATAACCTCCAGCAGAAAGATGATGGCTCGGCCCAGCAGCCTCTATTTGGCATGTACACCCAAGCCTATGCTTCTTTAGATAAAACTGAGAAACAGATTCCTCTGACATTCTGGAGATGAATAACATTGCCCCTCGGTCAATGTTGATAGATAAGGCTTCCCCCTTGTGCTTTTGGGTGGCCATACTGGCTGGAGATGCTAGGCCAGGGATGGCAAACCTATGGCATGCGTGCCAAAGGTGGCACGTGGAGAGCTTTCGCCTGGCATGCGACAGGCTCCCTGCCCACCCACTTCCCCCTCCACTGGACCAGTCATGAGGAATTTGCGGAGGGGGAAGTGGGGGGGGCAGGGAGCATGTTGTGTGCCAGGACGACCCTACGGCCGCCGTCCCCATCGCTGCCCTCACCACGCCCCCTGCCAAGCCAGCCTCCGCCTCCGCCTGCCTCCACCGCCGTCCCCACCGCCGCCCTCGCACCGCCCCCTGCCAACCCAGCCTCCGCTTCCGCCTCCACCTGCCTCTGCCTGCCTCCACCACTCTCCCCATTGCCACCCTCACCCCCTGCCGCTGCTGCCAATGACCCTGAGCCCGCCACCCCACCCCAGACAATCCCGACCCTGCCCGGCACTGCCACCATCTCCATCACCGAGTTTGGGCACTCGGTGTCAAAAAGGTTCTCCATCCCTGTGCTAGGCTCTGTTATCCAAGACCTTTGGAGGGCTTCAGGTTGTGGAAGGCTGGTGTTGAGAATGCATTTAAATAACCCACCAAAATATATCAGGCTAAGGGCCTAACCCCATGGGCCATTCAAATACCCTTTTTATATCAAGATATTTCTCTGTACTGGGCCCTTTCACAAGATATACGTACTGCTTCTGTAAGCTATTTGTGTCATCTCATAAAAATCAATTGATTTTTCATCCTGTTTCTGGGCGCCCTAAAATATTCTTTAGAAAAAACACTACGAGTGATATATCACTACAGTGTCATTTTCCTGTCACTTCCACCTGTTAGTCGAGGCAACATCTGGTGTCACTAAATAAATGTAGATCAGTTTTTTAAAGGACTTGGCATTGTTGTTGAAAAGTTAAAGAAGCCACAGAAAAGTGGGGGTGACGGTTACAATAGGGAAGATGTTGGTTAAGTGATACATCAGCAAACTGTCGTGAAGAAAAAAAACATCTTAATGAAAAAGTAAGCAATTTATCGCTAAGCATTTTGAAAAATATTATGTAAAAGGGTACTAGCGAGGTGGCCCTGCAGTGGCTGTGTTGCCCATACCTCTGACCACTTTGCAAAGTAAATAAATCAATAGCAACACTCACACATGCCGAAACAATAAGAATGGAAGTGCTGTAGTGATGGGATCATTTCAAAAAAGCCAAGCCGGTACCCTGAAGGGGGGAAAAACCTGACCAAATAAATCTATGTTACCTATGCATCATTTGAACGGAAATTGATAAAATGATTTAAATCCTGGAGTTAAATCACCTGAAGTTGTTCTCTGAATAAACTTGGAGGTAATAAATAAATAAATAAATAAATAAATAAATAAATAAATAAATAAATAAATAAATTGACAAAACAGTAACAGATTGTGTGAGGGTTCGTCTTTCTCCACACCCGGTTCTGAGTCAATACGTACTTTCAAGACGTCTTGACTGGGGTAATCAAAAGGGTTTTTTTATTTAACAATAACTCAGGAACAGACAAAACAGGATCAAATAGATGTGGACTCAGTTGCGGACAAGATGGTTGTGTAGATTCTTGTGGTACAGTATTTTCATAAACAACATTAACAAGAGGTATTTCATACCCGGCTGGTTTTAGAAATAATGGCAAACGCTCGTACCCTGACCCATACCTTGGGTCCTACAGCATGGGTGATGAGCCCATTCCGCCACCAGATTTGGAGTCTTCTTGCTCCTCCATTCTCTCCTAAACCTTTCAGAAGTTTTACACTGACAGACCATTGGTACTCCCCAGTAGAGATGGGCAGGAATAAAAAAAAATGGTGTTTCGTTTGTCGTTTGTCATTTAGGGGGTCTGTTTCAGTTCATTTCCGTTTTTTGGGGAATTTTTGCAAAAAAAAATTGTTTTCGTTTTTGTTCGTTTTGTTACCATTTCGTTACCATTGATTTCAATTTTTTGTGATTTTTTTTTAGCATTTAAAGCAAATCACTTGTATTGCCGTAACGAAAACGAAACGCACGACAAAATTTCCGGTGTTTCTGTTCGTTTCGTTTCATTTTAGAGACAAAATTCATTTGTCGTTTTGTTGCGTAACGAAATGAAAAAAATGAAAACGGTAACAATCTACTCCTCAGATCTATCTAACCTCCTCCTGCCCTCCGGTTCCTCTCTCTTCCACTCCCTCTCTCTCTGCCATTCTTCCCAACTGTCTTTTCCCCCCTCGCGCTGCTCACCTCCCTCCTTCCAACTGTCATCCTCAGCTACCCATAATGCTTCTTGCTCCCCCGCGCGGGCATCCCTTTCCTCGGACTTCGCTTCCTTATTCTCGTGGCTTTTCAGCACCTCTTCTTCATCTTTCTTTTCCTCCTTTACAGATTGATATTCTATTACACTACACTTTCTAGATTCTTCATGTATATTTAATTCCTGCAGATCCTTCACACACTCTTGACTTTCTTCAGGCGGTACACTCTGTCTCTGCTCCAGGTTTCCTTCTTCATTTCCTCTCTCACAGATTGTTATGTAAAATTTTATTTAAAAATAAATAAATCAAATACATTTATTATTTATTTATGTTTTACAGTATTTATATTTATATACTGCCCGATTTTCACCAAAGGAATTCAGGGCGAAAGTAAACAAAAAAAATGAACAATGAAATAAGCAATGCAGAAGACAATAAAAATCAGCCACAACAAATAAATAATAGCGGAAGTGATATAACTGGGGTTCTTTATGCACATATGACTGTGCCCTAAGTCTCAATTATCCTGCGGCATCAGCATGCTTTACAGAAGGAAAGCTGCTCCAACCTATTGTGTTGAAATTTTTTTTCTTCACTGCACCAAACAGGAGGGGAAGTCATTTTGCCAGTATTATTTCTTTTATCTCAAACCAATTACCCGTAATAGCTTTTAATACTTGCTATCAGATCCAGCTTCCTACACATGTACAATCTTTCCGCAAGTTAATCTCATGTTTAACTGTATTATGTAAAGAGACCTAACACACACAAAAAATAAGATACTTAAATGGGTCTTATGAAATCAGGGGAGGGCAGAAAAATCCTGAATGGAGCTTTTGTTACAGCTGCCCTTGACATAGCCTCAGGAATAGAAAACTCTTGCATTGACTCAAGATAAGTGCTGAAAATGACAGTAAGTAGGCCATTGTTTCCACCAGCACCGGAAGCATTGAGTTGAGTCCCTCTGTTTGACTGTGACAGGAGATAATCCAACAGAGTCTGGAGACACTGCAGAGGCAGCGTTTTGCTGCTCTGTATAAGCAACAGCTTACTGCTGCTTACGTGGAAATTTATGGTGCCTATGTGCAAACATATTGGGCATAAAATTCCTTAAAGGATGGCCATGCATAACAAGCAGCTATTTGTGTATGGGCTGGGAGGAACTGTCGCTGAGAGAGAAATCTGGAGAAATCTGTTTCTAGAAAGAGTACTCCCTCAGGTGGGGAAAAAGGCAATTATGTGATGGGGGGAAGCAATTTGAAAGAGAAATATTTATTCATTCATTCATTCATTCATTCATTCATTCATTCATTTATATACCGCTCCATCTAGCTGCACAGCTACTCTGGGCAGTTTTGAAAGTTGCCCAAATATCAGTCAAGACACACAATAAATAAACAATCCGATAACAAAAACATAATAAGAAATAAAATGATATCTATCTGAACATCAAACAGGAGCAAGATGGCCTAAAAACAAACCAACCAACCCAAAACAACATGCATAAACAACAAATCCTTCATAGCATATATTAATAGACACAAGAGCTTTGTAATTTGTATATCTAATGTTGTCACAGATAACTTTGCTGGGGTGGGGGCTGTCTGGTTTGTTGTGCTTTAGTTCGTTGACTCTGTTTTTACTGTTGCTTGTGTTTACTATTTCTCAGAGTGGGGGCTGTTTGTCCCTTATTTTTTGAATACTTCTTTGGAGCTTTAATGTTGTCTTTAAATGATTTGTATTCCAGCAGCTAAGTCTCTCGTTAAACTTCATATCCTTGGAATAGATGAATGGCTTCCCAACCTTGGGTCTCCAAGGGTTCTTGAACTAAATCTTCCAGAAGACTCCACCACTAGCGGGCCAGGATTTCTGGGTGTGTAGTCCAAGAACATCTGGGGAAGGAGGTTGGGATTACGAACCAACAGGATAGATCTATGACCAATCAAGTCAACGAAATACCTGTAGGTATGGAAGATAGATATACTTTGGGTTTATTTGGGTTTTCCCCAAGTAACATGACACCCTTCAGTTCTTCTCCATATGGTACCCTCTATTCCCGTTGACTCTTAATTCTCATTATAGCAGCCATGCTGTGTCTCTTCCTGTAGCAGAAATACCAACAGGTGAAAGGTAACACCCAAACACTGTTGCTAAGCAAATCTCAATGGCAGTGTTCTGGTAGGAGAGGGGAACGCCCAGCATGCTTCTTGTGGATTCTCTGAATAAAAAGGCCCCTCACTAGCCCCACAGTTTAGGAGATGGCTTGTCAAGTGACTGAGCCAGCCTGTTGTTTCGGGTTAAGATGTAAAAGGAAAAGAATTTGTTATGCCTGGGAGGGACAGCTTCCAGATTCCATCATAGCCCTTGAATACACACAAGGAGCCAAACAAGCATGCAGCCCAGAGAATGGCTCAAGGATAGAGGCTAGATGGGGGGGGGGAGGCAAGGAGAGAGGTGCTTGTTCTAAAACTGGGGGAGCTTGAGATGAGCGGTTGTTCTGGTTGTTTAATTTGGTTCAGGACCCAAAACAAAACAAAAAGAAAATGTTGCTAGCTAGGATTTTAACCCGAGCCCCCAGCTGGAATTTGATGGGCTGTCAAGTGCTTTAGAAGGTATCCCGATTTGATAATGAGAGATGGGGAAAATGTCTGGTTCGATTTTGTTCTCCAGATCTCAATCGTTGGACAAAATTCTGTTCATTCATGTGTAGCTTTAATTTGTTTGTTTGTTCATTTGTTCATTTGTTTGTTTGTTTGTTCATTTGTTCATTCATTCATTTGTTTGTTTGTTCGTTCGTTCATTCATTCATTCATTCATTCGTTTGTTTGTTTGTTTGTTTGTTTGCTTGCTTGTTCATTCATTCATTCATTCGTTTGTTCGTTTGTTCGTTCATTCATTCATTCATTCATTCATTCATTCGTTTGTTTTTTCACTCATTTGTTTGTTTGTTCATTTATTTGTTTGTTTCTACTCCACCTTTCCCTGGTGTACAAAACTGAGTGATATCAACACTGTCAGCCTCACCCAGTGGAGATACAGTGGTCCCTTGTATAAAGGAATTAATTTGTTTCAAATGAAATTCTGTTAAGCAAAATTTCCTTTGTACAAATTTCCCATAGGAAAGCATTGAAATCCCTAATTGTGACCATTTTTCTGTTGTACAGATTCACCCCATAGGTGATTCTGTTAAGCGATTTCCCCCTATCTCCAGAATTCTTTTCCTTTAAGCGGATTTTCTGTTAAACAAACCGCTTGCTATACAAAGGTCCACTGTATTTATTTATTTATTTCTTCCACCCAACTAGTGACAAAAGCCACTCGACTATGAGTGGATTACAAATGGTGAAATATAAGCATATGAAATGAAATGTTGTCATTGTCCTTATTGGGCAATCTAAAGTTTGCATAATTGCCATTGCTGCTGCTGTTGCTATGTGCCGTCAAGTCAGACCCAATTTATAGTGACTCTAATTAAGCTTTCAAGGGTAGTGTGATATTTAAGCGGAGGATTTACCAGTTCCAGTCCCCCAATAAGCTTCCATAGTTGAGGGGCGATTCGAACCCAGGTGGTGGTGGTGGTGGTGGTGGTGGTGGTGGTGGTGGTGATGATGATGATGATGATGGATAAGTGGCCACTTGTCTGCTGTAGCGCAGGGACTGTCTCCAAAGAACCATGATCAGTGAACCAAACAGAGACAACCAGGTCACTAAACAGATGTCCCCAAGTCTGATAGGAGCACGAAAAGATCCTGCCTGATCACACCCAGATATGTCTCTCAAAAAGCTATGAAAAATTACTCTTTTCACACTCCAGTATCCCAGAGTATAGTCCAAAGCAGTCACTTGCCCCTACTTTGCTATTTCTCTTGTCCGCCACCTTGTTTTCCATGAAGGTCAACCAGATCCTTCCAGAAATGGTCCACTTCCAGGATCATTCTCCTGAGACCAGGGCCGGTGCTAGGTATTCTTGTGCCCTAGGCGGAGGGCGGGGGCAGGGTGGGTGGGGGCGGGCAGGGGATGGGGTGGGCAGCGGGGTGGGGTGGGCCAGGGGGTGGCGGGGTGGCGGGGGGAGCAGATGGTGGGGGACAGCGACGGGCACAGGGGGCGGACGGCGACGGGCATGGGAGGGGTGGGCAGCAATGGGCGCAGGGGCAGCAGGTGGATGGCGACGGGCAGCGATGGGCAGATGGCGGGTGAGGGGGATGGATGGCGGTGGCTAGCGGGGGAGCGGCAGGCTGGCCAGCGCCCTCTCTCCATTTTGGCACCCTAGGCAACTGCCTAGTTCACATTAATGGACGCGCCGGCCCTGCCCGAGACTTGTGTTGATACGCGAGAATGGAAGTTGGCAGTCAGCATATCGGGAGGATGTTGTTGGGAAAGTCTGGCATAGACAAGGTATATTGCATTTAAAAAATAAAATAAAACAAAAATGGTAGGTTGGATGTGTTCTTTGCTGGGCTTCACGAAGCTGACAGGAATTATGAATACTACACATCAAAGACTTTGCTTTTCTCCTGGAAATTGCTAAACAAGCTGCACCTTTTCTCTCATTTTGAAACAGGTTGTAGATTGCCGCAGCCAACACAAGATCGCAAAGAACAGACAGCTCTGTGGCCCTTTTCCAGGATCGCCTTTTCTTCCTCTGTTTGGCTTTTCTGTCTTCAGTTGTCGTTTTATTTCTTGCAGGCGATATTTTTCCCCCCTGAGCAACGCAAGCGGAACAAATCCACCCCATGTGTCTGTTGCGTACAATGCCCCAACCTGTCAGTGAAATATATATATATACTGACAAATATTTCAAGAAGGAAACATTCCTGTTGGCAAAGATGGTGGGTCTTACCACAAAATGTCTAACAGGAAGTATCAACTCAGCTCTTCAAGAGCTCAAATAACACAGCAGACAGATCGTTATCAAAATACACAGGATGTCGGTATGGTTGTCCCTGTTTCCTTGGGAAGTGAGTAAAATAAGGCCAGTTTTGTTGTTGGTGTCCCTCCCAACTGGGCTGACATCTTTCTTACCTTGTTTGGACCACGCTTTCTCTACTTCTGCCTCCATTTTCCATGGAGTTTACTGAACAGCACTGGGTGTGATTATTGTATTCTGACAGAAACAGATTTGACATCTTAGAGCAAAATTAGAATATTGCCCCCCCAAAATCCTGGAATAGCCCACCAAAGTCCCTTTGAGCCAGGAATAGCAGTCAGATGGGATGACAACCAAAGAAAGAAAGAAAGAAAGAAAGAAAGAAAGAAAGAAAGAAAGAAAGAAAGAATATTTCAAAATTAAATTTAAAATTAGCCTTCAAATGTGCGGGCGACACAAAATTTTCAAGGATTTTGCCAATTTTCAGCTGAGGAGAACATTCACTAAACCTGAGTTGCTGGATCCTAGATACAAACAGACCAAACTTGTCAACCCTTCAGATGTTATCCATCGATTCAGCATCCTGCCCCTTTGCTGAAGAGTTGCTTGCGAAGGTCAGGCCTAGTATTTGAGTATTTCCTATTTAAGCAGGCATTGACATTTCATGGACTACTGTTGGGTGTGCTTCCCCCCCTCCCCATAACTGGCTGTTAGCCCAGTGAGTAACTATGGCTTGCATTGTACATGTCTAGGGGAACAAGTTACATCTGAGTTGAGCGAGGTCATCTTTTTCTCGCCAACAAAACCCCAGAGTGGAGAGGAATCTGTCAACCCTGAAAAGCCGCTTTGATGCTCAACATGAGTCATTCTCGGGATTTTTATTTATTTTTTTAAAAAAACTTGACAACTGTAGAAGATGGATTTCCTTTGCAAAACTCCTGTGCTTTATATCAAATGCTCTTTATGTTGAGATAATAACAACCTCCAACACTGGACATCAAGGGGAAAAGACTTCTTAGGATCTAATGCAGTGCTTCCCTGCCTTGGTCTTGCCACCCCCAAAGGGGTGGGGGTGGGGTGTTTCACATCACCTTACGGTATATGTGTCCTAGTCTTTCTGAAATAATGGATTCCTTGACCTTTCAAAGTGGGATATTAAAGTTAGCGTGTGATGTGTCTGTCCCTTGTGGGAGAGAAAGAAGACTCTATTTTCTGAGAAAGGATTAATTTATAAAGTGTTCTGCTTATGTACCGCCTCATACCACTTCAAGTAGTCTCTGGGCGGTTTACAGTTTTTAATTGCATTATGCAGGCTACACATTGCCCTCCAGCAAGCTGGGTACTCATTTTACCGACCTTGGAAGGATGGAAGGCTGAGTCAACCCTGAGCCTGCTACCAGGGATTGAACCGCAGGTCATGAGCACAGTTTTACCTGCAGTACAGGCATTTAACCACTGCACCATGGGGCTCATACTATCCCACCAAAACTGCCATTTTAGGTAAATAAGGCAGGGGATCACAGGTTATTTAGCTATTATAAAAGAGGTTCAGCTGCCAAAATGCCCTAAGCACATCCGATCTTGCCTGATTTTGGAAGCACTCAGGGTCGACCCTGGTTAGTACTTGGATGGGAATGCACCAGGGAATATCAGGTGCTGTAGGCACCTGGAGTAGGTATTCCTGCCAAGAAAACCCCATAGGCATGGGGTCATGAAGAGTCAGTTATAATTGTAATGATGCAACACACAACACACAAAAGGGGTTCATGATGCAACAAAAGTTTGCAACTACTGACCTAAAGGGACTCTATCCTTTTCCACTAACCCATTGCTAAAGTGCCATATTGAAGTAGAAAGACCATAGATCAGACCCAGCAAAGAAAATCTCATATGATTTGGAGAGAAACAGACTTTTGCTCTTTTTTTCTTGGACTAAGGTGTAGTCTTGATTGATGCTTTCAAAAACTGGCCTTTTAAACAAAGGTGCTGCCTTCATACACCCTAAATTGATGATATCCCCAAAAGACAATATGAGAAAGGAGAAGACGAAAGCTGGTATGAACGGCAGACCACCCGAGTTGAAAGAGGACAAATATTTATTCAACCAATTCTGCATTTCTACAAAGCCACAGGAAACGTCATGCCCCAAAGAGACAGCTCTTTAAGAGCTCAGGAATGCATAGGGAAATGAATGCCTCCCTAAAACGTATGATCAAAAGAGGTGTAAGGTATCTGCACGAGCATTTTATGAGTGAGAGAATCCGGCCTGAAATGAAGTGAACCATGAGTGCATTTGTAGTCTGAATCATTTCTCCGGCACTCCAAAAGATGTCCAAATTTATGTCTTGGAAGAGGCAGCAGTGATTATCCGTGCAACCATATCACCAGACTCTGTGGCAGGCATCTTCAGAGGGCAAAAAATAAATTTAAAAAACTGCTGACCACCCGCCTGGCCCCAACAGTGTAAAAATTAAAAAATGAAAATGAAAAATTAAAACAAAACAAAATATGTTTTTTTTAAAAAAATCATTTTATAATGAATGATATGAAATGGGGAAAAATGAAAAACAAGCCAGGTGGCATGCAGGGAGGCTAGTCGGCAGCCCATCTCTATTCAAATTCCTTCACTGATGCTGCTAGATAGCTCAGTGGTTTAGTCTGAGAAGATTCTCTGTCAACCAGGTGAGCTTCTCTGGAAGTTGAGTCATGGCAGCTGGACTTCTCAGAAGTCCAGTTGCCATGACTCAGCTTCCAGACTCAGTGGGTTTAGGTATCTGGCAGTGAAGTCAGAGGTTGGGAAGGCAATTCCCCACTGTGCTTCCTTGACAGGGACTCGACTTGATGACCCATAAGGTCTCTTCCAGGTCTGTAGTTTGGAGGAGGAGGAGGAGGAAGAAGAAGAACAAGAACAAGAAGAAGAAGAGGAGGAGGAGGAGGAGGAGGTGAAGGAGGAGGAGGTGAAGAAGAAGAAGAAGAAGAAGAAGAAGAAGAAGAAGAAGAAGAAG
>JAHTLZ010000054.1:9098490-9111302 GCA_023846285.1 Phrynocephalus versicolor
TGCGGAAGTCTGGAGTTTTCCAAAGGTGACAATACTTTCTTTTTCTCTCTCTCAAGAACGGGCAGGAAGCAGCCAAGGTGTCTCCCCCACATTACAAGACAGAACATGGACTGTAGGGAATCCTAAGCTGGTCTCCCTGGTTTAAAAATAAAAGCACAAAGATATGTGTATGCACGTCTCCTGACCCTTATAGCTTGGTAGAGTCCATGTCTTAGAAAAAGTAAGTGGGGTTGGGCTTTGATGAAGCCTTGGACTTCAAATCATGCAAGTCTTACTTCTAGGGGATTCTGCCAGACAGACAAGACTCCTTACAGACACTTGGTTTTGGTTCACCTGGTGGAAATGGCCCCACCTGAAAATCTTTGAAAAGGCCTCACCTGAAAAGCTTGCTGGGAGCTTTCTTTCTGAATGAAAAGCTAGGCAGAGTTGGGCTAGGAGCTGAACCAAGGGCGCTTTTACACGACCCCTAAGATCTGCTGGTCACTTTAATTTGGACCAGAGATCTTAGGGGTTTGTCGCTCTTCATGCGTTCCCACCCCCTCTGCACATCCTGGCTGCTGGCTGCGTGAGGGGAGGGAGAAAAAAAAGGGACAAAAGAATAAAGACTTACCTCCCCAGTGCCGGTGGAAGCTGCCGGGAGCCCCGTGACTTTCTGGTTCCTTCTCTTAAAGGGGAGGGAGGCAAAAAAAACAACAACAAAAAGAAGCGAGGAGAGCCCGGCACATCCGCATTAAGATTTTTCACCCTTGGAGAGCAGGTACAAGAAAAGTGCGCTGGGACGCGCTGAGGTGGGCGTGGCCGCACTTAATTTTCAGTAAACTCCGGAGCTGGTGGGGAAACAATTTTAAGCGCCGGAGCTGAGGGCCATTTGCGGCGGAGTTTAGGGGTCGTGTAAAAAGGCCCTAAGTCAAATTACAAGGAAAACAAATATTCCAACTAAATATTAAGAAGTTCCTGACAATAAGAGTCCTTAGCGTGCCAGAGGTTAGCCAAAAGTGGATGGACTTCCCTTCACTGGAGGGTTTCTAAGAGAGGCATGAAGGCCATCTGTTGAGGATGCTTTAGCTCTGGATTTCCTACTTCAACAAAGGGCGGCACTACCTAAATCAGGCATGTCCAAACTTCAGCCCTCCTAATGTTTTGGACCACAACTCCCAGAATTTCAAGCCTGTATTTCCAATGGCAAAGGACTGTGGGAGTTGCAGTCCAAAACATCTGGAGGGCCGAAGTTTGGACATGTCATACATAAATAGTTTATTTATTTATTTATTTATTTATTTATTGTTATATTTATATCCCGCTTATCTTCTATACAGAACTCTAAGCGGCGAACAAACGGGCCACCAAGCGCCAAAACAAACAATAATAATATATAAGACAACAATAATCAAATAAAGACAACAACAATATTAAAGACACACGAAAAAGTTAGTTCTGACCAACTCTACTGTTCTTTCATTCCAAACTGCCCGACACAAACACCTAACAGCCCATGGCAATGTAGAGACACACTTTGCCAGAAAGGAACCACAAGTCTTAACGGACCCTCCCAATGCTCTGAGTAAGAGTTACTTCAGATGTTTTGGACCACAACTCCCAGAATTCTAAGCTTAGATTGCCAATGGCAAAGGACTGTGGGAGTTGTGGTCCAAAACATCTGGAGGGCCAAAGTTGGGCATGTCTGCAGTAACTGATGATACGGGGTGGCTGTTGATCCTTGCTGGCAGGGGAAATTCTCCCTCATCTTCTCTCTTTTGGCCATCTGCCTCCCGGTGAGCATCTGACCGACCCGCTATTGGCACTTTCTCATGGTACAGTGGTTAAAATGGTGTACTGCACTTGAAACTCTGCTCACGACTCAGCATTTAGTCTCAGGTAGCGGGAAAAAGGTTTGCTCAGCTTTCCATCCTTCTGAGGTCAGTAAAAGGAATACCCAGCTTACTGAGGGGAACAATGTGTAGCCTGCTTAATTGCTTGTAAACCACCCAAAGAGTGCTTTAAGTGCTATGGGGGTGGTATTAGAGAGGGGCATAAAACGGAAATATAGTGTTTTGTTTCATTTTGTTTCTTTAGTAGCTTCATTTTGTTTTGTTACTAATTAATTTTTAAAGTAGTTTTGTAATGAAATGAAATGAAATGAAATGAAAATCTATTCTCTCCTGGCTCCTAGAAGCACCAAAATGTCAGGGGAGCTTTTGCAAGCACTTCGCTATAAGCCCCCCAAATTTGGAGAGATTTGGGAGTCATGGGGCAAAGTTATTAAGCTCCAAGGGGCGTCCCCATACCTAATTGCCAGAATGTGTATGGCACACACCAGCAATATAGGGGAAAATTGGGGGTCAAGCTGCTTAAATTAACTTCTATATTGGTTGTGCGCTCTGTACCCACTCTGGCAGTTAGCTATGGGGGCCCCATTTGGAGCTTAATAACTCAGCACCCTGACCCCCAAACCTCTCCAAATTTGGGGGGCTTACAGGGAAGTGTCTAACGGAGCTCCCCTGCCATTTTGGTGCCAATACATGGCTGCAAGCCATTTGTTCAAGTATATGTTTTTATGTAGCTGAACTGGATGCATTCTCTTGTTGTGAACTGCCCAAAGTTCCTTTGAAAAGTTGGGCAGTAATATAAATATAAATAAATAAATAAATAAAATAGAGTTGGCTGCCATTTATTGGCATTGAAATCACAGCATACCTTCATTGGACTCTTCCCTGTAAGCCCCCAAAATTTGGAAAGGTTTGGGGGTCAGGGGGCTGAGTTATTAATCTCCAAAGGGGGTGCCCCTAGAAAAAATATTCTAATTGAATCGGGAAACCACAATCCCCCCCCCCAGGTGAGTAATTATCAACTTGGTTTCCTTCCATTTGAATTGTTTTCCCCTAGGGACGCCTTCTTTGGAGTCAGCGCTTCTCTAAATCTAATTTGTTGCAAACTCTTAGGATTGGGATCACCCTCAATTTGGATGTCATGGCCGTGACAAGCACTTGTAATAAATGCTGCAGCAAATTGATTTCTGGGTGCCAGCCTTCTAGACTTGTACTCTTGCTAGTTCTTGCCCAGGCATAATAAACTGCCTTGACAACATGTGGCTTACTAAAATTAAATTGAGGCGTTATTGGGGAGAGTCCAGTCAACTCACTAAGGAATAAATGAAGGAGGACTCATTCAATGGAGTTCTGTTTCCAAATAGTTAATCGTTTGTTTGTTTGTTTGTTTTTCACCTAAAAGAGAAAACGGTCCTAATGGCCGGTCACAGATGTTTCCAGAAATGGTGGAAATGATTCTATAACCCTTTGATGCCAGGTGTCAAGGTTTCTAGACATTGAGAGGTATTAATGTAAAAATGTCCCCTAGGCTAGAGCAATGGAGCATTATCAAGAGCCCAGGCAATATTTATGTATGCCCCTCCTTATAGTGTGATTTAAAATCCTGTTGAAATCTGATTTCAAGCCACAACAGTAAAGAAGTCCTCACGAAAATTCAAAATCTACATATGCATCCCACATCCAGCGAACATGCATCAGCGCCACATCCTGGATTTTTGAGGGAAGAAAGTGTGAGTGGATGGCAAAGGGTTGACATATAAATGCAACATACAGATGTGTCTCCACAATAGCACAAGACCTACAGAGAGGGTTGTCTTCCTAAGCCAGGGATGGGGAAATGACAGTCTTCTAGATGTTGTGGACTACAAATACGATAACCCCTGGCTCGCTAGGTTTTGGGGGATCTATAAGCCTCCATGTCTATCCCAGCCACCAGAAAGAGAGCTCTGCTTCTTCCTCATAGTTCATGCAAGCTGTAGTTTCTCCAGAGGGCTCTATATTTCAGCCACTGTAATCAAAAACCATTGTGGAGTAGCGGGCAGAGTGTTAGACTATAAGGTGGTTACTTCACAGCCTTCTTTGTTCTGCGACTAGTAGAGATGGGCACGACTCAGAAAAATTGTTTGTTTTCGTTTTCGTTTTCGGCTAGGGGTCCGTTTCGGCTCGTTTCCGTTTTCGTGAGCTAATTTCAAAATTTTTCGTTTTCGTTTCGTTACGTAACAAAAACAAAAAAATGAAAACGAAAACGAAAATTTTTTCGTTTCTTCCCATTTAGCTCCATTATGTGTTTTTCCAGTAACGAAAAACGAAAATTGGCTCGAAATTAGTCGTTTCGTTTCCGTTTTCGTTCCAGCTCTGAGCCGTTTTTCGTTTTTTGTTTTGTTACGTAACGGAAATGAAAAACGAAAACGAAAATACCGCTAAGTCGTGCCCATCTCTAGCGACTAGTTTTGTTCTGTGACTGTGATCATGTGGGTTTGTCCCTGTTTCAGTGTTCCCATGGTGGTGATAACTTGTCTCGTGACAAGTGTTACCTCACGGTCTTGTACCATGACCAACACTGAATTTGTCTAGCTTCCTTGGGGGGGGGGGACTTAAAAAATCCTTTTTCAATATTTAGCTTCTGAAATGTCCAAAAAAAAAAAAAGAACCAAACAAACCCAGACACAGTTTTCTGAGAGAAACAAATGTTTTGTTTTGTTATGTGACAGTCATTACTACATGGTGTCTTGTCTCGGAACAGGAAGTGAGAACAAAGAGTGACAAGGGAAAACCCTACCCCAGCACCAGGTGCAGTATTGTCACGCTTAGCACCCATTCCGGAGGTGTGGTCGAGACAAATTTCAGTAGTTGTGTGACGGACATGAAGTAACTTTTTTTTGTACTGCTCCTAAGTGCAACACTAACAGAGACAAAACGGACGTGAAGTAACCGTCTAAGACATAAAATTGGGGGGTTCTAATTCTCAGTCTGCCATTAAAAAAAAAAACTCATGGGCCTGTGGCAGATGCTCCCAGATCATTTCAGATCCCTTGGAAATCTCATTTAGGATGGCCATAGGTCAGAGGATATTTGAGTTGCACAACTCTATTATCTATTCCCGCTGTTTCATTAAGCTTCCAAGATCAGTAACTCCACAAGCCCATCATTATTATTCATTTTTATTATTATTTTGTGGCTTTGGTAATCCTTGAATGCTTTTAAAATGCTTTCAGAACACCTTCCAAGCTTGCCGTTGTGTCACTGCCGTTTCTCCAATATAAACATGTTGTCAAAGGCTTGCAAGATCTGGCATGGAGCAGAAACAGGTATGAGAATGAGTGGAGATCTCAAAAAAGGAAAAAAGGGAGAAAGAAAGAAACAAAAAAGAAGAACTTCAGACCCATTGCCCATGCCTCGTTTGAAACTCAAGGGAGTTTGTCTGGCTCAGTTAACGTTTTGAACAATGTTTACTACTTTTAAAAGGCCCCAAACAGTCAGAGCACCTATTACTTACGAAGTGCACTTTAAGCCTCTAATTGCACACATTTGGGTAATCGTTATTACGTACGGTCAATTAAACCCACCATTTAAAAGCACTTTAAATGGCACACTCTGCCCCACACCAAGTAAATAAATAAGAAGGGAGATATTAAAATGCAAATTCCCAATATGGAAGAACAATTATCAAAAAGAAAAGAGGTCTAGTTGATGACTCTCCCAGTCTTATCAGGCCTCACCAGGATCCTAGACACAATAATGATGGTTGTTTTAAGGTCTATCCTTTTTGGTGCTTTTCTTAAAGACAGAAGAAAGAGATATATTCTTAAGCAGAGGTGGGGAACCTTCAGCCCTCCGGATGTTTTTAGACTCCTGCTGCCACAGTCCTTTATCACTGGCTCAGAATTCTGGCAGTGGGAAAGCCCAAAACATCTGGAGGCCCAGAGTTTTCTCACCCCTGCTCCAAAGGATTCGTGAAACAGAGAGAGTCCATGGGGCCAGGATCTGTACTAGCCAGATGAGAAATGCTTTGGGCTGGTGAGTATGAGCAAATCCTCATCTCCTCTCCCATCCTGGTACATATTTTGGCCAAATATCTAAGGCCAGTCCTTTAAGATGTTCCTAATCTTGACCAGTGCACTTCACGTGGGATTCCCTAACGTCACTCCATCATGGATTTTGCAGGCTTCAAGGCTTACATCTCTAAGCTTGAAATATGGGCTGAGATCTAAAGTTGTATTTCAGTATTTAATGCTCATGGGGCTCTCTTCTGCTCCTCCTGCCACTGCACCCCCCGTGGCCCCAGAAGCCCCTCCAGAGAGGGTCTCCTGGTCCTTCAGAACAGGTTTTTAAGATCACACGGAAAGGGGACCTCAGGAGGAAGGGAGAAAACTGATTTCTGATAGAGACAGCAGGCTCCTTGGAAGAACATCACTGGATTCTGGCCTGTTTGCCTACTGCTTATTTACTACTTGTTTACTACTTACTTACTCACTACTTACTTACTTAGGCTTAGTTAGTACCTGCGTTGCTAGGTACATCGGGCAACAAGTGCTTTCCAGTGGGTCTGGTCTGCAGCTTTCATTTCTGCAGTTTCTGCATGATATTCACCACATTTAGATCTTTGCAGAAAGTTGCTTGCCAGATCCTCTGGGGTCTTCCTTGTTTTCTTCTTCCTTGTGGAGGTGTCCATTGCGTTGCAGCCTTGGGGATCCGATGTACAGGGAATGGAAGAATGTGCCCAGCAAGACATGTCCGGTCACTATTTCATCTGATTTTTGGATGCAGCTCTGTTGCAACATATCCTCATTTATAACATGGTCCCTGTTATCCTGCACAAACATCTCTGATGGGGCGCAATCACTTCTGGGCCATTCTTTTTATCATTTTCCATATTTCACTAGCATACTTCGCAGTAAGGATAACGATGTTGGTGTACAGCCGGCTGTTTAGTGCAACAGAGATTGACCGTGAAGACCAAACTTGGAACAAGTGTTGGAACTAGAGATGGGCACGAAACGAGCAATTTTTTTTGTTTTTGTTTTCGTTTTTTCGTTTCGTTATGTACGAAAATGAAAACGAAAAAAAAATTCAAAACAAAATGAAAATGAAAATGAAACGACGAATTTTGCCATGTTTTTCGTTTTCATTGCAGTAAATGCATTGAACTGAAAAGAATGATAACGAAACAGCAATTTTTCGTTTTCATTTTTTCATTTCGTTACATACGAAAACGAAAACTAAAATGAACCGAAACGGACCCCTAGACGACCAAACGACAAACGAAACACCATTTTTTTTGAGTCGTGCCCATCTCTAGTTGGAACACACTGGGTGCTTTGCCAATCCTGCACCCAACATTTTATTTTAATTTCTCCAGCGTTGGATGCAATGCTACCAAGATAAGTGAACTTGTCGACCTCCACTACTTACCAGTGCCTGATCAGCCTCTTCATACACTTCCCAGGAAGGAGCTACCACATATGAAAGGACAGCAGGTGTCCCCCAAAATTTGTCTGGGATCTATCCTCTGCTCCAGTGCATACGTTTTCCCATGTTATGACTGTCTTTGGACTCGCAATCCTGGTGAAATAATTTGCAAGATAGCTTGCAAATGACAACTTGCAAGACAATGAGTGGCCTTGTTGCCCAATGGGCGGTATAGAATTTAAATAAATAAATAAATAAATAAATAAATAAATAAATAAATAAATAAATAAATAAATTGTGGGAAATGTTATTCTCCTTTTTGTGCACTAATCATAGAAGGGAACAGTCAGTCATTCTGCATAACGATAACTGAATGTTGTATAGTCGATTGTGGCTTACAGAGACCCTTACCAGGGCTTTATAGGAGTAGAGTCTCCGACGTGGTTTACCGTTCCTTCTTCCAGGTGCCCTGGGACTGTGCCACTTGCCCAAGGCCACCTAGGCTGCCTCTTCTGCCTGGAGGCCAAGTAGGGAATCAAACTCCAAAACTCTACCTAACAGCCTGTGAGGTCTAAATAACGAATCATACATTGGACTGACTTGGGGGGGGGGGGTTGGGGAATCAGATAATCTCACAAGGCCTCCAGAGCTCATGATGGTTTTTAACTGTTCATAAGCTTCTTGGAGTTAATTTAACCAAAGGAAAAAGGAAAAAGAAGGAAAGGGAAAAAAAGGTTGATTTGGGGGCCACCAGATAAACAATCTCTACGGATTGTGTACTGTCTCTTGTAGAACTTGGCGTGTTCATTCCAGAAAGCGTTTTTAGCTAATATCTTTATTTATGGCCTTATTTAGACTGTTTTACAGAAGAACGCCAGATGCAGCTGGTCTTTATGTTCCAGGGTACATTATTTAGACCATAAATTCTTCAGCCAATTGTGCAAGGGTGGAAGTGGTAGAAAGACCATTGCACCCACTGGTACCAAAGTGTGGTCTTTTGTAGATACGGCCTCGTGTTTGCCTTGACACCAAGCGGATTCTGCACTTCCCCCTTGGAAAATGTTTATATGATTCTAAACTTCCATTCCATCCTCCTCCTTTCTCTCACTTCCCCTCATTTACTGCCTCTTTTATTTTGTCCACAAGCTTTACAATCCTTTAAATGGGCCAAATGTTTTTACTGGGATGGTGGTCGGGTCCTTCACGTTATCTCATTCCAAACAAACCCAAGACTTATTTTGCAATGTTATCGTTCCTTAGAGAATATGGACAAGACATTTCTTGGCTCTTACCTGTTGAATGGTAAGGTAAAGTGTGTGCTAGTTGTGTCTGACTCTAGGGGCGGTGCTCATCTCTGTATTCAAGCCAAGGAGCCAGTGTTGTGTAAGTCTATGGCCACGTAGCTGGCATGGCTGCAAGGAAACACTGTTTTTTACTTTCCCACTTTTTACAATGGTATCTATTTATCTACTTGCATTTAAATGCATTCAAACTGCTAGGTTGGCAGGAGCTTGGGTGAACAGCGGAAGCTCACTCTGCTGTGTGGCACCTGGGATTCGAACCGCTAAGCTGCCAACCTTGCAGCTGGAAGTTTTCAGTTCTCTAGCCCGCTGAGCCACCACCCCATAAAGATGAACAAAAGAGTCCTGGATCAAACTGAGCCTGAACTATCTCTGGGGGCAGAGATGTTGAAACTGAGGCTGTCCTTGCTTTGGGCATATCATGAGGATGCAGGATCCTGTGGATAAGACAATAATGATGGAGAAAGCTGAAGGCAACAGGAAAAAAGAATACAAGATGGACAAGATTCCCTAAAGAAAGCCACAGGCTTGAGTTTGCAATAGCTGAGTAATAGGTTAGTTGAGGACAGGACACCTTGGAGGTCACCATAAATTGGAGGAGCCTTGATTGCATGTAACAACAACAAAAGTCAAAATACGGAGAGAGAAAAGTTCCTCCTGTGTACAAAGTTCTTGGCACATTTTTTGGCACATTAATTTTCTGTGTAGAGATGGGAGGAGTTTGTTTGTGAGTAAGATTATGTCAACATCTGGAAGTTGAGTCATGGCAACTGGACTTCTTTTCTTGAGAGATTGCAACGTTTCGCTGCTCCTCCAAACAGCTTTGTGAGTCTGCGGAAAGCTAAGCCACGAGTCCTTCGTTTTATCGTTCACTTTGACCTCATCTCACCCTGGTCTGAAATAGGCTCAGTGGGTGTTGGGAAGGTTAAAGGTGGGACTTTCACCACCTTAGGCCATTGTCCACCTAATGAGCCTATTTCAGACCAAGGTGACAGAGGTCAAAGTGAACGATAAAATGGAGGACTCATAACTTAGCTTTCCTCAGACTGACGAAGCTGTTTGGATGAGCAGCAAAATGTTTCAATCTCTCAAGAAAAGAAGTCCCGTTGCCATGACTCAACTTCCAGATAAACTCACCTGGATGACTAAGAATCTTCACAGACATATTGTAATGTGAAGGCATGGTCTGCTACTCTTCTGAAGTGGTGCGGTCCAGCAAGACCGGTACTGTGTAATTCCACATTTTTTTTACTTGTCCGGTATACAACATCAGTTAAACTCACTTGCAGCTCAATATCTAGAAAGCTTAAACCAAGAAATGAAAGATCAAACATGGCAACTACTTAGGGTCATCTTAAGGTGCATTAACAAAGCTGATAGCTTTGATATTTGATCATCACGGAGGTGGAGTTGGCATACAAGAAAGCCTGGCTTCAGAAAAACACAATGTTGGGTGCAATGTGATATCGCCGTGATGGTTGACTGCCAGTGGCTGCTCCAACAGCATCCCTTGATGTAGACGCTGAATGATGAGAAAAGCATTCAGGGACTTCTAGGTAAGAATTGCTATTTTTTGGCATTCCTATTCTACGGCTCCCCAAAGTCTGCAAAAATCCCCCTAAGCCAGATGTTTGAGTTTTTTAGTCATGTAACCCACATCTTGACAGATATTTTCATGCTTTTCAAGCTAACGAATTCAAAACCTGGCTTTCATAATGATCTATAACCCATTTGAAGTCACCAATGGCCATAATATCCAGTAATTTCTCCAATCGCCTTCTGGTAGTCCTTAAAACGTCTTCTGAACCAACTGCTTCATAACGGAGTTTAAGAACGGCAGGGCATTCTTGAGTCAACACCAGTTAATTGTGGCTCGTGACTGGATCTCATGGCAAACTACCATGCTACATTCTCATCCCACCCCACTCACCCCATGAGAAGCTCAAACTTGCCCGACAGGTTAAGAACCCAGATCAGCATTCCGTCAACTGTACTCTTTGCTTAAGAGGTTAATCATGAACCACTTAGAGTGGTCAACAGGAAGATGGGGACCGCCGGTGTCATGACTGAGGTTTAGAGGTAAGGGTTCACTCAGAGTTCACCCGCTGATGGAAACTGGTGGCATACAGAGTAGGTTAATCAGACCGTGGGAAATCTATTCTCCCCAGATTGGAACTCTTGGGCCTAGTTTTAAGAGCCAATGCCTGTTCCATTTTTTAAAAAAAATCTCTGGGCTCTGCCTCCATCTCCCTGTCATCCCATCCTGAGCACTGAGGCGTGGGGCGAAGCAGTCAGAGGAGAGAGGATAAATTAAACAGTCCATCAGCAACCAGGAAAATGATCTGAAATTAGGAATTTGCTTGGATATTAGTTGAGGAGAAGGGGGATTGGAAGTTTAGGGTCCCCTCTCTCTCAATTCCTCAGGAGCACACAAAAAAGGGGATGTTTGTTTTGTAGGATTGGTTTTTCCCCCCATTTGTGATGAGACTTGTTTATACAAGAGACTTAAGCACACCAGTAAATGCTGGCATTTGTAGGGTTATGTTCTCATTTTTAATGCTTTCTACATTTCAGCTTCTACCATCCATTCTCAAACTATGCTTAAGGTGTCTTCCAGTCAAGTTCACCCCTGGAATATCCCACTGAAGAACAAGGCCATCCACACCCTAGCATTCTCCACCATCACATATGTGAAAGCTGCACAGTAAAGGAAACGGAAAGGGAAGAAATTGATTTGTTGGACATATGGTGCTGGAGGAGAGCTTGGTGGATACCCTGAACAGACACAAAGCCTGATACTTTGTCCATCTCATCGCTGTTCGCAGTCCCGCTTGGGACCCGTACGAAGTAATTTAACTGCACGTCCATTGCGGGATGAGGGAAGTTTGCCCCAACCACACGATTTAAGCAGGATGAGAGATTCCCCTCCCTGTCCTCGGAAATCTACTCGTCTCACTTCTGGTTCCGAGACAAGTGCCGTGAGGTAAGGCTCATCACGCAACGTGCCATTCTCCATCTAGTGGCAGGACTGTGAAGTGCCATTCGCCAGTACATTCCCTATGGAGTCAGCAACGCAGTGCAGAGAGATTAAAAGACAAATGCCTCAAACTTAGCTCCGTAACACATTGAAGGCAAGGCTTCGGAGAATCGAAACATCGAAAAAGGGAAGGTCGAGGCCAGAAAAAAAAATGGAGAACAAAGGCATGGAATTTCACATCTCATCACAGAATGAGGACATGTGAAAACAGTCATGTCGGTATCATTCATCACGCCCGTGCGTACACAGGAACAGGGACAGAACTGGAAGAAGACCACGTGACCACAACCTACATCAACACGCAACAAAATTCCTCCAGGGACGAGAATGGACATGAATTAACCGTCAAAGATAAACAAGTGGGTGCTAGACTCAAATAAAGCCTGAACTCTCCCTGGAGGCAAGAATGGTGAATCTGGGGTTTTCCTACGCTGGGCACATCACGAGGAGGCAGGATCCTCTGGAAAAGACAACAATTCTGTGGAAGGCAGCAGTGAAAAAGTGGGGGGAAGACCAAATTGTGAGATGGGTTCACTCAACAAAGGAAGCCACAGGCTTGGATTTGCAGGAGCTGAGCTGAGCCGTCAAGGAAATTCTGGGGATAATCATTCATAGGGTTGCCCTAAGTCAGAGGCAACTTGATGGCACATAACAAGAGCAGACCACTTCCTATGTCTCACAATGAGCACCACAACTACTTGGGTGATTCTGGGTGAGAATGGAAAAAAACAAAAATGCAACTTTTTAAAAAGCTCAGAAAATGACTGGGAGGGACGAGAAAAAGGAACCCAGTGGTGCAGCATTGCATATCATTTGGAGTGCTAAAATTGTTAATAATGAAATGAACACCAGCCAAAAAAGGAACAGAATAGGTTCAAACAAATCCTTCTCCCTGCTCTGTTTCCCTTATTTGTTTTTCTTCAGGCTACATTGGAAGAAAAGTTACCACTCGGAACGAGTGACAACTTGCTGGAAATTTCGCGGCTGAAAAAAGCAAGTCAAACCTAGCCATGGTGCTGTTAATCCATCATTCAGGTTCTTACCCGCCAGTGTTTCTTCACCACATCCTGTCCCCTCCCTTGCTCTGTGGCTACAAAATAATAATTTTGGTACCGTTTGGATTAACTCCTGCCAATTCCTTCTTGGTTCCTGTCAATTTTGACTTTTAATGAATTGGCTCCCATACCTTGCCAAAGAAAGAAAGAAAGAAAGAAAGAAAGAAAGAAAGAAAGAAAGAAA
>JAHTLZ010000054.1:9111312-9138667 GCA_023846285.1 Phrynocephalus versicolor
AAGAAAGAAAGAAAGAAAGAAAGAAAGAAAGAAAGAAAGAAAGAAAGTGCAGAGAGTGGAAGGAAAGTAGGTTGGATGGATGGATGGAAGGGAGGGAGGGAGGGAGGGAGGGAGGAAGGGAGGAAGGAAGGATGGATGGATGGATGAATGGACAAATGAGAGAGAGAGAGAGAGAGAGAGAGAGAGAAAGCTCTTTTCAGATAGTAACATTAATTTTGGCATTACAGTATTTACTCCTCCATTTAGAGGGATTGGTAGATGACACATTCTAGGAATTCTGGGAACTGAAATACTTGATATATTTTCTGTTTCTCTATTTAGGCTGTCTTGACATGATTCTCCATGGGAATTGTGACGAAGAAGAAGAAGAAGAAGAAGAAGAAGCAGAAGAAGCAGAAGAAGCAGCAGCAGCAGCTGTCAAGTCACTTCTAGCTTATGGTGTCTCTTTTCAAGGTTTTCTAGGTGGAGAATACTCAGAAGTGTTTTGGATTCCCTTCACTTCTTCTGGGGCCTTCCTGGGATGGTGCAACTTGCCCAAGGCTACCCAGGCTGGCTCAGAATCGAACTCCCAACTGGCTTCACAGCCACGATCCTAAACCAATCAGTGATCCATCAAGTGTTAAATTGTAAAAGCCCACTAAATTTATAAATTCCAGTCAGGAGAGAGGTCAAGAACATGAGAGAGGTAAAGCCCAACCTCTAGCAATCTGTAGGTTGTGTTAGATGTTTGGGAATCCTTTTCTCTTTGAGAAGAACAGAGCGTAAGAGAGAGAGAACATGACCGGGTGATGATTAAGAAACATGTAAACACCCCATTCGGGGTTTCTTCATTCAAACCATTAATCAAAGTGGGAGCAATGTATTTTGAGCTTCTCTCTGGAGCTCTTCGTAGGTCTTAAAAGGCTTCCCATTCTGTCCGGAGAGCTACGTACATGACCCATTGTTCCTGAAACCTTTTCATCTCTACCGATAAACTCAGCCCAGGACTTGGTCTCAGGAAGGATGTGCTTTTGAGACCAGGCGGGTGGAGTGTGGTCTAATCAACGGCGTATACAAAGGCCAGCAATCCAACAAGGGGAAGCTGGGTGGAAAAGGTCCCACCTTGAATAACCATTCGCAGCGAAGCGGGGCCACCGCCCGTTTGCTCCGGTCCAAATAAAATATCAGTGGTCTCTTCCGAAGGTCACTGGCCTTGTGGAGTTTCCTTCCTTCAGCCTGAAATGCTGCTTTATTTCAAGTGCAAGCACAGGCAGGTGGATAGAGATAGTTAAAGATATTCATTATTACCGGGGACAGAAGGAAGACGAAGGAGAAAGAGGAAGAGATTTTTAAAAGGAATATTTTTGGCATGAAAGTAGGCTTTCTACGCTGGCTTTTAAACTCCAAAAGCTCCTGCTGGATTGCACTTTTCTAGTAAGGGGACATGGTGTATTTTTTTTTTATTAGCATAGCTTCTTTAGGGTTTTTAAATAGGTTTTAACTTGTCTTACCAATACCAAATGATGTTTTAATATTTGGTTGGTTCATTGAGTTCTTATTTAAAAATAATGTCTTAATCAATTGTGGTTTTTAAAATCTGTATTTATTTTACTTGCTGTACCCCATCTGGTGACATTTTATTGGGAGAAAGATGGGGTATAAATTAAGTAAAACTACCAACTAACAAATAAGTGCATATGTAGATATGGATATAGATGAAGGGGGGGGGGGAAGGATAGCAATGAAAACTAGTAATAATATTAATAAAAACTACAATAAAAGAAATATTATTAATTAACAAGTAAAAATAAGAACAATAAAAACAATTTGAACTGTATGAATCATGAATAGCAACAAGAATAGTGGTCACAAGACTATGAAGAATATTTCACGTTGCTCAGACATTTATGATGCTGGTGGGAAGCTTGGAAGTTTAAGCATCTGGCGGTGAAGCTAGAGTATGGGAGTTCAGTTCCGCACTGTGATTTCTCAATCTGTCCCAGAAGAGCAACCTGTGTAGTCTTGGGAAAGCTGCAGAGAGGCCAAGTTTTCTCACAAAAAGGGGGTGGTGGTGGTGGTGGTGGTAAACTGCTCATGAGTATTTTCCATCTAGAATGCCCTGAAAAGGGTTAACATAAATCAGAACTGCTTTGATGGAATATGGTTATTATTTATGTACGTTTGTGAAAAAATCGTAACAAAACTTAAGTTCAGAACCATGAGCTGAATCTAGCCCAAGCATGTCCAAACTTCGGCCCTCCTGATGTTTTGGACCACGACTCCCAGAATTCTAAGCTTAGATTGCCAATGAGAAAGGACGGTGGGAGTTGTGGTCCAAACTATCTGGAGGGCTGAAGTTTGGACGTGCCTGATTAGCCTCTAACAATAATCACCATAATAATCACCATGTGCCATCAAGGGAGTTCTGACCTGCGGCGACCTTTTCCAGGGTTTTTCAGGTAGAGACTACTGACAAGTGGTTTCCCATTCCCTTCTTCTAGGGATGCCTTGGGGCTGCATGGCTTGCCCAAGGCCACCCAGGGTGGTTCTTCTCCCTAGAGGCCCAGTGGGGGATTCACATCCCAATGTCTAACCCTAACCACTAAATTATCCAGCCGGCAAAATAACCATCAACCACAAAGTCAGTCCTGACTCAAGGTGGCCCTTTTTAGAGTTTACCAGGCACAGAATACTCAGAAGTGGTCAATAGGGATGGGCATTTCGTTTCGGAACCAGTAGGTTGCGAAACGAACCACACAAGCCCAGGTGGTCCTCAGAACTGGTTGATACACACAGATCCAGTTGCTTTACCTTTCTCTGTCACGCACAGGATTAAAATCCAATGAGGAAGCATGTTGCAATGTCATCTGTGCTAGATCTGTGATGCTGGCCAATCAGGAGCTGTGCAGGGACAGGCATCAACCCACCTCCCTCTCTGATTGGCCAGCAGCACAAAGCAGGAAAGATGACATCACAGCATGCTTCCTCGTTGGATTTTAACCCTGCGCAAGACAGAGAAAGGTAAAGCAATTGGATCTGCATGTATCAGCCGCTTCCGAGGACCACCTGGGCTTGCGTGGTTCATTTTGTAACCTACTGGTTCTGAAACTAAATGCCCATCCCTAGTGGTCAACCTTCCCTTCTTCTTCGGTGGGGCATCCCAAGGACTATGCTCCTTTCCGAAGGACACTCAGGCTGGCCCTTCTCCCAGCAGGCCCATTGGAGGGTTCAAATCCCAAGCTCTGGCAACACAGTCAGGTTCCCAATTCACTGAGCTCTCTAGCCGGCTGTCAGAGAGCAGTTCTGAGTCAGAAGGTAAGCGCAGCCACTGAGTGGATGGGGCTTTGATCAGTCAATATAGACAGCTCCCAACGAGCCAATGGTTCCGATCTGTAATTTAGTCTGAAAATGGGGACTCAGCCTCTTGCAGGAATTTTGCCCATATTTTGATTGGAGGCTTGAACAGAAGGCTAAGTGCACTGGTTGCCCAGTGAACTCGGAGAAGCAAAATTGCAACCCTCTCAGGAACAGAGCAAATCCGCTTCTCCAAGCACCTGAAGGCTGGCTTCCAATGCAGAGGCTTTCTATCCTTTGACAAGAAGGATTAATATTAATGCAATCTCCTTCCAGCCAGACAGAGGAGATCGGAGTCCATTAAGGTGCAGTGAGCTGTAAATGGAAATGCAGTTTTCTTCTTCACAGACGACGGGGAAGATGAATAATGCACTAGCTGTCGTTTGGAGGGCTCACGGAACATGGGAGGGCATCAGAGAGCTCTGGCTGCCCTGCCTTCCAAAATGCCAGGTTCCCAGCAGCCTCTTCGAAAGGAAGTCAGGGGAGACCCTGTTGGTGGACAGGCTGGGTGTCCAAAGGAAGGAGATGTTGCGTTCAAAGCATCTTCCCACCCATCGCCCTGTCCATCAGTCCACCAATGTTGGACTGGAGGGACGATCCTCAGAAGAAGTCTTCTCATCAAGAAGTTATTGGAAAAGGTCTTTCAATGAAGACGTGAGCAAGGCCAGGGTGCAAGATCCTAGTATAGGGGGGGACAAGCAAATGATGGAAGGAAGCATCATAACTCATCCAAGGCTTGATCAGGGACATGACGCCCCTTAGCTGCTGCTGAGACCAGATGTTAGAACAGCCACTTTTTGTGCATTACTTTTCTCAGGATGCCCCCAGTCGGCCACTGTAGTGGGGCGGGGATGTTTCCAAGCTCTGTTTGAAATTCCTAGAATGGATTATGACTAGTGAAGGGCACAAACTGCCACTTTGGTGGTTCATGCTGATTCGTTGCTCGGCCAAACAGGTGTTTCACGGTTCACTGGGAGAGTAAGAACAGACAAAAGAAAATATTTTTTCACCCAGCACGTTATTAGTCTGTGGAACTCCCTGCCACAGGAGGTGGTGATGGCATCTAGCCTGGCTGCCTTCAAAAGGGGATTGGACGGATTCCTGGAGGAAATGTCAATCACAGGTTACAAACCATGATGGAGATGTGTAATCGGCAGGCTTAAAACCGAGATACTTCAAGGGCCAGATGCAGGGGAGTGGTATCAGGAGACAGAGATCTAGTCTCGTGCGCTCCCAGAGGCATCTGGTGGGGCCACTGTGAGATACAGGAAGCTGGACTAGATGGGCCTTTGGCCTGATCCAGCAGGGCTCTTCTTACGTTCTTATGTTCTTATGTACTGCCCCACCTCCTCCATCAAGGTGCCTACTCAGTGCACGACAGCAGCCTGGATCTCTCAGGATCTGCATCCCAACTGTGGCTACTCCGCACACCACTGAGTTGAGAACTGCCGAGATGCTCGCCCGAACGATCACTGCATTAGACAACAGCATTCTTCTCGCAGATCAGCACTCCACAGTTCAAACCATGATCTCATGTGGCATGCAATAATGGTGTGACTGAAGATGGGCAGAATATATTCCCCAGCGAGAACAGCCAAGGACTAGAAGTGAGTCTAATTGCTGCGTTCAGAGCCAGAATCAACACCTCCAGTGATACAGAGACTTATGAAAGCGGCCCTTTTCAAAGCCTTGTCTGATCGCCACATTTGGATCACAGCATCTTGAAGCACTGGCCATTGGCCAGAACAGATGTTGTCCTGATGTATTGATATCTCATCCAGGCATTGCTTTAGACCTCTAGGCTGTTGAAGATGGAGCCACGCTTTCTAGGATGCTGAACTATCTGGATTGTTGGTTGGATTTAAACAAAAGCCGTTGTACAGCGGCTTCATTTGATGTTGTTACCACCACAGAACAGTAGTAAAGCTAAGACTGCACTTGGCCATAGAATCATAGAATCATAGAGCTGGAAGAGACCTCAAGGGCCATCTAGTCCAACCCCCTGCCATGCAGGAACCCCATCCACAATATTTCTGACAGATGGCCATCCAGCCCCTGCTTAAAAACCTCCAAGGAAGGAGACTCCACCACCCTTTGTGGCAGCATATTCCACTGCCGAACAGCTCTGACTGTCATGAAGTTCTTCCTAATGTTCAAATGGAATCTCTTTTCCTGTAGTCTGAAACCATTGCCATATGTAGCATGAGTATGGTACGCCACATCTTTTCGAAAAGGGCCTTGAGGTTAAAGCATAGGAAGAAAGACTTAGGTGTCCTGGTGGACCACCACCTAAGGATGAGTCAAAAAAGTAAACATGGTCCTAGGCTGCATCAAAAGGGGGATAGCATCAAGATCACAGAAGTTATTGTACCACTCTACACTGCCCTAGTGAGGCCACATTTGGAATACTGTGTCCAGTTCTGGACACCACAATACAAAGGAGACACAGAGGCCCCAGGAAAAGTGCAGAGAAGAGCAACAAATATGACAAGGGTTTAGTTGTTGTGAGTTTTGTGGGCTGTTTGGCTATGTTCTGGAAGTTTTTCTTCCTGATGTTTCACCAGACTCTGTGGGCGGCATCTCCAGAGGGCAAGGAGCTCGAGGGAACTAGAAGTTCTCTCTGGGCTCTGGGGGTATAGAACACTCACTGAGAATACATGATAACAAGAGTTTAGGCTAAATCATATGAAGAAAGACTAAAAGAATAGGCATGTTTAGTCTGACCAAGAGAAGACTGAAGGGAGAGATGATGGCAGTCTTCCAATACCTGAAGGGTTGCCACAAGGAACAGGGCATTGATTTACTCTCAGTTGCACTTGAGGGTATGACAAGAACCAGTGGGTGGGAACTCATCAGAGGGAGAGCCAAATTGGCAAAAGCCATTCAACAGCGGAGCAGCTTCCCTCCCAATGCTGTGGGAACCCCATCACTGGAGGTTTTCGAGAAAAGATTGGACAGCCATCAGTCTGGGTTGGTATGAGGTCTCCTGCTTTGGACTAGAAGAGGTCCCTTGCAACCCTATGATGAGTCTATGATTCAATGATATGCAATTATGCGTCTTTGTAGTTAAGAAATGTAAACCTACACATTTCAAGTGTAGAATATGCAAAGCAAAATTCACTAGTCAATAGATTGCCACCGTAAAAAAAAAAATCTTTATCTGTGTTATCAGTATCCACTGATTCACTGATTGACAGTCTGAAAATGTTAAAAATATTTAAAGAAAAATCCCAAAAATATGTATTTCAAACCACAAAGATATCAGAACTGCCCCCTAGAGGGAGCCAGAGCCCATGTCCTGTATAGTATTTGTTATTATAATAATTAAATTCACTATAATCCACATATTTCAGCATCTAGTCAGAGAGGAGGCTTGCACACACACCAAGTTACATTGGTATTTTTTTCTTTGGTTGATTCCAGGGTTAGATTTACTCAAAGGTATAAGATGGGAAGGCTGATTTTTCCTTTCATTATTCCATACTTCATTTTCACCACCACCCAAGTTTCGCTATGGTATCCTCACCATGTCATAGATTGTCAATGTAGCTAAACGACCAGGCAAGTATTGATCTCACCTTTCTACTAATCCCTGGTGTTATTTTAATGCTGCTTAGTTATATTTTGATGTTTATTCATTTATGAAGACCTATTGTTAATTTGCATTGTGTAGTTAGTTTTTGCTTTGAATGATGTTTGTGTGTGTGTGTTGTGTCGTTGGAGTTTTCTTGGCAGGAGTACTGGAGTGGCTTGCCAGTTGCTACCCTAGGTGCCTACAGCACCTGGTAATCCCTGGTGGTCGCCCATCCAAGTACTAACCAGGGCCGACCCTGCTTAGCTTCTGAAATCAAGCGAGATCAGATGTGCTTAGGGCATCAAGGCAACTGTTATCCAGTGATGTTTAGTTTTTGAGTGTTGTTAGCAGCCCTGAGTGGCCTTTTGGCCAGATGGGTAGGATAAAAATCCAACCAATCAACCAGCCAGCCAACCAACCAACCAACCAACCAACCAACCAACCAACCAACCAACCAACTAACCAACCAACCAACCAACCAATCAATCAATCAGTCAGTCAGTCAGTCAGTCAGTCAGTCAGTCAGTCAGTCAGTCAGTCAATCAATCAATCAATCAATCTGTCCCACAAGCAAACATGCCCCTCCTAAAATACATCAAGGGACACTGAAATGAGCAAATGGTTTAGAATGAACAGAGGGGGCAACCTTGGTCTGATTTGATTTTGATCAAATATCAGCATTTTGGAATGAGGTGGCTTGCCGAAGAAAGGAAGGAAGAAAATAAAATTGTTAAGATATGTCTTTTGTAGCCAAAGAGGAGGAGGAGGGTGTGTGCTAAGAAACAGAGCTGATGTTGGGTTTCCATGGGCTTCATGGGTAGAAAAGATCTAACAAAAAACAAATAGATTTTTTTTCCTGCCGCCTACCTGACCACCAGTAAACCTCTCAGAAAGCCCAGACATTGATATATCTGCTCAGGAAGGCTGGAGCATTTCCCTGTCAGCTTACCCTTCATCATGACAGCCCCTCTTTTCTCAGAGCAGAAGAAAATGGATAGCCCTTCAATACATGTGAAGGATAAGACAAGTCTTTTGTACCTCTGTAGCATGAAAAGGGGGCAGCTGTTCAGAGGATAAACAGGACCGAGGTAATCTAGAAGAGAAAACGAGTTCCATTTTCAAAGCATCTGTGTATTTATTTTATCTATTTATATAGCTTATATGTCGCCTACTGCCCAAAGGTCATTGGGTGACTTACAATTAAAATGAACAATTAAAACATTAAAATGCCAATGAAAAATTAAAACGATAAAAACATTTAAATACAATAAACACAACGCACTAAAACAATACACTAAAATTGTCATTAGGACCCACAATCAATGTGATATCAGTTTAAAAACATCTGGAACAGGACGGTTTTTACCTGGCACCGAAATGTCATCAACGTTGGCACAAGGCAGGTCTCACTCGGGTGGGCATTCCATAGACTGGAGGCAGCTGCCAAAAAGGCCCTACACCTACGAGCCATCCCTTTCACCTCCTTGAGGGATGGTTCTTTCAGGAGGGGCCCCTGGCTTGATCTTCTGATTATAAATCTGTACCAGTTCTGGGCGTGAACAATTTAACTTCTCATAGGTGGTTCTATCCTTTCCCCCCCCCCCCACACACACACACTTGGCATTTCAGCCAATTTCAATAAAAAGCCTTCTGTCCCAGAGCTGGGACAATCTCAGGCATTGTTATACTTTGCTTATCAGGATCCAAAGCCGGGGGGGGGGGGGGGACATTTTTCATTTTTACCCGGAATCCCTGGTGGCTGAGGGATTTCAACATCTATGTTCTGGAAGGAGGGGGGAATAACTTTTCAAACTTCTGGCCGAGACTGAACAGCAAGATATCTTGATGGTTTTAGACCTCGGAGTGCAAAGCCAGAGGTTGGGAATTTGATTTCCCACGGGGTCTCCTGAGAGATTCGAGCCAGCCTGGGTGGCCTTGGGCAAACTGCACAGGGCCTAGAGATGGGCATGAAATGCCAAAAGGGCATTTCGTTTCATTTTTCAGTTTTTAATTTTATTTTATTTTGCTTCGTTCATAGTCAAAAAGATTGGGGGGACTACTGGCTTTTTCCCATAGGAATGCAATGTTTCAATGCGTTCCTATGGGAAAACGAAAAACCAAGCGAACAAAACGGAAATTTCCATTTTGGTTCGTTTCATTTTTCTTTGATGGGTCTCTTCGTTATTCATTTCATTCTGTAACGAAATGAATAATGAATAATGAAACAAATTAAAAAATTGCTTCATGCCCATCTCTATGTACAGCCCCAGGGTTCCCCCAGAAGAAGGGAGTGGTAAAGCACTTCTGAGTCCTCTCTACCTGCACAGTCCTGAAAAGGGTCACCATAACTCAGAATGGACTCAGTGGTACAGGATTATTATACTATTAAGAACCATAGACTAGAATAATGGAATCATAGAATCATCAGCGGGTTGGAAGGTACCTTGGACATCTTCCAGACCAACCCTTTGCCCAAGGCAGAAGACCTCATACCATCCAGGACAGATGGCTGTCTAATCTCTTCTTGAAAACCTCCAGCAATGGGGCGCCCACCACATCGGGAGGCAAGCTGTTCCACTGTTTAATGGCTCTCACCATCAGGAAATGTCTTCTTATTTCCAGGTTGGCTTTCCCTCTGATGAGTTTCCACCCATGGGTTCTATGAAGCCAACATTATTTAGGTGCCTCTTGAACTATAAACAAGCAGGTCATTTTCTGTTCTGTTTTGTCCATCGCTCGACATGCCACAAAAGCAAGAGAAATGAGATAACTCGCCACCATTCTTTTCTCCTCGTTTGACCAAAGGGCACCATAAAACTTAGTTCACCGGTAGGGTACAAATTCCAAAACCTCCTGTCCTTCACTAGTCAGTCGGAACCAGTGAATCAGTCTCGTAAATTAGGAGTCTAGACCATCCTGTCACTTAAAGGCCTTTTGCAAAGCCTGGAAAATAAAGCAGCCAGGAGATAGAAAGAGGCAAAGAAAGTGCCCCATTTAAAGTGTTTTGATGTGTTAACTTGAGGGGGGGAAAGTGGGTCTTAAAGCACAAGGTGTGTTTGTTGGGGGTTGCGTTCTTGAAATTGCAGGTATTGAATCCCAGTTGCCTTCTACCCTCCTCCTCAAAATGTTCAGCCGCATATTCCTTGCATACTCATTCCACCACCACCCTGCTTTGCCCACTAGGGATTACAACCCCACAAAAGCTGACAGAGGACAAATTTCAGGGCAGACCTAAAATAACCAGCCTGTATGAGGAACAAAATTCTCCTTTGAGCTCATCTAGGGAAGAGGAGCAGCCGGGGGAGGAAAAATAAAAATTAAAAACAACCCAGCACCAGGGTGGATTCCTTTTAATTAAGAGAGATGCTTTTTCCCCTAACCTTCATGCCAAAATTCTTGTTGTTCCATGGCTGACATTTCAAACAATGATCCCTGCCATCCTTTATCCCCCCCCTTCTTACATCTCCTCTAGGACCTAGGCACACAAGAATTAGATAAAGGTTTTTTTTCCTTTAATGAAGTGATGTTTGTTACCATGAGGGATAGGGAAATGAAGAGACGATGGAGCAGTGCTTTGAAAAGTTTACAGAGGACAAATTTCAAAATCTAGGTGGGCTGCTGGATGACACAGAACAATGTGTCTTTCCAGAAATTGCCAAGGAAGATGCCACACAACAAAGTGTCTTGTGATGGCTTCAAGACTACTATGGCCGTTACTTCACGAGCCGCTCGCTTCGCGGCAAGCCGTCATTTCTGTGCGAACCGATCACTTCAGTCCGCACGCTCCTCCTTTTTGGCTGCGACGTCACCCCGACCACGCCCCCTTTACCGTGCTCTAACCGGGGTGAGTGATTCCCCTGCCATGGGCCGGGAATCTTTTCGCTTTGCATCTCGCTTCGCTCCCAACGTCACGTGTGGTCTCGGTTTTTGGCTTTTATTTCAAGTTTTTTAAAAAAATATTCAAACAGGGATATCGATGCATCGCTATATCGTTTCATCGCTTTGCGCTGTTACTTCCTCGCTCGAGTCGCCCGGCCAGAGCAGGGCACCCGGGGCAGGCAGCGTGCAAGCGGCGGAGGGCGGGCGGCTGTGCCATGCGCGGCTCCCCCCGAGTAGCGGCAGCGGGGGGGGCTGCCAATGATGCCAGGAAACAATGGACAAAACAATATAAATTAGGAGCAGAAAACACAGGATCGTAGAGTAACCACGCTCTGTCGTGAATGACAGCCAAGCATTGATGCATCGATACGCTGAGTAATTTTTTTAAAAAAATAAAAGGAGAGTGGAACCGGACGTTGCAAATCAGCTTGCTAATGCGAAGGGAGCACGTGAGGTAGTAATCGATTCGGTCCCAAAAATGCCCTGCGTGAGTACAGAGAAACGGGGGTGGGAGCGAAGGGAGACCACGTGACCACCACGTGACCGCCTCCGAATTCAAATTGAAGGCAAGGTCGATTCGAAGCGAGGCACCTCGTGAAGTAACGGCCTCTGTTTCATACGGCATGGGTTGTCATGGATTGTGCTCCATCCACATCCAAAGAAGAGGGTGACTACAAAAATGTATGCCTAGTAAAACCTAATGTTCTCTAAGGTGTCAGAAGGCTCCCTCAATTTTCTTCTGGAGCAGATTGAATGAGCTGCACCAATGGTGAGTTTTCAAGACTAATCAGGGATTTGAACCGAGGTCTCCTGAGTACAGCACAGGTCCAGTTGTCTCTCCATGACACCACATCATTGAAACGCACTAGTGGTGGTTCAATGAACTTTTATCCCATTCTCATGCAGCTGCAAGTAGCTCACACAGCAACTTTTGCACCTAAGCTAGAGAGAGAGAGAGAGAAAGAGAGAAAGAGAGAGAGAGAGAGAGAGAGAGAGAGTAACTCTCCAGGAAGCTTTATTACTAGCTGGCTGGATGACTCGGTGTTTTGGATCTCTCGCTGTAGAGCCAGAGTTTGGGAGTTCAAATCCCCCACGGGGCCTCCTGTCAGTAGAGCCATCCTGGGTATTCTTGGGCAAGCTGTACTGTCCTGTGTGTGTGTGTGTGTGTGTGTGTGTGTGTGTGTGTGTGTGTGTGTGTGTGCGTGCGTGCGTGCGTGCGTGCGTGTGTGTGCACAGAGGAAGGGAATGGTAAACTACTTCAGAGTGTTTTCTACTTAGACGGTTACTTCGTGTCCATTCTCGTCCCAGGAGGAAGTTTGGTGCATGTTGATGTCGTTCGTGGTCACGTGGTCTTCCGGTTCTGTCCCTGTTCCCGTGTATGCACTGGCGTGATGGATGATACCGGCATGACTGTTACTGCAAGTCCTCATTCCGTGATGAGATGTGAAATTCCATGCCTTCGTTCTCCGGTTGTTGTTTTTTTTCCGGCCCCAACCTTCCGTTTTTTAATGTTTAGATTCTCTGAAGCCTTGCCTTCAATGTGTTACAAAGCTAAGTTTGAGGCATTTGTCTTTTAATCTCTCTGCACTGTGTTGCTGACTCCATAGGGAATGTACTGGCGAATGGCACTTCACACTCCTGCCACTAGATGGAGAATGGCACATTGCGTGATGAGCCTTACCTCAAGGGCTCTCATCTCAGAACTGAGGCCAGGGAGGGGAATCTCTCATCCCACTTAAATCGCAGTTCAGGGGGCATGGTCAGAACGAACTCCCCTCGTCCCTCAATGGACGTGCGGTTAGATTACTTCGTACCGGTCCCCAGAGGGACCACAAACAGCGATGAGATGGATGTGAAGTATCAGCTTTAGAGAACTGTGAAAAGGGTTGCCATTCATTAGTCAGAATTGATTTTACAGCAGGTTTTTAAAAAAACAGAAAGCTTTATGGCTGGGCAAGGATTAAGGACGGCATATCTTGCACTGAAAAGGTAGGGAAAGTGGCTTTCCTTATAGTACCCTCTCCAGCCAGGATCCTTTCGAACCGTATTTTTCTGTGTATAAGACTATAATTTTTGGTCTAAAATTGTTAGACTAAATATTGAGGGTCATCTTATACATGAAAGTCCACCAAGGAGAGAACCACAAGGTTGCGAGACTGTAATTTTGGATTGGAAATGTCGGGGAAATTTCCTGGAGGAAAAGTCCATCTCAGGTTACAAAACCATGATGGAGATGTGTCATCTCCAGGCTTAAAACTAGGGTACTTCAAGGGCCAGATGCAGGGGAGTGGTCTCAGGAGACAGAGATCTAATCTCGTACACTCCTGGATGCATCTGGTGGGGCCACTGTGAGATACAGGAAGCTGGACTAGATGGGCCTTTGGCCTGATCCAGCATGGCTCTTCTTATGGTCTTATGTTCTTATGGGGTCATCTTATACATGGAGGCATCTTATAGAAGGAAAAAGCCAGTATGTTTTCAAAGCTTCTTCTCACAGTTTGAGGAAGGATTAAAACACAGAGGTGCTTGAAGCTAAGAACAAGAAGCCACCATCAGTCTGTCTCCTCAGCCAATAAAGCAAGCCAAGACACAAACTGTGTGTGTGTGTGTGTGTGTGTGTGTGTGTGTGTGTGTGTGAGAGAGAGAGAGAGAGAGAGAGAGAGAGAGAGAGAGAGAGAGATTTAACCCAATATTTAATCACTAAACGTACGAGAGATGAGGGATAACCTTTCAATGGTGCTGTGATTTCATCCCTTCGCCTCCGGATCAAAGGTGTCTCACCCGTGTCACCACATCAGAAGCAGGGCCATTCATGGAAAGAACATGGGTATTTCTGCATCAACGACCCACTCTTCTTCTTCTTACTTCTGAAGCTATAAATAATGCCTCTTCTCCCCAGAGTAAACATTGACTGCCTAAATAAAAACACCAAGGATGGCTTTGCTCACTAAACAAATTCTCTGTGATCAATTTTGCTCCTACTCAGAGAGAGTTGGGGGGAGGGGAGTGGGTGAGAGAGTGTTCTATCCAATAAGTAATATGCAGAACTGGAGTTCAATATATATTTTTAAAGGTTTTTAAGTTTTCAAAACAAGAGTGCAGACCTACTAATAATAATTGCACTCCTTCAAGTCAATTCTGCTTTATGATGCCCTTCCTGGAATTTTCAACGAATAATGTCTTGATGGCAGTTTACCCAGTTGCCTCTTTCTCGGAGTGCTCTGGGATCATCCTGCAGTTTGCACAAACCACACCGGTGGTATAGAGCATAAGTTTATCAGGACACCACACACGCTCAGGGTGATCTCACTTGACCCCATCTCTCAGGAGTGGCAGGGGGTCCAACTCACTGAGCTAGACCAGCAAGGCGCTGCTTGACGTTTGAGTGGCTCTCAGTGATAGGAGCACACAGAGTTACTGCACAGAGAGCAACTGTGAAGACAGGAGATCTGGGATGGCCCTCACCAACTGGTGGAACTGTCTGCCTGATTTAGGACAAGCTCCTTTTAAAGATAAGCCTGGGTTTGGTGTAGTCCTGTCTACACTGGGACTGTTAAATAACAAAAAGAACAATAATGACCCGAATGATGACGTTTATGATGATGATGGTGGTGGTGGTGGTGGTGGAGGAGGAGGAGGAGGAGGAGGAGGAGAAGAAGGAGAAGAAGAAAAGACACCAATTTATTTAAAATCTGCAAGTACAATACATCTCACCATAGCCAGCCAGATGGACACCCAGGGATTTCTTTTATTAGAAAGACTTTAGGATTAGATAGAGTTTTGTGGAGATTACAGGTTGAAATTCCCGCCGAGCCATTAAAGCTGATTGGACAAGCCTCTCCCAGTGATCATTTCTGGATCTCACCTACCTTCAAGGGTTGTTGTACAGTAACAAACCCTGGGGAGAAGACAAGGCTGCCATCCTGAGTTCCTTAGAGGAGAGGCAGTAGAAACGAATGAGGAAATGAGCAAAGAGATTAAAATCCCTTCTAAAATAATATCTGCTTTAGCTAGGGTGGCTACCGATGCATCAGATTTAGCTGGGGGGGGGGACAGTTGATGGCAAAAGAGAGGATGAATTAAGGCTTTCTCTGAATTAATTCCCTCCAGAAAGTCCTACCATTGCTCAAACCTTGCAAACCCATGGATTCCTTTCAAACACAGGCGGTCCTATAGAGTGGGGGCAGGAGGAGCTGTTCTCAGTCATCCCCACACTATAGGACATATAAGAATGGGTGCAAGCCATGGAAAATCAATTTTAGGCTGAATATCAGGAAAAAGAACTTGACTGTTAGAGCAGTACGACAACGTAACCAATGGCCACTGGCTGGGGGCATGCAAGAGAAAAATGGACAACCATCTGTCAGATCCACCTTGATCTGGATCCCTGCCTTGACCCTGTTCTAAATCCATTATTCTATAATTCTATGATTCTAAGTAAATCCATCTCACATTTTCTTTTCCTACTGACCTCCGCTTTTCCCACCATGACTGCCTTCTCTATTGAGTTGTGTCTTCTCCTGATACCCCCAAAGTACAATGGCCTCAGTTGAATGATCTTCACTTCTAAAAAGACTCTGGAAAACCCTGTAAACCCATGAGTTAGAATTGACTGGACAGACCATTTCTTTCTTTCTTTCTTTCTTTCTTTCTTTCTTTCTTTCTTTCTTTCTTTCTTTCTTTCTTTCTTTCTTTCTTTCTTTCTTTCTTTCTTTCTTTCCTTCCTTCTTTCCTTCCTTCCTTCCTTCCTTCTTTCTTTCTTTCTTTCTTTCTTTCCTGCAACATCCACATGTTAAAAAACCCCAACGAAGAGACCTTTTTAGACTCCAACATTTGAAAGCAGTGGCTTCTAAAGATCTTGGAGCTGGTTCCCAAACTGTAGTCCCTTTGTTTCCACCCTTGTATACACTTGTACAAAAGAGAGAGAGAGAGAGAGAGAAATGAAAGCAAGAGAGGGGAGTTGAAAGAAATGGTGTGGGGGAGAGATCTGGAAAGGGTGGGGAGGAACGGAGGTGGATTAGAAGGCATGGCAGCAGGTCGAGTTACAGACAATGTAAGCCAAAGTGGATCAAAGGAAGCCATGCAGAAAGGCTAGATCAAAGGCAAAGGAGCCCTACACAAGGAATAAAGGGGGGTGATAATTGTGAGCAGTCAAAAGTGCTGGGAGAGAAAGGCAACAGTCTATGACCTCACGGTGCAGCATTCTTTTTGGGCATGTAATTGGCCCTCTTTCCCCCATATGCTCCTTAAACAAATAGAATCGGTGGCGGGCCACAAGGATCAGGGGGCTGGGAAACCAAGGAAAGACTGAAAGAAATGGGCATGTTTAGCCTTGTTAAAAGAAGACCAAGGAGAGAGAGAGAGATGAGAGCTCTTTTCAAATATTTGAAAAGTTGCAGGACCTTCTTCTCAATCATCCCAGGGTGGAGGACACAAAGTGATGGGCTCAAGTTATAGGAAGTGAAGGTTCCAGATTGATGTCAGGAAAAACTTCCTAACTGTTAGAGCAGTACAGGAAGTGGTGAGTCCTCCATCGCTGGAAGCACTCAAGAGACATTTAGGCAAACGTCTGGTTAGATTTGGATCCCTGGCATGAGCAGGGGTTGGATTTGAGGAACTTGTAGGCCCCTCCCAATTGATGAGTCTATGACTAAGTATTTCTCTCTTGCTTGAAACACATGGACATCTCTTTGTGGGGAGGAAGAATTAGGCCAAGCTAGGAAACAACTAGTTCCAAAAAAAGTTATTTTATTTGTACTGCATTGCATGGAATTACATTATATTCACTGGGATGTTTTGTATCCACTTGTAACACCTAAAGGCTGGAAGAGTTGAAGTCCAGCTCCTCTGATACAGCGATAAAATTCATCCTCCTCCCAGGCCCAGGCTCAGAATCGGTTGGAAATTCCATTACACAGTTGATAGTGCTGTTTGGTAAGCAACACGATGCTGCCTACATAGGTGCTATCATGATAAAGAGGGTGTAATTCAGGTGATGCCACATGGAAAAGGCCGGCTGCTGGGAAGCTGTAGTCCAATTCCTCGTTGAGAGGTAGCAAGTCCACATCATGCATGGCTATATAGTTGGTGTCATTTCCACTTTCTAGGAAGCCCACGTTGATCACAGATGCTCTGTTAAATCTAAAATGGTCCACCTGGTTAAGTGATGGCGTTTGATTCAGACAGCTGGGATGAGGCCTAGAGTCTTCATTTCACAAGAGGGAACACCCTCCTGGTGGGACTCTGCTGAATCCACATGTTTGCAGACCTTGGAATCCCTCTAAGCCAGCTTGGGTAAATTTTGTTCACCTATTACTTACTATTTAACTGAAACATTAGTTACTTTTAATTTACTCAGATTGTGTACTCTGACTGCTCTGCTCATCTCTCAGTTATTTACTCTTGGTTACTGGGATAATTCCACTTCTAATTCTGTTTGCTTTCCATTTCCCTTTACCTATTCTTGTCTTCCCTTCATCTATTCTTGTCTATTTCTCATTAACTCACCTCTCAGCTGTAAACAGCAAGGACATGTGTTATCGTAATCAATAACTTTGCAAAAGCATACTCTGTTCACGAGGTGATTCTCTATGGAGCAGCCAACCAGCATATGTTGTAACCTTTCCCTTGTAACCAATCACTGATGCTGTGCATACTGTCGGGTGTAAATGATATGTAATAAAACGTGCCAATAGCAAGGGACAAGAGATCACTCCACTGGTCGGACAACTGGACTCGAGTCTTCTTTCTTCATCAGGATCCTCCCACAGTTAAGTATGAAGACATGATGACGGATTTTCTTCCTGCTGAGGAAGCGATGCATGTGGGGCACAAAACCCAGAAGTTCCTCAGAGCGCTCCCAGAAAGGCACCAATACTGCAAGGCGGAGGGGTCCCCATGATGGGTCATCAGGAAGCTGAGGCAGAGGCTCAGATATGCAGGGTTTTTGCTGCCTTACGGCTTCAGTTTTCTGACTTCTAGCCACATGACCTGAGCAACTCAGCTGCAGCCACAACAAGGAGAGAAAACCCAATAGCAGAGCAACAAAGAAGAGCTGAAAGAGAGAGCATTTCCAGGGTAGGATGCCCAGCAGCTGACAGGACCTGCCTCCCGGTTGTTGATACATATCGAGCCAGTGTCGGCCTCACCGGCAGCCCTTTCTGGTGGGACCTACATTATATTGGATTTCTGCACAGGGACACAGGAGGACAGAAAGGTGGCCTTTGGTGAATCCAATCCCCGGACCATTTAAAACCAATGGGACCAGCCCTTACTGCCTGCATAGATTTTCAGTGTTTGGGACAGGAATTCTTCAGTCTTGATTTGGAATGCAACCATCTTGATCAGGGGTCCTCAAACTATGGTCCGGAGGGGGCAGATGTGGCCCCCAAGGGTCCTGAATCCAGCCCCCGGGAACAATTGTAGACACACCCCCCCCCACTTACCACCTGCTTTGCGAGCAAGTCAGCCTCCGTAGCTGCTTCTATGCTAAGGCAGTTCAAAGCGGTGGGCTTCTCCCTTTTTTCCATGTTGGCTTTTTTTTTGGGACTGTGATCTGCCCCCTAGTGGTGTCTGGGGGTGATGGACAGGCCCACTGTTTAAAAACTTTGAGGACCCCTGGTCTTGAGGATCCCTAGGGCCCCCTCCCGCTCTCATGTGGCAATGATCTGCTTTCAACATGTCACTTTCCAAGCTCAAAGATGAACAAAGTCATTTTGGGTCTTTAAATTTGCCATTTGGGCCAATCCAGAAGGTCCAGAGGCTCATTCCCAGGAAGTCCTGTTGGCGTCTTGGCCAAACTCCCCATGGACATCAACGTAGGATGTGTCTGGTTTGCAGCCTCGCTGCTGGTAGGGATGGGGTTTTCCATCTTATTTCAGCCACACACACCGCATCTGTGGCCACAGACCTCTGAGAATTTCCTGCTGCCCTGAAAGAGGCCGATGGTGAAGGGTTGCCCAGGGTGTAAAAGGAGGCTTGAAAAGCTGGGTTGGCTCATCCATTTCTCCTAGCAGGCTCCTGGAACACTATCCCCAGACAAAACAGGGGAACTGGGAACAAAAGACGCCAGTCATTGACAGGCGGCCTTTCTCTGAATGGCCTCCTTGGTCATTCCAAGGACATCAGCCAACCTCTGGGTAGCACCAGGAAAAGTAAATAATGGTCAACAGAGAGTAAAGAAAGCTATCTTTGTCATCTGCAGTCCCACGCATGAAAAGGTATGTTGTGTCTGGACACAGCACACAATGCCTTGACCTGTTCAATCCTTCCTTCCCTGTTTTCCCTCCCAAAGCCGGGTGGCTCTGCATCCCTTCTTGACTGAGAAGAGTTCTCTGTTTGAAGGCATCTCCTTGCCTAGGGATGTCCCTTTCGTGAAGAATAGCTGCTGGTCCACTAATACGCACCTCTGTTACAGATTATGAATGTCAAAAAAGGAGCTTTGAAGCTACCAGCCTACACGGAGTGCTTGGGCAACAGGTCAAGCGATGGCCAGAGTGGTTGCTTTGCCTTCATTTTCTCCACGGTGGAAGTAAAAGGAACTGGTAAAGTTCTCCTTGGGACAGCAATTTTAAACACTTCAATCTCTCATCCTACAACCCCGGTTTGCTTTGCTACCACCATTTAGTTACACTTCTCCCTTCAATGACACTGGGGTTAGTGGTGTGTACTTCTTATACCTCTCCAAATGTGACAACATTTAGGGTTGATGAGCTCATAGAGAGGAGGGTGCAGCAAGGCACGAGACAGGGGTGCCCACTCTCCCCTCTACTATTTGTTCTAATTCTTGAGGCTCTGAATAGACAAATAAGAGGGAATAAGGAAATTAGAGGTCTGAAAATCAAAGGGGAGGAGTATAAATTGCAAGCCTATGCAGACGACCTGGTAGTAATATTGGATAATCCCCTGCACAGTATCGAACAAGTACTAGGAGAAATAAAAGAATTTGGAGCAGTGGCAGGCCTAAAAATAAACTACACCAAAACAAAATTCATGACTAAAAACATTCATAAAAAAGATGTGGAGGAACTCAGCCTTAAAACAAAATTTCAGGAAGTCCAAAAAATAAGATACCTGGGGATAATGATCACCAAAAAAACGAGTAATCTAATGAAGGAAAACTATCTCTTAATGCAGAAAGAAATAAAGAGAGATTTGGACGACTGGAACAAGTTGCAAATATCAATGTTGGGTAGAATCGCAACAATCAAGATGTCAGTCCTCCCAAAATTGTTATTCCTCTTCCAAAATTTACCAATTATACTAAATTTTAAATACTTCAAAGACCTAGACACACTGATTTCAAAATTTATCTGGAAAGGAAAAAGACCAAGAATAAAACTTAAAACATTACAAGATTTAAGAGAAAGAGGAGGGACAGGGTTACCAAATTGGTTACTATATTACAAAGCATGCGCCTTGGTTTGGATAAAAGAGTGGGTAACACTTAGGAACCAAAGAATACTAAAACTAGAAGGCCAGGATTTAAGAATGGGCTGGCACGCATATGTGTGGTATGGGGGAATCAAGGAACAGACACACTTCTCAAACCATATAATAAGGAAAGCACTCTCTCTAGTCTGGCAAAAGTTTCAAGCACAGAACTATAAAAAAATTTCAGAATGGGTAGCACCCATAGAGGCCTTTACTCTAAAAACAATAAACCAAAAGGGTTTACTTCTTACTTATCAAGAATTGCTGACTAAAGAGAAGGAGATGAAAGATAAAATAGAACTGGAGAAATTGGGCCTAGCAACAGATTGGTGGTCTATGGCAAAACTGGAATCAAGATACAAAAAAGATAAATGTATGGGTTTCTTTGAAGGGAAAACACGGGTGGATGAACTGTGGATTTATACAAATGAGGGAATTATCAAAAAAATGTACGCGTATTTATTAGAATATGAATTGGAGGATGAAAGAGTGAAGGAGGGAATGATTAAATGGGCTCAAAATTTTAAATATAATATCGACATTGATGACTGGACTAAAATGTGGAAAGACAATCACAAATTAATTAAACCTGTTAGTCTCAAAGAAAACATATTTAAAATGTTTCACAGGTGGCATCTGACTCCGGTAAAAATAGCCAAAATGTCAAAAGGGTCTAATAATGTTTGTTGGAAATGTAGAAAGAACCCAGGGACTTACTATCATGCATGGTGGTCATGTGATCAAGCTCAGATGTTCTGGCGGCAGATTTGGAAAGTGGCACAAGAAATTGTACAAATTAAATTAAATTTCAGACCGGAAACGTTACTGTTGAATATAATGCCAGAGATTACCGATAAAAAAATAAAATACATTCTCTTGTACATATATACGGCAGCGAGACTGCTCTGGGCCCAGAAATGGAAAATAACTGAAATACCAACTAAGGCTGAACTCTTGAAAAAGTTACTGGACGTTGCAGAACTGGATATGCTCTCAGAGGCGTTGCGAGACCACCCAAGGCACTTTGTAAAGGAGAGCTGGAAGATGATATACAGTTGGGCCCAGAAGCAGATAAATGAACAAGGGGCAAAATAGTCATAAAGACGCTTAAAAAGTGACACTAAATCTGGAAGTCTGGCAGATGGCTGTTTAAGGGTGGAATCACTAATACCTCTATATTAGCAATAGATAAGGGGACAGAATCGATTTATTATAGACTCTGGTTTGTGTTAATAGTTTAATGTGACCCTCATTATTGTTGAATTTTGTTTGTATATACTATGCGAAATAAATAAATAAATTTAAAAAATCATAGAGAGGAGGGTGCAGACCTCTTCCAATTGGCAGAAGCTTCTTAGCATGCCGCAGCACTCTCCTCTGCCACCAGGGGAAGCCGTCATGCTAGGAGAGGGGCCAGTTGGGTCATGGCCATCAAGCTGGGCCCATCATACCACCAACAATGGGAGCCTTGGTAAACCCAAGACCAACTTTTCTCAGGCCTCTTCCTAGAAATGAAGAGGAACATTGGATGGATGGGTGGATGAGTGGATGGGTAGATGGGTAGATGGATGGATGGATGGATGGATGGATGGATGGATGGATGGATGGATTGGATTCGATTGGATTGGATTTCTGTACATCCCCTCTAGCAACAAAGCTACTCTGGGTGGTTCACAACAATAAAAGATACAACAAAATAATAATTAAATGAAACAATGTAATATAAAGTAGTATATCAAAAAAAGACAAATGATACACTTCATAAAGCTGTACAACTTTGTAAACCACCCAGAGTAGCGATGCAGCTAGATGGAGCGGTATATAAATTTAATAAATAAATAAAATAAACAAACACATATAAACTTAGGCCAAACAAAAGCAGAGCAAACAAATGACGCTTAGAAGAGGCAGAGGTGGTGAAGAATTTAGAGCTAACCAGTTCTGACCTGGACTTGGGGGAAGGCCTACCTGAAGAAGCTGTGAATAAACTTTTCAGTGTCTGTTTCAGTGTCTGTAATGAGGGGGGGGGGGATTTGGTTGCAGAAATGAGGGGCAACCACTGAGGAGGTCCAGTTCTTGGCTTTTGTCTTCTGGACTTCCCTTGGGGTTGGAGCCCTCAATCTCCTAGCCTGGATGGAACAAGGGATGCAAGCCGTTCTTGACAGGAGGAGGTGCTCTGGCAGAGACCAAGGCCTTAAACCATTTAGTGCTTTGTATGTTATCATTAGAGATGGTTATCTAATGAAACAAATAATGAAAATTGTGATGAAATTGGAACGAACAGAACAGAACCATGAAAATTAGGTTTGTTACGTTTCGTTTTCGTTAATGGCGACGCACAATGAAATGAGCTGTTTTTAAATGTTAAAAAACGTCCTGAATATCTGTAACAACCCAGCGATAATTATTTATTCTGCCTGATAATACCTACCAGGGGGGTTGGAGTCCTTAAAATGTGCATTTATGTCTTTTCTCAGATCGCTGTATTTTTTTTCCTTTAAGGGGAGTTAGGGGACATTGACCCAAAATGGCTCCCATATGCCTAATATTCATTTCTTGGGTATTAAAACACCCTGGACATCCGTAAAAATGCAGTGATAATTATTTGAAATTATTACCTACCAGGGGGCTGCGGTCCTTAAAATGTTTGTTTTTGTCTTTCTCCCATCGTGATGTATTTTTTCTTTTCCCTTTAGGGGTGACACAAAATGGATTCCAGCCACAAGATGGATGCAAGCCATGTGATGGGATCATGTAAATTCTTGGAAATTTTCAACCAATAGCATGGCCAGGTTGCAGACTGGGTAGGTGTGGCAGTCACAGAGGGCATAAAAAGCTTTGGCAGCCCCCGTCCTCCTTGCTGTCTGTGGTGGGAGTTAGGGTGGGATTGCTGTCTCTGCGACTTGTTACTTTAGGCCAGCCAGGCAGGTGTGTGTCTCTGTGTTCCTGCTGGCTGCAGCCTGGCTCTTAGAGGAGAGAAAGAAGAGATTTCTCTTGCAGCTTCCCTGTGTTCATGAGTACCTCTCGGTGAGTACCCTCCCCTGCCTCACAGTGCAGTCGCTCTGCGGCTGCCTTACGCCCTGGGCAATGTCCGCCACTGCCTTTGCAGCCTCCCTGCATACTTAGTCTATACTGTGTCTCTGCCAGCATCATTGTTTTTTAGTGTTTTCCCTCTGGTCTGGGGCATTGGGGGACATCGGTGTGCGGAAATGCTTTAAGTCGCGCAAAAAGCGGGTAAAAACAAAAAACAAAAAACAAAAAATGAAATGAATTTTTTTCACAAAATTTACAAAAAATGAAAATGAACTGAAACAGACCTGCAACGAAAAATGAAAAACCAAAATGTCATTTTTTTCAATTCGTGCCCATCTCTAGTTATCATCAAAACCTTGAAGTCAATGTGGAAACAAACACGTAATAAGTGTAAAGCAGCGGGGTTGTATGTGATAGGATGGAATCATCTCACTGCAGTTAATAATCTGGCCACTGTGTTCTGGACCAGCCGAAGCTTCAGCATTAGCCTTGGTTTGTTGGTTGGTTGGTTGGTTGGTTGGTTGGTTGGTTGGTTCCAAGGGATTGGTTCCAGGGTAAGGTGTGGATAATGAAATCCATGGATAATAGTGCATGCTAAATATATAGTAGAGTAAAAGGGGTGGTCCCAGAAACAATATTTTAATATCCATTGCCACAATGGCCAAAAGAGATACTACGCTGTGTGTAATATTATTCAGACCATGTATATGTGAAGCTGTGGATACCGAATGCACAGAGAAGTGAACTTCTGAACATGAGTATTTTTTTTTAAAAAAAATCACAAATTGTGACAATGCTAAGGCCTTGGAAGCAGAACTGAACACTTTCTGAAAAGTAACTTCACAGGCTCAGATCTTCGCATGAGAAAGAGCTGGACAGCTGGAGAGGGAGGCATACAGACGCCCATCTTTGATGCCACCACCGACCTCTCTAGGTGCAGCTGACATTACAGTCTAAAATCGAATAGGTTGTTAGTCTGTTCCTCCCTGACTTTTCCTGAGTGACTGAGACCTTGCCTGAGGCTTCATTCCTGGAAGCAACTGAAGATTGATTGAGGAGAAGTAGAAATCCATTCATCTTCAGGCAGAGACGTTTCAACCCATCCTGTGTTTTGCTCCATATTCTCAAGTAGCAATAGGCATAAAAGTGGCATTCACCTTGATTTCACATCATCCTGGTCTGAATAGGCTCATAATTTGGTCAAGGGCCTGAATTGGCTCATTAGGTGGACAATGGCCTGAATAGGCTTGTTAGGTGGACAATGTCCTAAGGAGTGTGAAAGTCCCACCTAGGCAACCTTTCCCAACGCCCATTAAGTATGGTTTCATTAGGTATGGCCTTGCCAGTGGAGGAGTGAAGGGTTTATTTATTTATTATTATTTATTTATTTTATGCACTTATATCCCGCCCATCTTCCAACTCGGAACTCTGGGCGGCTTACAAAACAGCACAAAGAATAAAAACTGACAGCAAATACAATAAAAAGGAGGGGAGGCAGGACCCTCCAACGGGGGATGAAGCAGGCAGCAAAGAAGAAAGACTAAACACTAAAAAAAACTTAAATAGAAAGTTCGCCAAATGCCTCCCTAAAGAGGTGAGTTTTCAGCGCCTTCTTGAAAGCAGGCAGGGACCCTGCAAGGCGCAACTCACTGGGAAGATGCCTCCACAGTGTGGCGCCCACCATGGAGAAGGTGTGGGCACGTGTCTGCGATTTCTGAGCCTCTCTGGATGTGGCTGCCCTCAGTGAGCTCGCCTGTGTCATTCTCGTGGCCCTGGTCCCAGTTGATCTCTGGGAGATTCGCTCTGACAGGTACTCTGGTCCCAAGCCGTGGAGGGCTTTGAAGATCAAAACCAGGATTTGTCTGGAGATTGATGAAAGGGCTTTTTGATATGTAGCATACAGTTTGTGCCTGAGTCCCCACCTCTGTTGAGAAAGGGGTTTTCAATGCTCACATGGATGGCTTCCCTGACCCCTCTCTCAAACCTCCTACCTTCTCTGTCTAATACATGTAAACATCTTTGAATGAGTACCCTTTGTCCTTCAAATGGAGGTACCATGCTGATTCTGGTCCTGAGCTGTTGCACCTCCTATGCTGGGCCATTCCTTACTGCTAAAACTAGTAAGGCCACTACTGCATTTCCTTGAGCAGCCGCTTTTTATTTTGCATTGCCTTATCTCCTCCCAGGTTTACATGGTCACTAGAGCGGTTTGCAGCCCGCACTTCAGCAGTTGCTTAGCAATCGGCTTCCCCGTTCGCACTTGGCTGAACCGTTTTAAACTACAACAGGGAAATGGCAGAAACAGGGGGGAAACTGAAAAAAGTCGGCATAGTATGTCCACAAATTCAACCAAATTGCTTTAAAAGGGGGTGCAGGAAATGATTTTTTAAAATACCACCCCCAGTGGTCATTGCAAGAAAAACCGACACAGTGGTCAAAAATGGGCGTGGCCAAGGGGGCTCTTCAGAAAAAGCGATTTGAAAAGCGGACAGTGATTTTTAAAGTGATTTGTCTTTAAGAAAAAAAGGCGTTTCAAATCTTAAAGTGTGGTAGTGGTCTTGGTTCTCCTCCATCCCTGCTTGGAGATGCTGGCGATACAATTGCTTGTCGAGGATGTGCTTTCCCACAGAGACATGACTCAGAGGAAGCTCCCTTGGGAGGGAAGAAAAGAAAAACAAAACCCATGGGGCCCTGAGCACCAGAATTGTATTGTGTACAATTCTGGTCACCACATCTCAAGAAAGACCTAGTGGAACTGGAAAAGGTGCAGAAGAGAGCGACTAAAATGATTACTGGGCTGGGGCACCTCCCTTATGAGGAAAGGCTAAAACATTTGGGGCTCTTTAGTCTGGAAAAAAGGCGCCTGAGGGGGGGTATGATTGAGACGTACAAAATAATGCAGGGCATGAGTAAAGTGGACAGAGGGAAGCTCTTCTCCCTCTCACAAAATACCCAAACTAGTGGACATAAACTCAAATTGAGGGCTGGGAGACAAAAGAAAATATTTTTTTCACCCAGCGCTTTGTTAGTCTGTGGAACTCCCTGCCACAGGATGTGATGATGGCATCTGGCCTGGATGCCTTCAAAAGGGGATTGGACAGATTCCTGGAGGAAAAGTCCATTGCAGGTTACAATACAAACCATGATGGAGATGTGTAATCTCCAGTCTTAAAACCGGGGTACTTCAAGGGCCAGATGCAGGAGAATGGTTTCAGGAGACAGGTATCTAGTCTCATGTGCTTCCAAACGCATCTGGTGGGGCCACTGTGAGATACAGGAAGCTGGACTAGATGGGCCTTTCGCCTGATCCAGCATGGCTCTTCTTATGTTCTTATGTTCTTATGGGAGAGCAATTTATCCTGAAGCAAAATCCCCCCAGTCAAATGTGTTGGTTGCTTCTCAGATGGAATCTCCGTAACTCAGAAGGAGACTTCCGTTTGACTTGGAGAAATACTTTTCTTCTCAACGGGTTGGAGAGAGGTGCTGAGCCCCTTGTGAGGTGGCTATCGGATTTTGCCTCAGGACAAAGAGCAGACAGACGGCTTGGTTGTGCTTCCAGAGAAACATCTGAGGAATTTTGAGGCAGTGAGATCTGAGGAGTCACAAGAAATATCCAAGACACTCGGTACCACATTCCCAGGGGTCAAAGGGACAAAAAATCCAGCAGGCCTCTTTTTAACAGCAGCATTTGTAGGGACCCAACTCCAGGACTTCCCCTTCTTAAGCATTTTCCCAAATCCAGCCCTTTCCCATCAACCGCTTGTGCAAATGGCTTCTTGTGTTGGAAAGGAGAAATCCCTCTTTTACGTTAGACAAAGCTGGCAGTGCCGGGCGGGCGATGGAGCTTACAGCAGAACTGACCTCATAGAAAGAATGAATCACTTGTCTCCCTCAGGGCAGGAATAGTTGTTCTAGGATTTGAAGCCTGTCTCATCATCGCAGTTATCAGCCAAGAACAAGGAGGTGGAAGCTGTCAAAGTGAGACACCTGGCTGGTGGATAGGTTTCTATGCCCGGCAGCCATTTTACCATCCCACAAAAACCTATTTGATCTGACATTTGCCAATGGATGAGGAAGGGGGAGGGTTTCAGGAGAGACAGAAGG
>JAHTLZ010000054.1:9168414-9178628 GCA_023846285.1 Phrynocephalus versicolor
CACACACACACACACACACACACACACACACACACACACACACACACTAGATCTTTGGTGTATCCTTCTTTCACTAATCTGAATCACTTTTGTTCTGGTGGCTTTTATTTATTTATTTATTTATTTATTTATTTATTTATTTATTTATACTCTGCCCATCCCTGCCATATGACCACTCTGGGCAGCTAGCAACAAAAACAACACAGTAACAAATAAATGCAACATAAACCCATGACATAATACCAATTCACTCAGTAACATATTAGAGATGGGCACGAATTGAAAAAAAATGGTGTTCCATTTGTCGTTTCTCGTTGAGAGGTCCGTTTCGTTTTGTTTCCATTTTTCGTGAATTTTTTGGAAAAATTTCATTTTTGTTTTTTGTTTTTTCATTTTTCATTTCTACCCACTTTTTGCGCGATTTTAAAAAGCATTTCCGTGCGTGGGCGTCCCCCAACGCCCCAGACCAGAGGGAAAACGCTAAAAAAAATTGATGCTGGCAGAGACACAGTATAGACTAGGTTCGCAGGGAAGCTGCAAAGGCAGTGGTGGGCGTTGCCCAGGGTGCAAGGCAGCAGCAGAGTGACTGCACTGCGGGGCAGGGGAGGGTACTCACCGAGAGATATGCACACACACACACAGGGAGGCTGCAGGACTGAAGCTAGAGTCGCAGAGACAGCAATCCCACCCTAACTCCCACTGGAGACTGCAAGGAAGACGGGGACTGCGAGAGCTTTTTATGCCCTCTGTGGCTGCCAGACCTGCCAACTCTGCAACCTGGGCATGCTATTGGTTGAAGTTGTTCAAGAATTGGCTTGCCTCCATGTTGTGGCTGGAGTGGCGACATCCATTTTGTCATCCTTAAAGGGAAAAGAAAAATACATTGCGATCAGAGAAGACAAAACCAAACGTTTTAAGGACCCAACCCCCTGGTAGGCAATAATTTCAAATAATTATCACATTTTTGCTGCGTTTTTATGAATGTCCAGGGCGTTTTATACCCAAGAAATCAATATTAGGCATTTGGGAGCCATTTTGGGTCGATGTCCCCTAACTCCCCTTAAAAGAAAAAAATACAGGGATCTGAGAAAAGACATAAATGCATGTTTTAAGGACCCTAACCCCCCGGTAGGTATTATCAGACAGTATAAATAATTATCGCTGTGTTTTTATGGATGTCCAGGGCATTTTTTAACATTTGAAACAGCTCATTTCATTGTGCGTCGCCAGTAACGAAAACGAAACGTAACGAGCACAATTTTCGTCTTTCTGTTCATTTCGTTCCATTGTCATCACAATTTTCGTTAGTCGTTTCATTACGTAATGGAACGAATAACAAATAACAGAAACGAAAAAATGTTCATTTTGTGCCCATCTCTAATATCAATCCATAGGAGATCTAAAAACGATGATCACCACAGAATATCTCTCAATGCCATTTGCAGGGAATCGTAAGCAGGTGAAGACATCCGCTTGGGAATACCCTGACGCAAATGGTGAGCCACCACGTGAGACAGAATGCTGTACTGGATGGTCTGTGGCCATCATCAATACAGTAAAAAAGTGAAATGCTGGTAATTAGCTGAAGTCCATGTTGAAAACAATTATCTAAAGAAGTGAACTTGTCCTTGAAACATCACAGTAAAATATGGCAGCTAGTCTTTGAGGTGCTGTAAAGTTTTTGTCTTCTTTTTATTTATTGGTTAGTTGGTTGGTTGGTTGGTTTGCATTGTTGTTTTTCCTAAAAAAATTTTTAAAAGGGATCAAAACGTTTAGCTACTCATCCAAGCAGCTTCATCAATCTGAAGCTGCTTGGATGAGTAGCAAAACGTTTCAATCACTCAAGAAAAGAAGTCCAGTTGCCATGACTCAACTTCCAGATAAACTCACCTGGATGACTGAGAATCTTCACAGACATAAAGAATCAATGGCAACTTCCCAAGCTCGTCAGGCACACACACACCAAACTCATCCGAAATAGACAACCACACAAGCAATCTGATCTGTACATTCAAGATTATTTTCAATTCCATCTAGACATAGCCAGATACATGTCACCTTTCTTGTTAGGTGAAGTCAAAAACAGAGATCTTAACATCTGGCAGTCAATGCACTAAAGTCTCAATGCCCTTGATTTATTGAAAGATGTCTCCGTTGCAGAGTGAGAAGAAATAAACTCAGTATTTGTTTTTCTTGTATCACTCTGAACCACCTGAATGATTATGCTGATGCTAAGAAACATTCTCTGAGATGGGCAGTGGACACAAAAATGTTATTTGGGGCCAGAAGTCCTGCATCAGTCATATATCCTTTCCTGATAGATCAGCATTTTTAAAAATAGCTTTGCACAAGCTCACATCTCTCTCAAGTGCCATACTTTAAGGAACTTCAAATTCCTAGCTTTCCTGGCAAACATGCACCTCTCAGGAGGCAAACGTCTCTGCAGGGACATGGGGATGTCAACAATTGCTCTTAGAACCAGTAGATCTGTCACTGTTGTGTACGCTCCAAGCTGTATAAGGCAAGGCTGGTATGACCCAATCGTGACCGTGTTTGCTCAGAAGTAGGTCACACTGACTTAAGGAAGACTTGAGAGTAGAAGGAGGCTTCCAGAAATCTAAGAAAGAGTGCCCAGGATTGTGAATGTGTATTCCAGGCATACAACTTGTGCAAATTAAAATTACAAGACGTCAGCCATCAAAGGGAGGAACAAAGGGACTGTTCATCCAGCTGATCTTTATCATGTGAGATCTAATTTGGGTAGCATTACTAAAAATAATAGCCATGGGTGCAGAACATGTGGGCAGTTTATATAGCCTAGTAACAAAGAACTTAAGAGTTACAGATCTGGAAGAGACCTTATGGATCATCAAGTCCAGAGTGCACAGTGGAGAATCAAACTTATCTAAATAATTCAGCCATCCGGCAGTACACCACCAGTCACTCAACTGAATGCCCTGGAAAACCTTGCTGTCACCACCCTATGTTGTGCTGTCAAGTGGCCTTTGTCCAGTGGTGGGGACTAGAGATGGGCACAAGATGACCATTTTTGTTACCGTTCTCCGTTATTCATTCAGTTTCGTAACAGTACGAATAATGACCGTTGCGATGGGGCAGGCTTGAACCGAACAGAACCAAGAAAATTTTCTTCGGTTCTGTTCGTTTCCGTTATTGCCGTCACGCCGCTCACGTGATGAATAATGGAGCAGCGGAGGGGGTGAGAGGAGGCTGGGATCCCATCCCCCTGTCCAGCCATCTGTGATTGGTGAATGACAGCCCACTGGGGGCTGGGCCTGGCGGAGCATCTTTGCCCCCTCCCCGCCAGAGCCAACGACGCAAGACTTTGCTGATCACGCAAGAAGAGGTGGGATCCGAGCCGTTATGGGCTGGGCTCCAGGATCTCGGCCATGTGGCGAAGCGGCAACGGTGCAGCCAGCTCGGAAGCCTGAGTGGATGGCGTCGTTGGAGCATGGGGGAGTGCAGCGGCACCCCCCCACAAGTTTCCTGGGTCTAGGCTAGGGGGTGCAGGGTGGCGGTCTGCCGGGGCAGTGGCTTCTGGGGCGGAGTGGTTCCCAGGGGTCACAGTTAGGGTGGCACTGCGCGGGGCCCCAGGGGTAACGACCTGATGGAGGTGGTGGACGGTACGGTGGATCGGTCCTTGGGGAGGGGGCCCAAGGGAGGGCGGCACTCGGTGGTGCTCCGGGGGTGGCAGCCTGTTTAGGGTGGTGACCGGAGCAGCACCCAGCTCCAGGAGGACTCCCCATGGCCACGGGATTGCTCTCCTGCTGGCAGGCTTGCCACCGGCTCCAGTGGCACCCGGCCCCGGGAGGGCTCTCTGTGGCTGCTGGAACGCTCTCCTGGCCTGCATGCCGCCAGCTCCAGTGGCGCCCAGCCCTGGGAAGGCTCCCTGCAGCCGCAGCTTGCCGCACCCGAAAAATGAAGAAACAGAAATGAAGTGGGCACTGGGGGCCCGAAAAATGGAAACGGAATGAAGTGGACCCCAGGGCCTGAATAACGACCACAAAATGCCATTTTGGCATTTTGTGCCCATCTCTAGTGGGGACTCTATGAACAAGTGACCTATCAGCTCTTGGGAAGTCAGATCGGTGGCTTTTACAGAGTCATCCCCTCTCCTATTTCGCTTTCCACTTCTCCTGCTGCCTTCGACTCTTCCAACCATTATTGTCTTTCCGCAGTAAATTAGTGTTGGAGAAACTCAGGTCATTTCGGCATGAAATTAGTCTTGGAAAAAAATATGTCCGGTTCTTCCCCTCCCACCGAACTTGTTGAGTTATTCCCAGTTTAATCTCAGGTTGGAATGGGCGTTGTCACAACAAGATGATGTGATTAAATGCCCGAAGAATCCAGTTCCAGTGCCCCCACTCTTGTTTAGACACCTAAGTGCTCTGCTAATTTACCTGCTTACTCTTCCGCCCTTAAGGCCACTGAAATCCCAGTGATATCAGCTGCCCTCTTCCAGGTGTGGGACAAAGATACTATGTGCAGGTCAGAACTTTGAAAAAGTAACTTTTTTTAAGATGACTTTAGAAAAGCTGCCTTTGGGGCATCTTTTGACAAACATGCCCACCAGCAGAAACTCCAGCATCCCCTCCTGGCCCTATTGTTCTACCTATTTTCCGGCTGTGGCCCCAGTGGTCTTCACTGGGCACTAGAGATGAGCACGAAATGAGCGATTTTTCGTTTTTGTTTTTGTTTTTTCGTTTCGTTTTGCAATGAAAACAAAACGAAAAAAATTTTCAAAACAAAACGAAAATGAAAATGAAAACGGCCAATTTTGCCGTGTTTTTCGTTTTCATTGCAGCAAATGCATTGAACTGAAAAGAATGCTAACAAAACAGTAATTTTTCATTTTTGTTTTTGTTTTTTCGTTTCATTACCTAACGAAACAAAAACAAATTTTTTTGCAAAAAAACCTCACAAAAACAAAAACGAACCGAAACGGACCCCTAAACGACCAAACGACAAATGAAACACCTTTTTTTTTTTTAGTCGTGCCTATCTCTACTGGGCACGCTAAAAGTCATGGTCTGGAGAAGCAATTGGGAAGGATGAGTCCCAATCCAGGAAGGGCTGGTAAAGGCAGGTGGCAGGGACTGGGGTCCATGGTGTTGCTCCTCCTGTATCCTCCTTTGCTGCACCTGTGGCTGCTTGGCTCTCCCCCACCAAAACTGGTATGTGTGGGGGGGATAGGTTCCACATCTCCTGACAGGCAACAAGGATGCCAAGGCCAGGGTGATGTTGGATCAGCTGGGAGCTGCAGTGTCAGGGGCTCAGGTCCCAGCTCTCTTCCCTGGCTAAAAGAGCAGGGAGGGCAGAGGTGGCTCCCCTTGTCCTCTACACCTCTGTAAACAGGTGCAGAAGATGGGGTACCCATGCTTTTCTGCATCCTCCCACAACTCCTCTTCCTGGCTGACCCCCCCACCCCCACCCCGGGAGCCCTGCAGAATCCACCCTCTTCCTCCTCTGTCTGTCGTGCATCAGGAACCAGGTCCCTTTCTTGACCTATCATGGTACATCTCTGCTAGCTAAAGGCCCAGGAGTCTCAGTCCACTACCCCCCAGGCTCCCAAGGCTTGTGGGGCAGGGCCAGACAACCAGTTGGGTCCTTTGAGGTGACCCCTCTTACCTTTGGCTACATCTGCCAGCATCTCATTCCTTAAGGGACAACAGCTCTGCAACATGAACCGCTGTTGTTGTTCCGAAGCCACATTTGGGGTGCCAGTCGGCGTTTCCTTCCACCCACCCCAAAGCTTTGCTAATTGGCTAATCTTTCTGTGGGATTCCTTACATGCAAAAAAAAGTGTTCTGCTTCTAGGACCTCCTCCTTCCATATGAACCGGCAATTAAGATTGAGCCAGGGGGCCCTCTTGAAAGAGCCATCCCTCAAGGAAGTGAGAGGGATGGCTTGCAGACACAGGGCCTTCTCGGCAGCTGCCCCCAGGCTATGGAATGCCCTCCCAAGTGAGATCCGCCTGGTGCCAACACTAATGACATTTTGGCGCCAGGTAAAAACCTTTCTGTTCCAGAAGTTTTTTAATTGATACAATATAGACTGTGGGTCTTCTGATGGCAATTTTAGTGTAATGATTTTAGTGTAAGGTTTTTATTATTGTTTTAACTATTTATTGCTATTTGATGTTTTTAACTGTTTTAATTCTTTGATTGGAAGCCGCCCAGATACATATAAGTTGTAAAATAAATGAATAAATAAAATAAAATAAAATAAAATAAAATATACCGCCCATAGTGCATAAAGCACTCTCTGGGTGGTTTATAATTTAATTGTGAAGGCTAAATGTTGCCCCCAAGCCCCAAGCAAGCAAGGTACTCATTTTACCAACCACAGAAGGATGGAATGCTGAGCGAACCTTGAGCCGCAGAAGGATGGAATGCTGAGCGACCTTGAGGGATTGAACCTCAGGTCATGGGCACAGGTTTAGCTGCAGTACAGCCGTTTAACCACTGTGACACAAGGCTTCCTACATGGAGGAAGTTTGGTAGGAGAAGAAAGACAGGAAGGAAAGAATAGAACTCAGTGAGTTTTTATTACCACCTGAAATGGTTTGTGGTTTGAAGACTCTGAAGCAGATTTCCATTCCACTATATATTTTTAAAAAGAGTGCTCTATTTTAAAAGATGCTAGAGACCCAGGGATGCCTAAATGCTGTTGCCACCTGTAAGCCACACCGCTTCTTTCATACACAAAAAAACACATATCATTCCAGTCTACCAGCCCAGGGGACCCCATGGAACAAGCTTGCCTCTTTGTTCCGCTGGAGCAGCTGGTGTTCCAGGGAAAGGTGCCAGAAGAGCTTGGGGGGGTTCCTTTTCACCTTCGCAAATCCTGACATGTAGCAAACCCGGTCAGCTCCGCAGGCCAACACCAGCATCACCTTTCCTCCCCCCCCCAGAGGAGAAGTTGGCGACCATTTTCGGAACTGGACTCGGCCAAATGGGCTGACACCAAAGATAACTCTTCATCAAGATCTCCTACCTAGGTGCATCCTTCTTTCTCCAATTTATGTGAAACAAATAATAATCATGGGCCATCCAACTAGTTCTGACTGACGGCAGCCTTTCTAAGGTATTGTAGATGTAGAGCAGTGGTTCTCAACCTGTGGGTCCCCAGATGCTCCTGGACTGCAACTCCCAGAAACCCCTTCCAGCACAGCGAGTGGTAGAGGATTCTGGAAATTGCAGTCCAGGAACATCTGGGACCCACCGGTTGAGAACCACCACTCTAGAGCAATGATGGCCCAAAATGTGATTCCAAACCCACTAATTTTTCACAAAGTGCCAATACAGCAATTTAACCTGAATAGCTGCGTAGATGCCCTAAGCGCATCCAATCTCGTCTGATTTTGGAAGCTAAGCAGAGCCGGCTCTGGCTAGTACTTGGATGGGAGACCACCAGGGAATGCCAGGTGCTGTAGGCGCCTCGAGTAGGAACTGGCAAACCACTCCAGTATTCCTGCCAAGAAAACTCCATGGACATGAGGTCACGAAGAGTCAGTCACGAGTCTGTAACCACACACACACACACACACACAGAGGTGGCTGTGAAGGGATGTTGTCGGGGGCCCAAAGAAAGGGTTCCGAGTGCCACTTTTGGCACCTGTGCCATAGATTTGCCAACACTGACCTAGAGTATTCAGGAGTGGTTTCTCTTCCTCTTTTTCCAGGGGTGCCTTGAGACTCTGCAGCTTGCCCAAGGCTGCCCAGGCTGGCTTCATCACCAGCAGGCCCAGTAGGGAAGCCAACGGTCAAAATCTGGCTCCTCAATGAGGTCTCCAACTCACTGGGCTACATGAAACCGATTGTACCCAACTTGTCTGGTACAAGAAACTGCAATGGAAGGAGGGTGGATCTGCCGATTGCTGTTTCTCACTGTTTGTTATTTTAATTTGGGGAGATTTGGAGAAGTCTCACCGAATCACTTTTTCTCCAGTCCAACGGACTGTCTCAAAAACCAGAGAAAACCTCCTGGATGTTTGTTGTCTCCTTCATGTCCATAGAGTCCAGAACAAGAATGAGACAACAACTGCTGGATAGCCCAGTGGCATAGATATCTGGCTGTGGAGCCAAAGGTTGGGAGTTCGATTCCTCACTGGGACTCCTGGACAGGGTCTGGACTCAATGACCCATAGAGATACTTCTAGCTTTGCAGTTCTACGATGACAGTGCTCGCCATGCGCCCAGCACTGGTAAATGTAAATAAGGTATTTCGCTTATCATCCTGATGGTCCCTTGTGGCATCATGTTCTAGTTCTTGTATGTTATACTTGTTAACCACCCTGAGTTTTTTGTTCAGGAAAATAGGGCGGTATAGAAATATAAAAATAAATAAAATGAATTTTACACCAGGATATACATGGGAGAGATGTTTGTTCATTTGTTTGTTTGTTTGTTTTTCATTCATTCGTTTGTTTGTTTGTTCATTCATTTATTCAATTTATATATCAAAATCACCCATCTGGCTAAAAGCCATCCTGGGCAGTTTACAACATGGGATAAGTATGACATACAGTGGTACCTCGACTTACATATTTAATCCATTCTGAATGCATGCTCTTAAGTCAAACTACTCTTAAGTCAGGGTACCTATCTAAAAATTAAAAAAAATAAGTTAAAAAAATCAAAAACATGGAAAAAATATTTGTAAGTCGAGCAGACCATATTTAAAATTTGTAAGGCGGCAGTTAAAATGCCAACAGTTTTCCGCTCTTAAGTCGAATTGCTCTTAAGTTGAGCTGCTCTTAAGTCGGAGTATCACTGTACGTTGTTACATCTACTTAGCTGTACTTTTGATTTAGCCCAAGAATGGATAACCTGTGGTTTACAATATACATGATGTAATGCATAATGTCCAACACTGGAGGCATTCAAGAGAAATATGGACAACCACCTCACAGATCCGCTTTGATTTGTATTCCTGCCTCAAGCAGAGGGGTGGAGTTGATGGCCTTGTAGGTGCCTTCCAACCTCACAGTTTTATGATTCTCTGATTCTGCGTAACATTTTGCAGCATGGCAAAGCCTCCATGAAAAAGGCAATCTAAAGTACAAGTAGCATTGAACTGAGTCCTGCTGACTCTGTGCTTTCTCGTGTGTAAATGATGAAGAAAACCTGGCTCATTGGGGACTCTCAATTTGTCTCTAGGCGCATCCAGTTCCAATTAGATGTTTCCCAAGCTACAGGCCTGCACAAGTCAGGAAAATACCGCTCCCAGCAAAACCAGGCTTGGGCCATGTGCATATTTCCTAAAGGTAGCATTAGCATAAGCAAGGGTAATTAGATTTATATGTGCTTAGATGAACAGGTTTTTGGGAAGACATGAGGAAGGGAAGCACTGGAGACACTCAGAAAAGAAAGGCAGCTCACGGTTCTTTCTTTTGATTAAATGTTTTATTTCATTTTATTCGGCTTTTATAACACCCAATTAGTGCAAAGCACTATGGGAGTCGTTCTCACCCCCTGGGGTTGTTCTTTGAATTAAGCTTGGCAGTATATACATCCATAAATAAATAAATAAATATTCTGAGTGGCTCACAATCAAGAAGGTCAAACAAAGAGTGAGCGTAAATCATACAACAACAATAATGCAAACATTAAGCAATTCGGACCCAGCGTCACAAGGCAAGCAAGTGGAGAACATCAACCAACAATCAGATAGGTAGGGCAGCTGTCAGGTTCATATTGGGGGGTGGGGGCTCAAAACCCTTCAAAACCTTTGTCAGACTGAGGAAATCCAAAAAAAAAAAAATATGGAGGACTCGCAACTGGCTTTTCTCAGTCTGACGAAGCCACATGGATGAGCAGCGAAACGTTTCAATCTCTCAAGAAAAAGAAGTCCCGTTGCCATGAATCAACTTCCAGATAAACTCACCTGGATGACTAAAAATCTTCACTAGGTTGGCCTCATCACTCTTGTCCTTCTGTCAATAAGCAAACACCTTCCTCTTTAGGTTGGCATTTAAACAGTCAGTTGCCTCAGGGATGTTGGCTTTGAAATCACCGCAATATTTAATGTTTTAAAATTGCATTCCTATGGGAAATTTGTACAAAGGAAATTTTGCTTAACAGAATCCCATTTGGAACAAATTAATTCCTTTATACAAGGTATAGGATAGATAGATAGATAGATAGATAGATAGATAGATAGATAGATAGATAGATAGATAGATAGATAGATAG
>JAHTLZ010000054.1:9195450-9248189 GCA_023846285.1 Phrynocephalus versicolor
TATTTATTTATTTATTTATTTATTTATTTATTTATTTATTTATTTATATACCAACCGTCTTCCAAAGGAACTCTTACAGCAAAGTGTTGTCCGTATATACTGCCCCATAGTGCTTACAATTCTCTCTGGGCCCCTATCACACTGCAGCATTACCAAAAGCCTTTTCACACGACCCCTAAGATCTGCTGGCCACTTAAATTTGGACCAGAGATCTTAGGGGTTTGTCACTGTTCCTGCGTTCCCACCCCCTCTGCACTCCTGGCTGCTGGCTGCGTGAGGAGAGGGAGGAAAAAAATGGAGAAAAGAATGCCGCTCACCTCCGTTCTGCCGTCCCAGCACTGCATTCAGATCTCTTAAAGGGGCGGGGGGCAAAAAAAGAACAAACAGAAGCAAGGAGAGCCCGGCAGTCACTACGTTATATCCGCATCAGGAATTTTCATCTCCGGAGAGCAGGTATCTGAAAAGTGCGCTGGGATGCGCTTAGGTGGGCATGGTCACACTTAATTTACTGTAAACTCCGGAGCTGGTGGGGAAAGAATTTTAAGCTCTGGAGCTGGGAGCCATTTGCGGCAGAGTTTAGGGGTCGTGTACAAATACCCCAAATCACATTCACGTGATTCAAATATAATGAAATCAATAGCTGGTTAAATGTCTCTGAAAAGGAACCGACTGGGCCTTACTACTGTAGTATCATTTTCTCAGTAATATTTTGTCTTGCAAGGGAGCCGGGATCTGGGTCATGAGGAGTTTCAAGCGTCATTTTCACACTTCCCAAGACTCTGTGTGAAAAGAAGCACAGCTCACCCCTAAATTTTACACATTTGTGAGGCTTACAAGGAAATAAAGTGAGCACAACATGATATAAATGATGTAAACAAGTCAGATGAGTGTGATGGGTGGGGGTGGGGTGGGGGTTCAACAAATACGATTTAGTTTGCTGGAGGGAAATTTTGAACAGAAGCCCAGTGTATACATTATTCCAAATTTGCAAGCAATTCAGTAAAGACATACATGAAATAAAGGCCAGTGTTGTGTCCCCCCTCACCCCGTGAAATCATACAGCTCAAACAACTGATAATCACAACAGAGCTGGCTCTACCATAATGGATAAGGGGATATTGGAAGGAGCAAACAGAACCATTCCATCATTGAACTTAACAACCTCCTCCCTACCTCCTGTTCTCACTATTAGAGATTTCTTTACAACCTTGCATGCTGACTGTAGTTTGAGTGACTGGAGGTGTGTGTGTGTGGAGGGCTTTTCTCAGCTGGAGTAAATGTCTGTGTGTACAGCACTAAGCAATCATTCCTTCCAGCTTTTGAAACTCAAAGAGGACCTGCCTCTCTGGTGGGTGTTCTTTCGCTCTCCTTCACTGGTTGCCGGTACTTCTTTGCTGCTGTTGATCTGTTCAGTTGATTATTAGTATGTGTGAAATGAACAAGGTGATATGCACAAGTCTGTAATTTTGAGCAACTTAAGTAAGTAAGTAAGTAAGTAAGTAAGTAAAAGTAAGTAAGTAAGTAAGTAAGTAAGTAAGTAAGTAAGTAAGTAAACTCTCCTACAAATGTCTCAGAGTTACTGAGACTTGAAGAGCCAGTTAATGAGAAGGGGGTGGACTGTGTGGAACTTGTATTGATTCTTCTATGTAGGACAGTTACTTCATGTCCCGTTCGTCCCTCCTTGCTGTCCCACTTGGGACCGGTACAAAAAAACTTACTTCACGTCCATATCGTGACAGCAAAAAGTTGTCTCGACCACGCCCCCAGAACCGGGAACAGAGTGTGACAAGCTGTACCTACCCCTGGGCTGGGGAATGCTCTTGTCACGGTTCGTTCCCAGTTCCTGTTCCGAGACAAGGGACCGTTTGGTAACAACTGTCACGCAACAACCAGTGTCCACCTAGTGGTCAGCAGCTGACATTCAACATTAGTTTCCCTATCGGAAACACCATGCAGTGCAATTAAAGAAAGTAATGAAAATTCTGTAGCATTGACGAGTAAATCCTGGAAGACCAGTAAATTGAAATATCAAAAAAGTTTGATTTACAATATTTTTTTAAAAGGGTTAAGAAAGCAAGACAAATTCAGAATTTGTCATGGAAGAAGACCATGAAGTAACAGTTGTCACGAGACAAGTAATTACACCCATGAGTAAACAGAAACAGGGACTGAACAGGAACAAAACCACGTGACCACGAACAACTTTGTCACGGTACAAGCTTAATAGCGGAACAAGGTAGGACATGAAATAACTGCCTAGGTCTCTGTTTCTATTCTGTAGCAAAAGGAGAATTTTACCAGACATCCAAAACTCTGCAACAGCATCTCCTTAAGCCAACCCTTCTCTGTTCAACATCAAGTGAGTGTGGCAGGGGACGGCAAGCTTCTTATCAGCAGCCAGTGCTAGGTGACCGTTTGATGGAACTGGCCACCCCACAAATTATCTGGCACATTTAAAAGCCCAGCTGGTGTTTTTAAGCTGGCCTTGGCAGCTCGGCTTAAAAATATGTTGGCTGCTTTAAGCGGCTGGACAGGTCCGTTGTCCGCTTGGCCCCAGAGGGCAGGTGGTTGGCTTGGCAGAACCGGGCATGAAACGGCAGAGGAGAAAGAAAGGAAGGAGGCAGAAGAGCAGTAGGATCCGGGGGTACAACAAGACACATTTGGAAAGGCTGTAGACAGACAGTCTTTCTCCCACCTCAAGCTTTGGGAAATCTTCTGTTATATCACATCCGGCAAGCAGGAAGGCTAGTGATCATAGCCTGTGAGGTCCTACCAAGATGTTCAGGATTATCTTCAACACAAATGTAATCCTATGAGAAATACCTTCTCGTCTTTTGCTCCAGACCTCTAACTCTGAGCCACGTTTCCACGCTGAGCTTAGCCTGTTGCTGCAGAGAGGGGTGGGGGGGGGAGAGAAAGAGGCATTGCTGCAGATAATGCCAAGCTGTGTTTCCCTTCCAACTCCGAGATGCACGAGAAATCCTTAGCGGTAGACAGGCTTGATGTAGCTAGCAGTTCGTGCAGATAACAACAAAAATGGCATAGCTAAAAGTTCTTTAATTAAAGAGTGGGCAGCCTCCAGCTGTTGTATGACTACGGCTCCTGTCATCCATCCCCATTGGCTTTGTTGCTGGTTCAACATTCTTTGAGAGTGTCAACAAGCATGTGGATAAGGGAGATCCAGTTGACATTGTTTATCTGGACATTCAGAAGGCTTTTGACAAGGTCCCGCACCAAAGGCTCTTGAATAAACTTGCCAGTCATGGAATCAAGGGACAGGTCTTGTACTGGATCAGCAACTGGCTTGAACAATGGCGCCTAAGAGGTGACCCGATTGAAGTTTATACAATCACACATGGTGTGGGCAAGGTAGATAAGGAAAAGCTGTTTTCCTTGTAGCACAACACTAGAACTGGGGGGGGGGGGCACTACATGAAACTTTCGGGTGCTAGATCTCAAACAAATAAGAGAAAGTACTTTTTCATCCAGAGGATCACTGGTCTGTAGAACTCCCTGCCAACAGAAGTGGTGATAGCTGTCAGCCTTGACAGCTTTAAGAAAGGATTGGACTAATTCACTGAGAACAAGGGTATCAGTGGCTATCCTTATGGATGCCTAAGGACAAACTCCAGGTTTGAGAGATAGACAGGATATTATCTCACAATGCCATTTTCAGGGAATCTTAAGCAGGTGAAGACATCTGCTTGGGAATACCCTGAAGTAAATGGTGAGCCACTGTGTGAGGCAGAATGCTGGACTGGATGGGCTGTGGCCTGTTCCAGCAAGGCTGTTCTTATGTTCTTATGTTGAACTGCCTCATGCCAGATTAGATGGTGCTGTGGCTTCCCCCCCCCCCTCTTTTTTGGGTGCTGCAACAGCTTCTTGGAGTCTGTGGAGAAACTGCCCTGCCACCTTTCTGACCCACTCAGTAATATTAGGTATGTACATGTCTTCCATACTCTCCAGAGCACCCTGAATGAACTATGAGGTTGAGATTACTAGTATTATTTTTATTATTACTAGAGATGGGCACGAAACGAACAATTTTTCGTTTTCATTTTCGTTTTTTCATTTCGTTATGTAATGAAATGAAAAACGAATTTTGTCTCTAAAATGAAACGAAACAAACAGAAACACCAGAAATTTTGTCGTCTGTTTCATTTTCGTTACGGCAATACATTGAATTGCTTTAAATGCCAAAAAAATCACGAAAAAATGAAATAAATGGTAACAAAACAGTAACAAAACAAACGAAAACGAAAATGATTTTTTTTCAAAAATTTCACGAAAAACGAAAACGAACCAAAACGGACCCCTAAATGAAAAACGACAAACAAAACACAATTTTTTTGATTCGTGCCCATCTCTAATTATTACTATTCCCTCTTGTCGGGTACTTGTCTTGTTGTTGTTCTCTTGTGGTTTTTGTATTATTGGTTGTTTTCCCTTTTCTCTCTCTAGATTATTACCATTATTATTATGTTTAGCTTGTTTGATATATCACTGTTGTTCACCGCCCAGAGTTCCCATTTGAGGAAAATCAGATTGTGGTATGCAAATATAAAAATAAATAAGTAAATAAATAACTGAGGAAAAAAGGCTACGTCCGTGGCAAAAGTGAATCCTATCAGCTTGAGAGGTCTTAGTTGTTATTTTTTAAATGGAAACTCTTAGGATCAAGGAGTTTGGTTCTGTTGTCATAGAAAAGCAGGTACGTCGTACCCAGAAGGGCTGTGACCTTTCTCTTTAATTGCTTTAAAAAAATTAAAAATGAATGAGGGATTGGCTTTCCAGTGCCTTTAGATTCCACAGACATTTTTGCATAGAGAAAGCACCCGTCGTTAATAGATGCCAACCCCCGTCCGCAAGCTTTTTGGGAGCTTTTCAGTACACAATGTTTTCCCTTTTTATGTATGTATATATATATTTTTCCAGCCGCCTTGTCACTCCCAGGATGAAAGAGGCAAGACTCAATTCCCTGTAATTAGTGGCTTTTACATTCCGAGCAAATGCATTAAACTCAGAAGAAAAGGTACCGTTTCGAGAGCTCCCACATTGATGCCATGGGTATTTGAATGAGTCGGAATAGTCTTTGTGCCAGCTGTCGAGAAAGCAAGGGTTATGTGGTGTCTTTTGCAACCCTTTAGGAAAGAAAGAGAGGAAGAAATGATGGCGAAGCTGAAGAGAAGGAAGGGAAAGCAGCCGTTGGATAAAAAGTCTACAGAGGTTGGCTTTCAAGAAAAGATGAATTTGAATCCCTCTACACTGGAGAACACTGAAACAGGAGGTCCCATTCAGCACCAAATCAGAGGTCCTTCTGTGTTAAAACCATCTTCCCTTTCTAACCGCAAGTCTATGCTAAAGTCGGGGAATGTCTCCCAAAGAAATTTCTCTAAATGATTTGTTTTCAGTGAGAGAACCGTACCTCAACATGTTCGAACAGAGTGTCTGTCAACAGCTCATTTGTCCCAACAAGTCTTCTCATTCCCAGCCTTAGAAAGAAACAATAAGCACCTTTTCCCATCAGGTGTTCCACAATTTGTGCAAATCACACGAAGATGTTAATATTTACCGTTTTTGCTCAGATCAACCAAAAAAGGGTGCCCTGCCATGTGAAGACACCCTATGTGGGTGGCAGCAGAAGACCTGGACTTTTTACTTCAGCATTGGGTTGAACAAAGCCCCTCGTATTTTCCACGAAACTGTATTTTGCATCAAGAATTTGTTCTTTTGCAGAAGAAAATCAAACAGTGCCAAATGTGAGGGTTCTTTCAGAAAATCCTAACCTCTGCTCAAAAGACATGCATTTTGTGCAAATGCCCTTTAGCCTAGGGGGTTTCTTCCCAAAAACCATAATCTAGGTTTTGGTATAATTTATAGTTAATTGTTCCATCTTACAAAGTTGCCCAAATTTGGATAGCATTCTTTTGAGTCCAATTTTGTTCAGAGATAACAGTACCAGGTCATCAACGTAGAGCAATATTGAGATCTTACGACTACCGACAGCTAGAGGGAAAAAAGAAGATGATGCCATTGCAGGGACTAGGTTGTTTACATAGAAATTGAAAAGAAATGGTGCTAAAATGCACCCTTGTTTCACCCCTCGATTGATACATATCTCACGAGATAGTACACCTTGTAGACCAATTCATACTTGCATCTTATTGTTTTGATGTAATAACCATATTAGCCACAGGATTCTTTTATCAATGTTAGTTTTGTTCAATTTGTACCATAAGTGCTGTCTATTTATCAAGTCAAAGGGTGAAGAAAAGTCAATAAAAGCAGTAGAGATGGGCATGAATAGAAAAAAATGGAGTTTCGTTTGTCATTTGTCGTTAAGAGGGCCGTTTCAGTTCATTTCCGTTGTTCGTGAAATTTTTCAAAAAAATCATTTTTGTTTCGTTACCGTTTTGTTACCGTTTTGTTACCATTTATTCCAATTTTAATGGGTTTTTTTAGCATTTAAAGCCGCTCACTTCATTGCAGTAACGGAAACGAAACGCACCACAAAAATCCCCGCATTTCTGTTCGTTTCGTTTCATTTTAGGGACAAATTTCGTTTGTCATTTTGTTGCGTAATGAAATGAAAAACGAACAATGAAAACGAAAAATTGTTCGTTCCGTGCCCATCTCTAAAAAGCAGTATAAAGGAACTTACTTGGGCTCTTAGCACAAAGTATAATATTTGGTGTGAAATGCATTTTGCAAAAACATAGTTTTGTTTATTGTGGGCTTGGATTTCTTGATTGTTTGTTTGTTTTTATGTTCCAAAATTTCACACACAGCCCCCTCCCCAAAAAAGGCTAGCAAGCTCCCATGATCTTAAACAATAAGGAGAAAACATTTGAAACATTTCCTCTTTGCCTTAAGGTTGAAAAACACATGGAAATTAATAGCCCCGTGTCTGTGGAATAACTAGTGTTGGATCTTTTTGTGGAGCAAAGATCATGCAAAAAGAAAAGACACAGGATAAGGTAATAGTCAAAAAGATCCAAACAATTCACTTGATACTTCTCATTTTTTTAAAAAACGTCCATGTAGGGAGTCACTAGCTGTCTTAGCTCAGCTCTCCAATATCCACAGTTCATGAAATTTGTGCTCTTTATGCCATTTGCACAAAATTCCTATCTGGAGAGATTTTTTAAAAAAGCTGTTTCAGTTTCCCAGCTGCAAATAGGATGATGGCCAAGGACGAGTCAAGCAGGGATTTATATTTCCCTAAGTTTCAGGGCTGTTCTTGGGCTTTGCATTAGGGATGCACAACAAACAAAAAAATGACACACCATTTTGTCATTTCATTAGATAATGAAATGAAACGAAATGAAACGAAATGACGACGCAGCGTGTCGTTTCTTATGAAATGAATTGATGGTTTTTCCTTTGAAATGAACCAATTTGTTTCTCTGTAACTTGCCCCCCTGGGGTCCTAGAGACACAAAGTTTGGAGTTATCCATCCTTCGACTCTCCCCTTTAAGCCTTCCAAATTTGGAGCGATTTGGTGTTCGGGGGGGGGTGAGTTGTTAAACTTCAAAGTGGGTGCCCCCTTTTGAAGTGCCATTTTCAGTTCTTAGAAATACTGACAGCATGAAATTTGTTGTGGACCTTCCTCAAGTTCTCTCCTTTAAGCACCCCAAATTTAAAGAGGTTTGGGGAATGGAGGGCAAGATATTTAACTCCAAATGGGGTTCCCCCAGTAGAAAAACCATGGTAATTTTAAAGTCCTTGAAAATACTGATTACAGGCACCTACCAGCATGAAAATCACTGTACACCTCCCTCAAGATCTTCCCTTTAAGCACCCAAAATTTGGAGAGGCTTGGGGTATGGGGTGCCCATAGGAATGCATTGGTTTTCCCTTTTTTGGTTGACTTGAGAACAAGGGAGTGCATTCTTGTTTTCAGGGGAAGAACAAAATGCAAAAGGGAGAGGGAAAGATGATGCATTGGAGTCCGCTTCCTGGTTGGATATTTGCCCAGTGCGAGCTACAGCAAGGTTATTTATTTATTTATTTATTTATTTATTTATTTATTTATTTATTTATTTATTTATTACACTTATATCCCACCCATCTTCCAAATAGGAACTCTGGGCGGCTCCCAATAAAACAAAGCAAGGGAGATAAGACAGTGGTTGATTTTGTTCCAGAGTGTGGGACTGCGTTCCGAACACCAGCTGTGCTGGCGTGTTTCGTTTCAGAACCAGTCCCCTTCCAAAATGAAACAGCCATCTCTAAATGCCATACAAATATTGGGAAACCATGAAACATAGCATCATGGGAAAGGTGTAAACCTCAGAGAGACATGTTGGGATCCCAGTTGGGTCAGATTTCTCAGACTGTCCATAGAAAAAGGGAATGAGAGACCATGTCGGAGTCTTCTCTGCCAGGAAAACCCTGAAAAGGGTTGCTATAAGGGTCGTCATGGTGATGGCAGTGGTGGTTGAAGGTTTCCAGTAGTTTTCTGGGCTAGGTAGGAATGGAGAAGATGCGGCTTTCTGTGGTTTCTTGACCTAAACCCTTCAGCACTGCTAGAATCATAGAATTTGAAGAGGACTTAAGGCCATCAAAGATAGGGGTGTGGTGGCTCAGCAGGTTAGAGCACTGAAAACTGTCGGCTACAAAGCCGGCAGCTCAGTGGTTCGAATCCCGGGTGCTACGCAGTGGAGCAAGCTCCTGTTGTTAAGCTCCTGCCAAACTAGCACTTCAAAAGCATCTAAATGCAAGTAGATAAATAGGTACCATCATAAAAAGTGGGAAGGTGAATCAGTGTTTCCTTGCAGCCATGCCAGTCACATGGCCACGGACTTGCACAACACTGGCTCTTTGACTTGAATACGGAGATGAGCATCTCCCCTAGAGTCGAACATGACTAGTATGCATGTGCGGGGGAACCTTTACCTTTACCTAAGGCCATCGAGCCCAACCAATCATTCTCTGGGACTTAAGACACCTGGGGGTCTAATGACATCTGGAGAGTCACATCTTCTTGTCACCTGTGAGAAATCTTTGGTCTGATATGGGGCAACATTCCATGTATTTATAGCCTTAATTTCCCCCAGCCTTCAAGCAGGGTTCTTGTTAAAAGGAGAATGACACATACCAATTTTGATGCACGGCAGTCCTGCTTTCATCATGCTGAGCTTGATAAGCAGATAAAATTATAGGACATGCTTGATCACTATAGAGCCACACACATTAAAATAGGAGGTTTCTCCTCTCCCCAACCCATATATTTTCTTGTCAGTCTTATCAAGAACATTGATTGAGATGGACAAAATAATGCAGGGCATGAGTAAAGTAGATAGAGGGACAAAAATACCAGACTAGGGGACATCCACTCAAACTGTGGGTTGGGAGAGTGAGAACAGACAAAAGAAAATGTTTTTTTTTAAAAAAAAACCCAGCCTGTTGTTAGTCTGTGGAACTCCCTGCCACAGAAGGTGGTGACGGCATCTAGCCTGGATGCCTTCCAAAGGGGATTGGACAGATTCCTGGAGGAGAAGTCCATCACAGGTTACAAACCATGATGGAGATGGTTACAAACCATGGTTACAAACCATGATGGAGGCTTAAAACCGGGATACTTCAAGGACGAGATGCAGGGGGGCGGTATCAGGAGACAGATATCTAGTCTCCTGCACTCCCAGACGCATCTGGTGGGGCCACTGTGAGATACAGGAAGCTGGACTAGATGGGCCTTTGGCCTGATCCAGCACAGCTCTTCTTATGTTCTTATGTTCTGGAACAGATCAAATGCATGATTTGATTTTTTTTAAAAAAGAAGATATGTCTCACCTCCAAACAGAACCCCCCCCCATGTACTAATTTTAAAAGAAATGATTTAGTGATGATACAGAGAAGACACAAGGAAAACCCTAGGTGAGCTGAGTGAGTGAGACACCCAAATATCTCATTCGCTCTTCAGGCAATGAAATGTCAGCTTCCGCATGGATGCCTCCCTGATTTTTCTTGGGGGGGATTTATTCTCATGAGTCAGGTGTCTCTCTCCCTTGGCCTCTTCCTAATAGATGGCTCCTTCTCAAGGAATTCTCCCTTGAAATCAGAGATGGCAGAACGTTCCACCAAACACCCATTTGAGGAGATCTGCTAAATACCAGTCTTTTCCTATAAAGCAGGACTGCTCTACATTAGGGCGTTTCAGCCTTCTGGGCGTCAAGGTCTTAAAGTCTTTAAAGCTTGACAGGAAGGGCTGAGTACAATCCACAGCGCTTCTAAGAAATGGACAGAACGCCAAAAAAAGTAGACCTCAGTGATCCTCAGGAATTCAGCTTCGACTTGAAGAGATTTTGGGGGTTGAAAAGAAGCAGGCCATGGGGTCTTAAAGGGGAAGATTTAATCAGGAGGAGTGACAAAGAAAGAAAGAAAGAAAGAAAGAAAGAAAGAAAGAAAGAAAGAAAGAAAGAAAGAAAGAAGGGAGGGAGGGAGGGAGGGAGGGCTTAAAATCAGGGTACTTCAAGGGTCAGATGCATGGGAGTGGTATCATAAGACAGGTATCTTGTGCGCTCCCCATCTGGCGGGGCCACTGTGAGATACAGGAAGCTGGACTAGATGGGCCTTTGGCCTGATCCAGCATGGCTCTTCTTATGTTCTTATGTTCAAAGGAAGGAAGGAAGGAAGGAAAGAATCTCTCTTCAGTTTGAAGACAAATATAGAGGAATAGTCATTGAAACATGTCTGTAGTGGTGGAAACCAACCCAGAAGGAAATTAAGGAGGGGGGGAGTAATTTGCCATTGCCCAACTTATCACGGTGCTCAGGTACCACATCACTCTATTTTATATGAGTGTTTTATATCTGACAGGGCTGTTCTCAGTGTCTGAACTCAGATATGATAGGATCAGGCTAACATGCTAGAAGCCAAGAGCTTTGCTTCAAGAATTCAGGGTGGCCTCTGTGGCATGCCTCATGTTATCCTCTCTGGGAGAGAAGATTATCCAGGATGTGCTGGAGAAAAAAGCTAGTGGGCTGCTACTGGTCATCACCGACAACAGTGATCCTGTTTGATGCTGCTCAGGGACACCCCCCCCCCCGTTCAGCTTCTAAAGGGAAGAAGGAAGGAAGCCTAGAAAGCATAGATGGAGAAAAAGTGGTGGGGCCCAAGCATTTTCCAGTTACCCCATCAATACTGGGCTTCTGTGTATATTTTTGGGAAGCAAAAAGAATAAAGATCATTTTTCATAATTATCTGCTTCTTCGTTCCTTTGATATTGCCCTTTTCCCACTAGAGAGTTCACAAAAGGCCTTCTTCTGCCTTACTTTCGTACTCTCACAGCAACCCTATATAGTAGTTCAGGTCAAGAACGGGGGACCGGCTTTCACTTTTACAGCTGAGTGGAGATTTGAACCCACACCTCAACAGTTCTGTCCCAGTTGGTTGACAGCACAGACTGTCCTTTCAATATCTTCCCAAAGACGGTATGAGCCAGTGTTGGCGAACCTATGGCACAGGCACCAAAGGTGGCACTCAGAGGCCTTTCTGTGGGCACCCAACATTGCCCCTTTATAGCCACCAGTATACAGGTTAAATTATTGTATTGGCACTTTGGGGGGGGGGAAGTGGGTTTTGAATTGCAGTTTGGGCCCTCGGTCTCTAAAAGGTTCACCATCACTGACCTACAACATTGGCTATTGCCCCACTCTGTCTACAGGAGGACCAGATCTGAGAACTAGCCACTGCTTTCACTGCTGAAATCAAGGGATGCCCATAAGGCTTCTCACACAGAGCTCTGGAGCATTCTTCATACATCCTGTGTTGACTAGGGGCACTCTGGGAGTTGTAGTCTGCAAAACAATACAATTTCATCTGCACCGAATTACGATGATAGAGAGCGAGCCAAGGTGCTATTTGACTTTTTTTTCCCTTGCAGATCATTGAACTTTTACAGGTCGGATGTCAGGTTGTTTTTTTTTTTTTTTTTGGCACCCTCAGCTTTACTGCATGTTCAGAGAACTGTGTAAACATACATTAATTCATCATTATAAACAATGGCCTTGTTTGGGACCTCCTTGACTCCAAGGAGGCCTCCGATTATATATTACCATTGTTATGAAACAATCTCAAGTGTTTGTTGTTTAATTAAGGAGCTGAGACTTTCTCTCTTTCCCTTCCCTGTCTCTCTGTTGCCTTTTGGCGCTTACAAACACATTTGGGTGCAAGAGGACATGAATTTACATGTGCCTGAATAGACAGGATCTATAGAGATTGGCTCCAGGGGGGTGACTATTGACAGCACAGGAGAAGAAACCGTGTAAAAGCAAGCCCTCCACCAGCATGTCAGGCTTTATTTCCTTAGAGAGAGATTTACGAAGCTGGTAGGAACATAGAAGTGGAGGTGAGAGGCGGGGAAGGAGCTGACGCCCATTGAACTCAATGGAACACAAAATCAAATGACCTCCCCTGGTGTGTGGTTCAGGAGCAATAGGAATCAAGCAGAAGAAAGAAGGTTAAGTATTTATCAGGAACAAAGATTTCGCTTGGATTTCACTGGGAAATGGCTGCCATCCAATTGAATGGGAAACCATAACAGCTGCATTTGGGACAACTATGGTTTTAAAGGGATTCCAGATAGCAATGCTCTTTTTTTTAACGGTGTCCATGGTCTGATGGCAGCCCAATTCCATGCTGATCCAAGGTTGCATGTGGGAGGATACCACAGAACCAGTGGGTGGAAACCCATCAGAGGAAGAGCCAACCTGGAAATAAGGGGAAATTTCCTGACAGTGAGAGCCATTCAACGGTATAACAGCTTGCCTCCAGTTTTTATTGGTGCCCTGTTGCTGAAGGTTTCAAGAAGAGATTGGACAGTCATCTGTCCGGGATGGTATGAGGTCTCCTGCCTTGGGCAGGGGATTGAACTAGAAGACCTCCAAAGTCCCGTACAACCTTATGAATATTTTATGGTTCTATCCCCTTAAAGCTACACATCCATACGGCTCATTTGGGTGCCTTTCCTTTCCTAATTGTGCCTTTCTAGTTTTGCATCATATATGTGAATTTGTACATTGAGTTTTAGACAAATCTGTGCTCTCTTTTCCCATCAACTCTCACCACCCTAGCTAAATCTGATGCATGGGTAGCCACCCTAGCTAAAGCAGATATTATTTTAGAAGGGATTTGTAATCTCTTTGCTCATTTCCTCCTTCTTTTCTACTGCCTCTCCTCTAAGGAACTCAGGGTGGCATGCTTGTCTTCTCCCCAGGTTTTGTTACTGTACAACAACCCTTGAAGGTAGGTGAGATCCAGAAATGGTCACTGGGAGAGGCTCGTCCAATAAACTTAATGGCTTAGCAGGAATTTCAACCTGTAATCTCCACAAAACTCTATCTAATCCTAAAGTCTTTCTAATCAAAGAAATCCCTGAGTGACCATCTGGCTGGCTATGGTGAGATATATTGTAATTCCATTAAGCTTTAGCAATTATTTCTAAATGAGTACCTATGCATATGGATCAACACTTGCAGATTTTTTAAAAAAATTGGTGTCTCTTCTCCTTCTCCTCCCTCTCCTCCTCCTCCTCCTCCTCCTTCTGGTATAAATTAATCCTCCTTTTCTTTAAAAGCAACAAAAAAGTGCTAAGTCACTTTCACAGGTTATAGATGTCCAGTGGGGTTAGCCATCAACAGTGCAATTTAAAAATAGGACAAACTTGTAAATTAATTTCAGAAAGGCTGAAAGCAATGTGGGACATGATATGGTTCGCAGAAATAAGTTCTTTTCTTTCTTTCTTTTTCTTTCTTTCTTTCTTTCTTTTTTTTTTTTGGAAGAAATGTCCAAGAAGCCAATCTCATAAGCCAAAGTTCGGAAGATGTGCATTAAAAAAGAATGCATATAATGAGATGCTGAAGGCATCCTTATTTATGTGGTAGTAGGATGATGCAAAACTGGAAAGTAACTAGCAAATGTAACACAGATGCTTGTAACTACTATTCTTTGGGGATAACTAGTGTATAACTACTGTACATTTCAAACGTTACATTAATTTTTGATACAGCAAGTAGAGATGGGCACGAAATGAAATCTTTTTTGTTTTGTCTTTCGTTCGTTTCCTAACAAAATGAAAAATGAAGTGCCTTTTGAAAATGAAACGAAATGAAATGGAAATTTTTGTTTTGTTCCATTATGTTTTTTTTTGTTTTTAATTTTATTATTTATTTTGACAAGCACTGACCTGGGTGCTTGTCAAAATAAATGATAAAAATAAGCGCTGATCAGCCAGCGCACTGGCCCCACATGCCAGCTGATCAGCGCTTGCAAAAAAGGAAAAAGTGCTGATCACCAGCAGGGCCCCACGTGCCAGCTGATTGGCACTTGTAAAAACAAAAGCGCCGATTGGCCGGTTGGGACCCAACTAATTGTCAAAAAATTAATAAATAAATAAATAATGAAAATGAAACAAAATGAAAAATGAAACAATTTTTAAAAAAATCATTTCAAACAAAACAAAATGGAAAAAAAAGAAACAAAAAACTGAAACGAAATGCCATTTTCATGTTTTGTGCCCATCTCTAACAGCAAGTAATATTCTTCTTGCTGCTTTCAAATGCTACCTTGAAAGGACATTTTAGCACATTTTAACAGGCCTATTTCAAGTGTTTGGTGTTCTTATTTACTTAATTATTTTAGCTAATCTAAGTAGTAAGGGCACTATTGTTTCACCATTAGCAATTTTTTTCACCAAACTTGGATGGATTGTAGAAGAGAGTTCGGGGAATCCTCCCTGAAATTTAGTTGCCTTGAGGTGCCTAGGAGCCCATTTGTTAGCCTGAGAAATTATAGAGCCATGGAATTGTCATAGGGTTGGAAGGGACCTTGGTGGTCTTCTAGACCAACCCCCTGCCCAAGACAGGAGACTTCATACCATCCTAGACAGATGACTGGCCAATCTTTTCTTGAAAACCTCCAGCAATGGGGCACACACAACATCATTAGGCAAGCTGTTCCACTGTTTAATGGCCCACTCTCAGGAAATTTCTCCTTATTTCCAGGTTGGCTCTCCCTCTGATGAGTTTCCACCCATTGGCTCTTGTCATACCCACAGGCGCAATTGAGGAATCAAAAATCATTTCAAATTCATTAATTTGCATTCATCAGGGCTTTCGCTTTGTACAAATGCAAATCAACAAATCAGGGATTTTTGAATGTATTGTGCAGTTTGTTTTTTTAAATTCCATGCCCATCCCTGCTGGAGATCAAGGCCAACATCATCCATGCTATGGGACTGCAACCAATATGTATGACTGAGAAATCTGGCGCATGTAGAGAGACCTGACAGCTGAGAAGCAAATACTTATTTGAAATGGGGTGTGAGATAAGAGGTAGCTCAAATGATAAATGAATAATAAAATCATAGAGTTGGAAGAGACCTCATGGGCCATCCAAGTCCGAGCCTCTGCCATGAAGGAACCCCCATCACAGTACTCCTGACAGATGGCCATCCAGCCTCTGCTTAAACATCTCCAAAGGAGACTCCACCACCCTCCATGGCAGCATATTCCACTGCCAAACAGCTCTAACCCTCAGGAAGTTCTTCCTAATGAGTGCCTTCTGGATCAAATCAGCCAGAATCTTCCTTACTGTATCATGAATTGTGGCCTGTTTTACCAACTCTTCCCAGGTCTTGCTGTTGCAGGTGGCCACAGTGAGGTTGGCAAAGAAGTCCTCCACAACAATCCAGGCCTTTTTGATGGTGACTCTGCTCTTTGAAATGGCCTCCCCTTACAGACCTAGCAGGCCACTTCCTTCTAGAATTAAAAAAAAAAACTAGCTGAAGACCACACTTTTAAAGAAAGCCTTTAAGAATATTCTTCCCCCTCCATTAGTTGAGACTTTCACCTTCTGCCACCCCTGGGCTGTCCCTGTCCCTGCGTGTCATTCTGTTTCCTTGGTTTGTCTTATTGTAGGCATGTCCAAACTTCAGCCCTCCAGATGTTTTGGACTACAACTCCCACAGTCCTTAGTCACTGGCCGACTAAGCTTAGAATTCTGGGAATTGTGGTCCAAAACATCAGGAGGGCCAAAGTTTGGACATGCCTGTCTTATTGGTTTGGGGGGTTATTTTTAATTACAGTGGTACCTCAAATTACAAATTTAACCCGTTCCGAAGGCATGCTCTTAAGTCAAACTACTCTTAAGTCGGGGTACCTATCTAAAAAAAATTAAAAACTAAGTTAAAAAAGAAAAAAGAAAAGAAAAAGATTGTAAGTCAAGCAGACCATATGTAAAATTTGTAAGGCAGCAATTAAAACGGCAACAGTTTTCTGCTCTTAAGTCGAATTGCTGTTAAGTTGGGGTACCACTGTATTATGTTGTGGGTGGCACGGGGAATGGAATGCTTATGGTTTAATAACCACTCAGAGTAGTGGTTTCCATTAAGTGTGGCAGGTTACAAAGGCTAGAAATGAAGAGCATAAATAAAATAATTACATGGGAAACTCACTGGAAAAGACAGTGGTGTTGAGGATGGTGAAAGAAAGCAGGAAAAAGGAAGGCTAGATGTGAGATACATTGACACAATTAAGAAAACCAACTGCTTTTAATTTGGTAGGGAATGGTAGGATCTTCTGGAGGCCCTCAGTTCATAGGGTTGCCTTTAAATTACAAGTGCACAATGACAGCAAATAGCATCCACCCCCCCCCAAAAAAAAGATGTGTTTATACTGAAGATAGAAAGTATTTACGGCAGGCTTGTCCAAACTTCAGCCCTCCAGATGTTTTGGACCACAACTGCCATAGTCTTTTGCCATTGGAAATACAGGCTTGGAATTCTGGTAGTTGTGGTCCGTAACATCTGGAGGGCCGAAGTCTGGACATGCCTGATTTAAGGTGCCCTTTCTCATGCACTCTCTCCCACCTGTTACAAAAAATATTACGTGGTGACTCACCCTGGTTAAAAGCATGATTAATCACTTTGGATCAGAACAAAGGGCTTCCTAGGCCAGGATGTAGTTCCAACAATGCGTCTACTAAAGTCCACAAATAGAACATGAGCCATCTCCAGCTCACATTTCTCCAACCAGAGACCTTTTGCCAGCTTATAACCAGTTGGCCTGCTAAACAGCCATACACTGCTTCTTTATTATTTTTCCTAATCCCCCATTACAGCCACCAGGCTCAGGGCCATCGCTATAATTTGTAGTAGCAAATTCCATAGGTTAACTATATGTGGTATGAAGAGGTGGAGTAAAAGGTAAAGGTTCCCCCTGTACATGCATGCTAGTCATGTCCGACTCCAGGGGTGGTGCTCATCTCCGTTTCCAAGCCAAAGGGCCAGTGTTGTGCAAGTCCGTGGCCATGTGGCCGGCATGGCTGAAGGCATTTCTGTACACGGAACACTGTTTTCCTTCCTGCTTTTTATGGCGGTACCTCCACTATGTGGCACCCGGGATTCGAACTACCGAGCTGCCAACTTTACAGCTGACAGTTTCAATGCTTTAGCCCATTGAGCCACCATGCCCCCTATGAAGAGGTACTTCATTTTATTTGCCTGCTCCTGACTTTGGATTTACAGATTTGCGATTTTTTCTTCTGCCTGAAGAATTCTGGGAGTTATTCCAAAAACCCCAAGACTCCACATTTGCATACTTGTAAATATGAGAGTGTCCATCTTCATTGGATGACTCCAGAATTGTTTCTCACTTTCAAGTATCAAAACCATATCAAAACCACTGAGGCAGTATCACGATCTCCACCTTGCACATGCTTATTTTTTGTTTAATTGTGCTTTTTTGTGCCTTATATCCCACACATCGCTCTGTCAAGAGACCTCAGCAGGATATAAATAGATGTGCCATAATCTTAAAGAAGTAAATTGACTCATCTTCTGCCATGCTGTTGTACTAAGCCCAAGGGCCAGTCCTAAATAAAGTAGACTCACTGGATGAATAGGACTTGCTAAACCAACACTTGGTTAACCTCCATGAGTTCAATGGGTCTATTCTAGTCCAGATTAACAGATTTAGCCCAATGAGTGGAATTACATTGGATCCCAATGAGTTGGACCCAGCTATTGTTGGATACCAACATAGCTACCAACAGTCAGAAAACACTACGGGTTATATCCCAATGTTGGCCCCGACCAAAGTCAACTCATTGAATGAATGGTACTTATAAAGCCACCATTTATGTAAATTTTCTTAATTCAATAGGTCTACTCTAAAGGGACTAACAATTGGATTATGCTTTATATCTTTCTCCAATCTCTGCCATTTGGCTGTGCAGTATCTTTCCTTGATTTGTTTTTACATCTTTAAAAGGATTCACTTTCATTGCCAACATCTAAACTAGATGCCAATAGGTCTCCAGGATGCAAGCTACAGGTGTACTTACTCATTGTTTGCCCCCCCCCCGCACGCTTATCAAGGCACAGACGGAGGTGGTTTTTCAAGATGACCCAGACAGTGACCTTGAACACTGCCTCTCTGGAAGGAACAGAAGAAGAGGAAGTCCCAGTGACTCACTCTTCCAAGCCAATTGGTCAATGACCATCTGAAGAAGCCATGACTCACACATCCTTCCCCAGCACTTCTGCTGTACAAGTGAAGGAGGGCAGCCACGCACCCATTGCTCCCATTTTAGGAGCACTGAGGCTGTTTTTATTTTTAAGCCAAGAATGGGAGGAGTTTGACCTTCCTGATGTTGCTCAACCCCAGCCCTAGCCTGCACCGACAAGAGTGAAGAACACCAGAAACCACCGTCCAATGACATCTTGAAGGGGACACGTGTTGTCTGCCTATGTTTTTAATCCACACAAAAGATGTCTCTCCTCTTGCATATGCAAAAACGAAAGCAGAGGCACCACTACACAAGAACAAAGCAAAATACCAAATCCCCTGGGAGAGCTTTGTCATTTGCAAGCTTCTGAAATGTCCAGAGATTTGCAGCAGCCGTGAGAAGTGGAGTGGGGGGGGGGGGGAAATCCAGGCTCCTCTTCTGTCGTTTCGCATACCATGCACCTCTTCATATTGTAGATATTGTAGATCTGCTACACTGGTTTCATAGCTAGATAGACAGACCAAGAGACAGATAGACAGAGAGATATAGACATTGTGTTATAGCACTCTGAGCTGGCTGGATGGCTCGGTGGCTTAGAGATCTGGCTGAGGAACCACAAAATCATAAAATCATAGGGTTGGAAGGGACCTTGGAGGTCTTCTAGGCAACCTCCTGCCCAAGGCAGGTCTCATGCTACAAATGGCAGGAAACGAAAAACGAAATGCTGTTTTGTTGTTTTGTTACAAAACGAAACAAAATGAAAGCAAACCAAACAAGGAAGGAGCATTTCGTTACAGACGAAACAAAACTGTTCTTTTTGCATTGAAACAAACTGTTTCATTCCATTGTTTTCAGGGGGCAACTGCCAAGCTGTTAATGGCTGGACCCCTTTAAACCTGGCCCAGTTGGTACCAGAGGGTCCCCCTGGTGCCAACTGGGCCACGTTTAAAGAGGTCCAGCCATTGACAGCTCGGCAGGAGCCCTCTGGAAAAGGTTGGGAGGGCAGTTCAGGCGACAAGCAAGCCAACCCATACGGTGACAAAGCAGAGACAAACTGTCTGGAAGTTGAGTCATGGCTACTGGACTTCTTTTTGAGAGATAAAAACGTTTCGCTGCTCATCCAAACAGCTTCATTCGTCTGAATTAGGCTCATAAGATGAACAACGGCCTGAATAGGTTCGTTAAGGATATGGATACTATTGTCTCCCTAACGAGCCTATTCAGGCCATTGTTCATCTTATGAGCCTAATTCAGAGCAGGGTGACAAGAGGTCAACGCTGACTATAAGATGGAGGACTCACACTAGCTGTATTCAGACTGATGAAGCTGTTTGGATGAGCAGCGAAACATTTCTATCTCTCAAAAAGAAGTCCAGTAGCCATGACTCAACTTCCAGATAAATGCACCTGGATGACTGAGACTCTTCACAGACAGAGACAAACTGGTTGCCGTCCACATTTCTGCCTGATTCAGAATGTATCCCAAGCCCAGAAATGTGGAGATTCCTGCCCACAAATTGTACTCTTGGTGTGTTGTTTGAGAGGAGCATTCGGGGGGAAGGGGGGTACCCAATACTGAAAAACAATTTCAGAAACCGCCAACCCTGAGTAGCTGGGCATGGAGTGAAAGAAAGGGAGAGTAAGGGATTAGTTTGAGGAGCTAGACAGATAACATGCAAACTGTGTTTAGTTATAAGTCTATCCTTGTGAACAAAATGTCCTTTATTGACCCGTGGAAGGATGACCACAGCAGAGCTTGCAACCACAATGAAAATCACTGTTTTCTTCATCTCCCGGTCAGTTTTTAATGCAAATCACCCCTAATCTTAATTCAATTTGTCATTGAAGTTGTGCAGCTTGAGAGGCTAAATATTAATCTTAATAGTGGTGGGGGGGGGGAAACCAACACAAGTTGGATTTCTTGGGCCAGCATGCAAGGGCAACAAAGTAAAACTGAAATCAAAAATATTTCCCGCTAGCCTCTATAATTACGCACCAGCATGTTTTCAAAGGCTTACTGTTAAAAAAATGAGAGAGGGAGAAGCTTAAAAGGAGATAAATTGAGACTTTAAAAAGTAAATGCACTGAAATGACTTAAAGAACATGTCAATGTGATTTAAATGACTTTTTTCATGTGGGATTCTGTGCTTTTAAGGGGTCTGAGCGGTTGCCGTCTTCACAGGCATTCCTGGGATCAGCGGGAGGGCGGGATGGAGAATATCTTAGCAGCTGGTGCTTTATCCACTATCTCAAAGGCCACAAGTTCTTTTCATGTGGCATTTGGCCCGAGGCAACATCTATCTGTTCATTCAAAAGCCACCGGAATGGAGCTGGCTACTTGGGACTGGCAGCTGCCTCGAAACCCACGGCAAATAACACCTCATCATATATTTTTTTACCAACCACGGAAGGGACTTGGCACTTGTGGAAAGAGACACAATGGAAGAGATCAAGTCAGGAGGAGGGAAAACAGGAGCTACACGGGCTGGTGCAGGTTCAGAGGAGGACAACCAGGGCCTCTATCACACTGCATGTAAAAAGCACTTTTTTATTTTTTTAAATTTGCATTTTGAGTACTGGTCCCCGCCGTGATGCACTTAAAAAAAATACATGCCTCTGCCGTGCCTCCTGCAGTGGGACCCACTGCATTTTCCTGATCCCTGCCCCTCTGGTAGTAATTTTTTGATCCGTACTTTCGGCGAATTGAAGTGCGCATCAGAACTAAGTGGTGTCATTGTTAGTGTGCATGTTTGTTATTCTGCTCAATTTACTGATATAAATTTATTTGCTCTTTAAAATAAAAAGTGCATTACAGTCACCCCCTGCCATTTCGCAGTTCAGGTACCGCGGTTCCACTACATTGCAGGATCGCAGTACCTACACAGTGGGGGAGGGGCGGGGGCCATCTGGTTGCTCCGTGTGCCCCCCCACACACCTCCAAGAAGGCAGGGGTGGGAGGGGGCAATTGCGTCGCTCTCTGTCGCTCCCCCCGGGCGCGGGAGGGCTGTGGGGAGGGCTGGCTTCGCTCTCCGTGCTCCCCCCAGGGCACCTCCAGAGGGCCTCGGAGCCACACAGGAGGGCTGCAGGGAGGGCTGGCGTTCCTCTCCGTTGCCCCCCCCGGTGCCTCCGAAAGGCCTTGGAACTGTGCGGGGGACAGTGGGGGGCGATCGGGTCACTCCACGCTGCCGCCCCCACTCCTCCGAGGCTTTTGGGAAAGGCACATGATCGCCCCAACTGGCCCCAGGGCCCCCCCACCTGCTTCAGCATATCGCATATTTTCATGGATTGCGGGTGGGGTGGGTCCCTACCCCCTGCGATTGGCGGGGGGTTACTGTACTCTTACAAGAAAAAAAAACATTTGTCATGTCCTCCAGCAGTAAAACTAGAAACCCGGCATGGCGATAATCAAAGTGTATTAATTAAAAAAATATTAGATGGATCTGTCTATCTATCTATCTATCTATCTATCGGTCGTTCGGTCGTTCGGTCTGTCTGTCTGTCTGTCGATTGATAGATAGATAGATAGATAGATAGATAGATAGATAGATAGATAGATAGATAGATAGATAGATAGATAGATAGATAGATAGATAGATAGATAGATATGGATATAATAATGATGGAGAAAACAGCTTTTCAAAGCAGCAACTTGATGCACGTTCAGCCCATGGGGATGCATGAATACAGCATTTTAAAAAATGCTACCGTGGGGACGGAAAGTGTGCATCCACTGTCACATGGCCAGTCTCGGAGAAAGTGTGCATCAAATCAACATGCACATTTAGTGTGCATGTGAAAGAGCCTGGAAACCAAACCCTATAAGGAAAAACTGAATGGGCTGGACCCGAAAGAGAAAAGAGGATGGAGGGGAGAGATGATAACACTTTCCAAATAAACTTTTCAAATACTCGGTTCTCGATCATCCTAGAGTTCAGGATATGTAAAGTGGAGTCAAACTACAGGACATCAGATTTAGGCTGAATATCTTCACTGTTGAAACTGTATGACAATGGAATAAATGGTCTCAGGAGGTGGTAAGCACGCCAACGCTGGGGGCATTTAAGAGAAAATCGGATGTCCATCTGTCAGATTGGCCTTGATTTGTATTCTTGCCTTGAGCAGTGAGTGGGACTCGATAGCTCTATAGGCCCTTCCAATGCAATTATTCTATAATTTTGTGATTCTGTTAGAAAGAACTTCAGAATGTTTTCTTTGGAGGTGTGGGGTTTGAACACCCAGAAGTTCCATTTCTTCCTGCTGGCTGGCAGATTCTGGACACCTGGGAGGCCAAAACAGCAATTTACTGCCATCTTTGGGAGTTGTACTGGTGGACTGAGGATAAAGCAAGGTATGGGATCAATGTGCAAGTGACTCGTTGGCTAAAATCTTGCTCCGTCATAATAACTTTTGGTGGTAAGTTCCTGTGAATTAAGAAATCCCTGTATAACTTGGTTCAGTCATCAGCTCAAGGAAGACTGCAACCAAGAAATCAGAAGAAGTCTGAGCCTGAGCCTAGGAAGGGCAGCAGTGGAAGAGTCAGAAAAAGTTTGTTGACTGTAAGGATGTGTCCCTGGAGATCGAGACTAAGATGATCCACCATCTAGTATTTCCAAACACTATGCACGGATGTGAAAGACAGATAGTTCAGAAAACTGACAGGAAGAAAATTGATTGATTGAAATGTGGTGCTAATTTTGCCAACCTCAGGAGGATGGAAGGATGGGTGAACCTTGAGCTGGCTACCTGGGATTGAACCTCAAGTTCTGAGCACTTATACCTGTACTACAGCAATTTAACCACCACACCACAAGGCTAACTACTAGAACTGCCCATGAGATTCAATGTTGACTTGAAGATTTCCCATAATCTTTTGTTGTGTTGCCTTCCTGTCACTTCTTTAACCTATGTGCAAGATGTTATCTACTTCCAGTATTTCCAGATTTTTATACTTTTCATCATTGTATTGTGTGATTTTATAATATCACCACTTGATTCCATTTAGTTTCCATCTGAACATTTCTCAATTCCAAATTTCATTTGAATATCTTCACTAAATATTTTCTGTATGTTAAACAGTGTTTCTATCTCCATGGAACTTTTTAGGGTTATAAAAATGATTTTTTAAAAAAAAATTCTAGTTCTGAAATATGATAGCCTGATCCAGTTTTATTTAATAGTATTGACATGGGGATGAGTGAGATGTAGAGCTAGGCAAAAATTTAAAAACAAATTTCAAAATGTATTCAAAAATCACAAATTCATCCATTTATATTTTTATGAATAGACAACCACCAACAAATATGAACTGATGGATTTTGGTGATTTTGGGGAATCATTGGGCTGTAAAATAGCTCCCAAGTTACATAGAGACACCATATTTGCAGGGAAGCCTCTCCTACTTTTTACATTACCACCAGGTTTGGTGAATACAGGGTTTCTGGAGTCTGTGTTATACACCCATAAGGTAAAGGTAAAGGTTAACCCCAAACATGCACACTAGTTGTGTCCAACTCAAGGGGCAGTGCTCATCTCCATTTCCAAGCCAAAGAGCCAATGTTGTGCAAGTCCGTGGCGATGTGGCCGGCATGGCTGAACACGTTTCTGTGCATGGAACACTGTTTACCTTCACTGCTTTTTGTGGTGCTACCTATTTATCTCCTTGCATTTACATGCTTTTGAACTGCTAGGTTGGCAGGAGCTAGGGTTAACAGCGGGAGCTCACTCCGCTGTGTGGCACCTGGGATACGAACCACTGAATTGCCGACAAAGAGCCCTCCTCAAAAAAGATTATCCCCAGGCAACTAGAGATACCAATCTTGCAGAGAAACTTCTTTCTACTCTGCTCTACAATTGTTCTTTTGATGATCTTTTATTATCAGAAATGTGCAGCCGGTTGCCATCCAATTTTCTGTTGCTGTCGTTTGTGCACCAAATTTCTACGTATAAACAATTCCCCCTAAAATGCCTACTTTTTCAGTGCAAACCTTTACAACATTCCCATTGGGTTGGCCTTGTTTTCATTCCAGAACGGCATCCCAATATTAAGAGAAAACAGAATTAGCAGGATGAAGGGGGTCTAATTCTCACTGCTCTGGGAAGCACGAATTCGGTTTTCATAAAATCGTGGACAAATAATAATAATACTCCAGCAGAAAAGCAGGCAGAAGTAATATTCATGACAGCATCAGTGTGCTACCCTCAATTTCTGTCCACCTGTCCATCACATTAAAGAACCAAAGGGATACTTCCCCAGCTGTTTGGGATTCCCTGGACTAATTAGCAGTTGTCACCAAATTGACAGAAGGAGTAGAATATTTTGGTCCCTTTCCAAACATGATAAACAATTTTAGATGATCCCTGGATCCTTGCCAAAATCTTTGCCTGGATCCTTGCCAAGGGGTGGTGGTGGGGCAGCAAGAATTAAATCGGACCCCACCCTGGCAAAATCCAACCAGGTATGACTCTATTTCCATGCACTGCTTTCTCTCTTGTTCTTAGGTCACGTAGGGGTCTCAATTAAATTAAAGAAATGCAAAGTCATGAAAACTGGCATCGTCCATGATTTAATATAAAGCCATTCACTGTTGCTTTTACCATATGGCTGCTGTCAGCAAAGGCTTCACTCCCCACTGTTGCTTTTTAGTGAAATGGAAAGACAAGTGCATCCTATTTATACGTAATGAGTGTCTGCATCTCAAAATAGAAGCAGCCAAACAGAAATACCCAACGGGTCGTGTGTGATCCGCTTACATTCAGAATGAATGGTTCAGGTCCTCCTACTTTTTTGCAGTGACAAAAAGCAAATTTCTTCCAACTTTTCATATATTTGAAGAAAGCTCTTCTATTCCCCACTTACACATGTTCCGTCCGGGACAAACAAACCCATTTTCCACCCTGCAGGCCAGAATGGGACCTTATACCTCAAAGGAACCTAGATAAGTTCTGATCAGCCAGGGGAAAAAACAATGTTGTTTCATCTTGCCATTTGGACACAACATCCAGATCTACACAATCTTTTTCAATCTTTTCCTTAATCCACTGTCACTCCAAATCTAAGAAGGGTGTGGTCAAGAGATGGGCATGATTATTGGACGAATAGATGCTTGGAGCTTCCCAGTAGAGATGGGCACAAAACGAGCAATTTTTCGTTTCCGTTTTCATTTTTTCGTTTTGTTACGTAACAAAACGAAAAACAAATTTTGTCTCCAAAATAAAACGAAACAAAACGAAACACCAGAAATTTGTCGTGTGTTTCGTTTTCATTGCGGCAAATACATTGAACTGTAATGAATGCTAACGAAACAGCAATTTTTTGTTTTTGTTTTTGTTTTTTGTTTCATTACGTAACGAAATGAAAATGAATTTTTTTGCAAAAATTCACAAAAAACGAAAATGAACCAAAACGGACCCCATAAACGACAAATGACAAATGAAACACCATTTTTTGAGTTGTGCCCATCTCTGCCAGTGGATGCCCACTAAGAACATAAGAACATAAGAAGAGCCATGCTGGATCAGGCCAATGGCCCATCTAGTCCACCTTCCTGTATCTCACAGTGGCCCCACCAGATGCATCTGGGAGTGCACGAGACTAGATATCTGTTTCGTGATATCACTCCCCGGCATCGGGCCCTTGAAATACCCCGGCTTTAAGACTGGAGATTACACATCTCCATCATGGTTTGTAACCTGTGATGGATTTTTCCTCCAGGAATCTGTCCAATCCCCTTTTGAAGGCATCCAGGCCAGATGCCATCACCACATCCTGTGGCAGGGAGTTCCACAGACTAACAACACGCTGAGTGAAAAAATATTTTCTTTTGTCTGTTCTTACTCTCCCAGCCCTCAATTTGAGTGGATGTCCCCTAGTTCTGGTATTTTGGGAGAGGGAGAAGAGCTTCCCTCTATCCACTTTACTCATGCCCTGCATTATTTTGTACGTCTCAATCATATCCCCCCTCAGGCGCCTTTTTTCCACACTAAAGAGGCCCAAATGTTTTAGCCTTTCCTCATAAGGGCCCCAGCCCAGTAATCATTTTAGTCACTCTCTTCTGCACCTTTTCCAGTTCTACTATGTCTTTCTTGAGATGCGGTGACCAAAATTGTACACAATATTCCAGGTGGGGCCTTACTATTGTTTTGTATAATGGCATTATAATGTTGGCTGTTTTATTTTCAATCCCCTTTTTGATAATCCCTAGCATGGAATTGGCCTTCTTCACCGCTGCCATACATTGAGTAGACACCTTCATGGAGCTGTCCACCAACACACCAAGATCTCTTTCCTGATCCATCACGGATAACTCAGAGCCCATGAGTTGGTGTGTGTGTGTGCTGTGTGCTGAGTCCACTGCTCTTTACTCTTTATACTTACGATTGCATTCCCGCCTATCATAACAACATTATGGTTAAGTTTGCGGATGACACCACAGTAGTGGGGCTTATCTCAGCAAAAGATGAGTCTGCTTATAGGGATGAGGTGGAGCAGTTGATTGAGTGGTGCAGAGAGAATAACTTGCTTCTGAACACATTAAAAACTAAGGAGCTCATAATAGACTACAGGAAGAAGAAAACAGATCTTCAACCACTATTCATCAGTGGGGACTGTGTAGAAAGGGTGACCGACTTCCGTTTGTTGGGAGTCCATATTGAGGAGAATTTAACCTGGAGTGTAAACACCTCTGAGCTGCTGAAAAAGGCCCAACAGAAACTGTACTTTTTGAGAGTGCTCAGAAAGAATAACATCACTCAGAGACTATTGGTGTCTTTTTATCATTGTGTAGTAGAAAGTGTACTGACATACTGCATATGTGTGTGGTATGCCAGTTGCACGGTGGCTCAGAGGAAATCACTCCAGCGGGTTATCAATATGGCAGAGAAGATCATCGGATGCCTACTCCTCACATTGGAGGAATTACACAGCTCCCGCTGTCTTAAGAAAGCTCAGAATATTGTAGGAGATATTTCTCATCCTGGACACTCTCTGTTTGTACCACTACCATCAGGCAGAAGGTATAGATCTATTAGAACAAGGACGGAAAGATTCAAAAATAGTTTTTACCCAATAGCAGTATCCATGCTAAATTCTGTTAAAAATTAAGTTGACGGGTAATATTAGTGTTGAATGTGTTACATATATATTGTATGGGGGATTGTGTATGGCTGTTGTTGTTTTTTAAATTGTAGTTTTTATAGATTGTGTATGAATGTTGCTAGGTGAAAGAGTGTAGGGCTCTGTGTGTGTTTGGTTTTTATGTCAGTTTTAAATGAGTGTAAGTGAAGTTTGGCATGTGAATGTTGGAGTATGTGTATGGATGGTTGTTCTTAAATTGTAGATTTTACGTCTTGGATTTTTATGCTGGGTTGTGTGAATAACTGACTGGATGGCACTTTTAATCTCGTTGTATTTATACAATGACAATGAATTGCATTCCTATTCCTAAAGTTTTGATTTTTTGCCCCAATATGCATTACTTTACATTTGGCTACATTAAATCGCATTTGCCATTTTGCGGCCCATTCCCCTGTTTGGAGAGATCCTTCTGGAGTTCTTCACAATCTTCTCTGGTTTTTACCACATGGAAAAGTTTTGTGTCATCTGCAAACTTGGCCACCTCACTGTTTATCCCTGTCTCCAGGTCATTTATGAACAGATTGAAAAGCACCGGTCCCAGGACAGAGCCCTGGGGCACACCGCTTTTCACTTCTCTCCATTGTGAAAATTTCCCGTTGACACCTACTCTTTGTTTCTGGGATCTCAACCAGTTCTCAATCCATAAGAGGACCTGCCCTCTTATCCCCTGACTGTGCAATTTTCTCAGCACCCTTTGGTGAGGGACTGTGTCAAAAGCCTTTTGAAAATCCAGATAGACTATATCCACCGGTTCACCCAAATCCACATGTCTGTTGACCTTTTCAAAAAATTCTCAGAACAGTCCCTGGAGGAGGTGGGGTTAGGAAGCTGGCATGCTCTCCCCCATGGGCACTTACCAAAGGAGATGTTGCTGGGAAGCACTGGGCATCAATAAGCAAACAGGGACAAACTGCCAGACTCGTACTAGTATCTAATCTGGTCCCATTTATACATCAGAACACAAAGGCATCTACAGATTCAGAAAGAGGTGTTTAAACTGCACCAATGACCCAGAATATGGCACCCAACATTTGGGGCTCTCAGAGTTATGGTTTCCTTTAAAGAGCTTTTGTCAGTTGTGTGTTTCGCTCAAGCTGAGCTCTTTACAAGAGGTGGGCCACAGGCTGGAAACACACGACTTTGTAAGGTTTGTTGTGCAACCCATACAGTTCTGATCTGGCCTATATTTCTTTCATATTCTGTTTTATAGCCGGGGCCAAAAGGGGTGGGGTTGGCTGGTCTAACGTTTATTTTGTTGAGCTCTGTACCTGTCCACAATTGACATTTGTAAATTTTGGTGGTCAGACCTTTGTCACATTTTTTCCAGCCATGTCAAACTCAACAAGCACGGATTATCTTTTTTTTTAAATAACTTGTGTTTCTCTCTCCCGCCCACCCCCCATTTGCACAGGGTTCCGAAGGCTTCAAGGCATTCCAGAAAGGAGGCGTCATCTAGCAGACATAAATTAAGAGAGGAAAATTACGACAGATTAGAATTAATCACACTGTTAAAAGATCGAGGCAGGCTGATACAGAACCTTCCGACAAGTTCGCCCGTCCTGTATGGGGGGATCGTATGTCTCCCGAACGTAAAGGGAGAAATTCCTGCTACCGTAAATTGTATAATTGGGAAATTAGAAAGAACACTTAGAAGTCTTTCTTTTCCTTTCGTTCCTCCCTTTCCTCTCCATGTAACAAAGCAGCCAGTGTTTGAGTGTCTGACAACAAAGGCAGAAGGATTGAATGATGAAAGTCATGTCTGTGGGATTTCTTTTATGGGTAGATTTGGTTAGGAGACAGTGTTCCTGAAGCAGTCTTTTCCCTAAGCGCCTGTAAACATCAGAAGGGGAAATTCTGGGAAATTGACAAAGATATGGCCAAGAAGCAGGGCTAGCACTTAGACCCATTGCTGCACCGTTTTTAATGGAAGAGGCATGGGACAAACAAAGATAGAAAGAACTTCATGATGGTTAGAGCTGTTCAGCAGTGAACTATGCTGCCATTGAGGGTGGTGGAGTCTCCTTCTTTGGAGGTTTTTAAGCAGAGGCTGGATGGCCATCTCTCAGAAATGCTGTGATGGGAGTTCCTGCATGGCAGGGGGATGGACTGGATGGCCCTTGAGGATGCTGTTGATTACATACTCCACTGTCAGCTTTATCAAAACCATAGGGAAAAATTCCTGGATGACATCTTGGCTACCTCACAGGTGGAAAGTCCTCAGGTAAAGGTGGGTAGGGTACTCTCGGTCTGTGACCCACACGTTACCTATATAATAGCTATGTTCACTAAATCCACCAGAAACATCCACAGTAATTTCCCATGAGCCATCGCGGTAAACTGTGCAGGGGACTCCTTGATATGTAGGTGCATCTATACATGTTTCTTTTTTTCCCCCCCCCCCCCTTATAAAGGTGGCCGTATGCTGGACCATCCTGTGGATAGTTCCCTTATTTTATGATTGTAATTTTTATTCAGTTTTATCTGACTATATTTGTAACTTTACCCATTGTGACGGCTTTTAGCCAAGATATTAAACAATAAACTGAACTGCATACACTTCTCCCTGAATTGCATGCATCTGAACAGCACAGTTTTGCTTATGGATGGATGTTTTTCAATAAATACATACATAAATAAATATTCAAATTAATGAATGTATGTGTGTCTGTAAGTCAACTGTTTATGCTCCATAGTTACATTTTGGGGGCGCAAGAGTTATACACTAATTTTGAACTAAACAAGGTGCAGTTCCAGTGCCTCTGCCCCAGCACTGGTGAAGATAGATGTGTATTGTTGACTACAACTCCCCGTATTACTTTTGGATGTGTCTTAGTAGTTAAAGTCTACTACTTTAACTAATGGTGTCAACTGGATTTAAACAACTCCCGGAATCAAAACCGAATGGTTTGGTTCAGCTGAATTCATACAAAATCTGGATCCTAGTGGAGCCTACTCAAATTGAGGGTTGAGAGAGTGAGAACAGACAAAAGAAAATATTTTTTTACCCAGCGTGTTGTTAGTCTGTGGAACTCCCTGCCACAAGATGTGGTGATGGCATCTAACCTGGATGCCTCAAAAAGGGGATTGGATAGATTCCTGGAGGAAAAATCCATCACAGGTGACAAACCATGATGGAGATGTGTAATCTCCAGGCTTAAAACCAGGATACTTTGAGGGCTAGATGCAGGGGAGTGATAGCAGGAGACAGATGTCCAGTCTCCTGCGCTCCCAGAGGCATTTGGTGGGGCCACTGTGAGATGCAGGAAGCTGGACTAGATGGGCCTTTGACCTGATCCAGCAAGGCTCTTCTTATGTTCTTATGAGTTTGTCGAATTCAGTTTTTGTTGAACCAACAGGAATGTACAAATGCATTTGGACCCGGGGTGTAAAAAAAGAATTGTACAGATGGAATCTGCTTCAACATAATGATTTATTTTTTTAATGATGTCTCTTTGCAAAGCTATTTGCTGCCTGGATATCTCAGTGCTTTGGGCATCTGGCTGCAGAGGCAGAGGTTGCAAGTTTGATTCCCCACTGTGCTTCCTACAAGAACAGCCAGCCTGGGTGGCCTTGGGCAAGCTGCACAGCCCCAGGGAACAACATTCCCTGGAGGGGAATGGTAAACCACTTTGGAGTGCCCTTTACCTAGAAAACCCTGAAAAGGATAACCATACACCAGAATTGACTTGTTGGCACGGTTATAATTATCACAGCAAGCGGTCTGCTAGATTTTTCTCCCTCTTTAGGACCTATGGTGTCCTCAAAGTTCAAACACAAAACCAAAACCAAAATGCTGCTGCCATTTTAGTTTTCTAACTCAGGGCAACACACTGGCATTGCAAATTTGGAGAGCCAATGGGATGGTGTGGAACACGAACTGCTCGGCAACCAAATCCAGAGGCACACTGCTTCCGTCATTTTTGCACAGTGTGCCGGGGTGTTGTTGTCGTTGTTTTAACCCGTTTAATTGTGAGTAAATGAAATTGTTTATTCTTTCTCTTACCAGTGTCTCAAAGCAATGGCAAATGCCAGTTGTCCTCGAGGCCCGACCCAGGTGGCTCATCTGCAACCTGACTGGTCACTTTCTTTCCTTCCATACTGTTGTGACATGCGGTTTAGTGATTTCAGCAAGTGATTTCAGCTCTTGACATAGCAGGCTGGAGACAGCTTCTAGTGTAACAGCTCTTTATTCAGGGAGAGAACAAGACTGGGGACTGGGGAGAGGGAGCTACATTTATAGGAGCGAGGACTGGCTAGAAAAAGATACATTTTGGAGGGAACAATTACAACCAATCACAGAGCTGCCTTTTGGCAGAAACCAATAGGATTGAGGATCCAAATGCAGCAACTTGAATAAACCAATAGGCCTGTTCCCTTTGGAACAGGAACAGGAACCAATAGGATTGAGGATCCAAATAAAGCAAGTTGAATAAACCAATAGGCCTGTTCCCTTTGGAACAGGAAGGCAGTTACTTCAACATAAGCAAGTACAGATAATAGGAATACAGATCAATACACAACACATACCCTATGTAATGTGTCGTGTGATGCAATCTGCTAGCTTGCCCAAACCATCTCCGTCATGGTGCACATTTGATGAGATCCTCCTTGGAGCTAAACCACCACCACCCGTTCCCTTCCTGGAGCTCCCAGGCTTCCCCCTTTCCAGTTACACTCTGACCCCTTCCATCTGTTCTCGCTCAGATCCCTCGCATGCCAGAGAAGCCTGCCATGGGTGGGTGGGGGTGTCCACGATGACTTAATAGGTCAATGCTATCTTTAAGTTTGCCTTTCAAAATAGCAACAAGCCCTCTCCGGGCCCTTCTGAAAGTTGCCATTGTGAGAAGAAGGGAAAAAAACGGAACAGGGTTCGCTAACCTTTCCTTTTCTTGAGGAAGTTTCCCCCAAGAATGTGTCATTGGAATATTTAAAGTGATGCAATGTGACAGATGCAAAGACTTCAGCCATCAGGAAAGGTCACAATCCCCCCTCCCCCAACACACACACACACCTATACAGAAAACTCTGCTAAATCCCTTATAGCACATTTTGGGTTTCATTATTGCTTTTCAAAGCTAACTTAATTTTTTTTGTGTCAAACGCCATGGACCAAGCCAATAATTAGCGCAGGGACATTTGCTTCTAGAGATGGGCACGAACTGAAAAAAATGGTGTTTGGTTTGGTTTCGTTTCGTTAAGGAGTTTGTTTTGTTTTGTTTCATTTTTCACAAATTTTCACAAAATAATTCATTTTGTTGTTTCATTAATTTGTTATTCATTTTGACTCACTTTTTTCTCAGTGCCCACTGCACGGCCCTGGGGCCCAGTCAGAGCTGTGGAGTTCCTACGAACAGGTGGGAGGGGAATAAAGAGGGGGAGTGGTGTCAGAGCCACTCTGATCTGGACGCCTTAAGTGTGGCCTCCTTATCTGCCCTCCCGATCAGCCCCACGATAACAGGCTGCGGGAAGGAGGCACAAGGGGGCAGCTTTGAAGCCGCATTGCTCTGACGGCCTAAACGCGGCCTGCTTATCTCTCCTCCCGGGGCTGGGCTGCGGCTCGAGCCCGCCGCATCCCTCGATGGCACCGACGAGGTGTGTGCTCTCTCCGTGCAGCTCGGCATGAAAGGACCTCCAGACCAGCACTGGGTAGGAGACATCTCCACCCCCCCATTAACTAAATGAACCTAACCAAACCAATTTTTCTTGGTTCAGTTCGGTTCGGTTCGTGTTAGATTTGCCCCTAGGGTCATTATTCGCTTCGTTATGAACGAAATGAATAACAAATAATGAAATTTTAAAAAATCATTTCATGCCCACCTCTACTTGTTTCATTCCTTTGCCCCGTACGATTCGAGACAGAGAAAGGAAACAGGGCTTTCTGTATCTAAATGGGGTAGCTAAATGCAGAAAAGGACAGGTGGCAGGTGCAAAAATCATGTGCCATCAAATCAATCCTGTGTTTTGGTGACCCTCTTCAGGATTTCCAGGTGGAGAATAGACGCAAGTGGCTTCCCTTCTTCCAGGGGTGCCCTGGGACTGTGCAGCTAGCCCAAGGCCACCCAGGCTGGCTCTGCTCACAGGAGGCATTGTGGGGAATTGAACTCCCAACCTTTGGCTCGAGGGCCAGGTATCTAAACCAGAGAATTCCTATGCATATAGCATCACAAAATAGAAGCGATGTGAATAGCAGGAATGTTTCTCAAGATGCATTCAAAGGTATATTTGTTAGGGGTAACGGTGCCTTATGGTAGTAGATACCAGGTACCTGAGGATACATTCAGACAGCATGAAAAGGTCACGTCTGATCACACTGGGAAGTGTTACTTTGCAAATTGGGATATTTAAACCAATTGTGTTGCTTTATCCCACCCCCATTAAATGTTTACAATCCATTCTTTCTTCTGGCAAGCACAAAGTGTCATTGGTGGCCATCATGTGTCCCACTTTGCAAGAGTGACAGCTTTGTGAGGTCGGTTAAGCCAAGACAGAGAGAGACACCAGTGGTTTTGTTGTACCAGCCCTTCCTACCATTTTGAAGACGGCATGGTGGCAATGGTGCAGCTCCTGTGCCCACTTGCTCCACCCAAATCCTGGCTGCAAGTGGTATAAAGCCCGGGAAGGATTCCACCTCTCATCATTTGCTTGTCTCACCTCTGTGTCATTGTGAAGATCCACCCTTCATCTCAGTTTGGGGCTCTGAAGTCTCAGGCTCTGGGACACAGTGGACTTGGCAGCCGTAGCTGGAAAGAATCAACGTGAAATCCAAAGAAGTACAGGAGTGTTGTAGGTCATCTTCTAGTCAGCTGAAACAGTCTTACAGGAAGGTCTGTGTCAAGAACACTACCTTCCCGAGATGGACACATGTTTATTCCTCTGGACCCTGTCCACATCCTTCCATATGGGGGTGGCAAGAAGCAAGTGCTGACTTTGCCTTCCACTCAAGTGAGATAGATATCAGTTGGCAGAGAGGTAGAACTGGCAAAGAGGAATACAGGTTGGCCATGAGCCTAAATTTCAGACAACAGGGCGAGAAGGCACATTTCCAACCGAGGTCAACATTCGGTCGGGGGCAGGGGGGAAAGAGAAACCAGTTTCTATAAACACATTAGCAAACAGTTACACCAGTGACTAAATTAGCCTCCTCATCCATCAGCAGACTCAACGGCAGCAGCAGCGTAGTCAACTTCCAGAAGGAGAAGGCAGAGGGAGAAGATCTCTTAAAGGGGCTTTCCCAGAAGAGTGAATTAAGTCTTAGAGGGATTCAGTTCTGTTGTTATGTGCCGGCAATTCCCCTCTGAGTCATGGTGGTGACCCTAGGATTGAGCGATCTTGAGAAGGTCTTGTTTTCAACTGGACTCCTCAGCACTTGCAGACTCATCCTTGTGGCTTCCTTTGGGGAGTTCGTCTATGTTGTGTTGGGTCTTCCTCTTTTCCTGCTTCCCGTTGCCAGTAGTATGGTCTTCTTCCAGAGAATCCTGACTTTTCGTGATTCGCGCAAAGTACATCCCCAGTTGTAGAGCATGATAAAGGTTCCTTTTCAATTGACAAAACCTGGAATAGTCCAGCCAGTATAAATGCAGCTCATGTGGTTTGAGAGGTTCTGGGTGACATACTAAAAAATTAATGACAGCTCGCCCCAAGCTGTGCCCCAATCTGTTTATTTCGGGCAGGGGTTCTCAAACTTTTTAAACAGGGGGCCACCCCTGCTGTGGCGCCAAGCTCCCACTTTGTTGGGGGGGTGCCAGGTCTGGAAGGAAGTGGGTGATGAGGTCGGGCAAGTAAATGCAGTGGTGGGGAAAAGCTAAGGGAGCGGGGTTCCTGCACAGAGGCCAGGGTTCCACAGGTAGGGATGCAGGTCAATGGAGACTCCCCAGCAAAGGCTGCCCACTCTCTCCTCCTCCTCCCTCACCTCCCTCAGGTGCCCCTTCCTCTTCCCAGGCACCACGTGGGGACAGGGGGCACAGAGGAGGGTTGGCCTCTGCTGTGGATGCCTTCCCCACCAGCTCTACCAGCCGCCGCCACACTTGCGCCCAGCTGAGGATTCTTTCTGGGCACTGGCCTTGTTAGTCTCGGAGGCAGCCGCGCCCACCCTCGCATCCCCTGCCTCTCTGAAGGGAGTGACTACCTTGCTGCCCCTGCCCCTCCGAGGGGCTCCGGCTGCCCCCAGCCCATGTTGGCCCTCACGCCAGCAGGGGAGGCTCAGATGGAGAGCACATCCTGGGATGAGTGGCTTCTCTCTGGGGGGGAGGGGCAGCTTTCTCTCCTGTCGCCCCACTGCCCCTTCACTCCCCCTTCCATGTCTGCTCACCCCGGCCCCAGCTCTCACAGCAGCAGTGATGGGGCGACTGCCCATCCTCCCTCGTGCACATGCATTCTCTTTCTCTCCTGGCTGGGTGCCAAGCCCGCATGTGGCCACAGTTGTGAAAGGCTGCTACGAACCCAGTTGGGCCCAGTTGGGTGAAGAGGTGAGGTCAGGTGGGATGCTGCCTGCGGCCAGGCAATTCCCCCCTCCCTTGAAGGCCCGATGTGCCCCGCCGTCTGTGCCTCCTCGCAGCCCTGGCTCTGCTGCACTGCTGGGTGGAGGACCGGAAGTTTTGAACTTCCCGCTTGAGTTCCCGGAACCTGATTCGGAACTTCAAAGTTCTTTGAGTCCCCACCCCACTCCTCCAGAGTGGCATGCAGCGGCAGCAGAGAGGAGGTCTTGGCATTGGTAAGTTTTCTTTTTTCTCTCTTCTCCTTCCTTGCCGCTGAGGTCAGCTGATGCACCAGGAGATGCAGTTCTACTCATGTTGATGCACCCCGAGTTGGGTGTGTGCTGGCAGTGGGGTGTTGGTGGTTGTGTAGTTACCAGCAGGCTGGGTTCAGCACTCTTGTAGGCCGGCTCTAGTCCACGGGCCTTAATTTGAGGACCCCTGATTTACGGGGTCCTGGTCTCATGCTCCTTCATACATCTGCAGTTCTGCACTTCTTATCATGGTTTGTTTTAAAAAAAATTAGTCCATTGTTTATTTTTTGGTTCAGGAAATCATCAGAATTGTGTTTTGGTATGGTACTTGCCAGAAATGCAAATAAATATGTTCTAGATTTAATCAAGATTGAATTCTAGAAGCTAAAACAGAAGAAACTGCATTTTTGATATATCAGTGAGAAGACAATCCTCTGAGGCAGTATAAGGGGGGACCAATAATGTATAGGAAAAGCAGAAAGCAACAGGAAAAGAGAAAGATTAATCATGAGATGAACTGAGTCAATAACAGAAGCCATGACCTTGAGTTTGTAAAATCTCAGAACCTTTTTGAAAACACTGAGGTCATCAGAAGTGAAGGATGAGTTTATGGTGCATAACGGCTCTAGTAGCCCTCACAAAACTATATTTCTCAGGGATCCTTCAGGTAAAATGAATAACAGTCAAACAAGTTTCATATTGGAATGTAAACAAACACTCAGGATTAACTTGGATAACCATTACTCAGGAGGAAAGGTCACTCTTGGGTGACATTGGATGGACCCAATAAAACTAACCGAGATCTTCCATTTGCAAGACCTGATCAGATGTTTTGTATAACAGAATATGAAAGTGAAATGAAAAACCATGAGGAAATTGACATCCACACACATGAATAAAACTAATAAATATGGATTAGGGATGGGCATTTCATTTCGACACCAGTAGGTTACAAAACAAACCACGTGAGCCCAGGTAGTCCTCGGAACAGGCTGATACATGCAGGTCCGATTGCTTTGCCTTTCTCTGTCTTGTGCAGGGTTAAAATCCAATGAGGAAGCACGCTGCAATGTCATCTTTCCTGCTTCATGCTGCTGGCCAATCAGAGAGTGAGGCAGGTGATGCCTGTCCCTGCACAGCTCCTGATTGGCCAGCATCACAGCTCTAGCACAGATGACGTCGCAGCATTTTTCCTCAATGGATTTTTCCAATGACCGCCTGGGCTCATGTGGTTCATTTCATAATCTACGAAATGCCCATCCCTAGTATGGATAAACCAAATAAACAACATGTTCTGTGAAAATTGCCTCCAATTTTGACCCCAAATGACCATGGTCACATGGGTGCTGTAATCCCACCAGCCTGGCTTCCCTCCTCCTCTACCTGCAGGCACTGCCTCTGAGCAGATGTCGACAGAAGGAGGTGGAGCTATCAAGCACCAACCCCCTCTTCAGATGGAAAATGAACCAGCATGACCCTCTCAACTGGCAATTCGTGCCCAGCTCTCGTCAGCATTGCTGATCTCTGTTTGTGCCAGTCTAACTTAATAAAGGATATGAAATGGATGGTGGGAGAATCAGTGGAAAATGATAATCTACTACATGCGAATGGCCGTAATGGAGTTCCCGTGATTGAAACTGCTGCTGCTAGCATTTTACATCCCACGCTTTAGCTGATAAGATTCCCTTAAGGTGCAAGGATGTAAAGTCAGCTAAAACCATAGCAGGCCTTTAAAACAGTTGCCGCTTTACAGAGTGGGTGTCGATTCCCATTCTTCACATTACGGCTGGCTCAAATGACCTCGGAACATCCACCACTTGATGAAGCATGCAAAATGCAGAGGCCACGATGGCATCACACACACACACCCCAGAAGCTTCTACTTCCTCTCAAATAATACGAATAATATTAGAACAGCAGAGTTTGAAGAGAAGCTCATGGTTCTTTGACTCCTGCCTCTGTCAAAGAGTCCCAATGGGGGATCGAACTCCCAACCTCTGGCTCCACAGCCGGAGACCTAAACCACTGAGTTGTCAAAGACTGCCTGGGTTGAAATGGAACATGACATCAATGTTATGCATCTGTTGGTCCTGTACTTTTGAACACCGAGGGCCTGTATTGTTATTTTTAATATCCTGAAAACAATGAGGTCAACATGGGAACTGCCTTGTGTTCCCTTTTGGGAAAATCTGGTGGTACATACATACATACATACATACATACATACATACATACATACATACATACATACATACATACATACATACATACATACATACATACATACATACTGAATGATATTTGCATATTTTCAAACCATTAATTTGATAGGTCTTCTGGGGGTCCTCTTTTTTTTGGGTCCATTTCCTTGATAGTTAAACATGGTTGTTCTGTGCCATCACATTAATTCTAATATAGGGTGACCCTGACAGGGTTTTCAAAGTATAGTTGTACCCCTATATCCATGGGGGATTGGTTCAGGGCCTCCCCGTGGATACTAGAATCTGCGGGTAAGAGCGAATGCCCTATCAACACTAAAATTAATGGTAATATGTGATCGTATTAACATGTGACTAATAGGGCATGCTGGTGTCCAGTGGGATGGGGTGAAAATTGTGGCAAACTAGAATTGAGGAGGTTTTAATCCCTGCTCATGGAAACTCATTAGTAAAACGGCTTCTTAAATATCTCATTATATTGAAAACTGCATTATGACCACTCTATGTGAGTTCCAACTTGAAGCCAAAGAGGGGGAAATGGGATGCCGTCGCCACCGCCACCGCCGCCGCCGCCGCCGCCGCCGCCACCACCACCACCACCACCATCATCATCATCATCATCATCATCATCATCATCATCATCAACAACAACAACAACAACAACAACAACAACAACAACAACAACAACAACAACAACAACAACAATGTAATGTAACGCTCTACCTTTCTTCCAGGGATCAACTCTCCCGTCCGTAACAACTTCCTCCTCCTTTTGAACACCTGTAGACGCTCTCAGTTTCCCAAGTAATATTTTTGAGCTGTAATTCTGCCATGAAAACAGAGGCACACTGGCATTTCTGGATGGGCTGTACAAATTTTGTGGGTGCGTATTTAGAGAATCATAAAAAGGATCCAGACTGTCCAAGGAGGGGGGAAAGTAGGAAGCCTTGTGGGTTCACATCAAAAAAATGAAAGAAGAGGCACCCTGGACTGGATTCAAGGTCTCTTTTGAGGCCAACATGATCTTTCTATAATGGCCAACGGTGCCCAGGTTCATGAATGATAGTTTAATTCATTCTCTGACTTCTGGGTTCACTTGTGTCAAGGAAGATTCTCAGTCCTCCAGGTGAGGTTGAGTCATGGCAACTGGGCTTCTTTTCTTCTTAATAAATTGTATTTATTTCAATCTTCACTGAATCACTGCATCACAACATAGCACAAGCATCATGCATGCATCAAATAAAACTAAGAAAAATCCAATTATCATTCATCATATTGTCTGAGTGTTAATTATATTAAATACATCCTATCTGAATTCTGCCATGTGTTCTGTTTCTTCTCTCAAACCAGTCATAAATTCTGTTCCATGTCTGATAGCACTCAGTCTCAGAGTCCTCTTTTTCTTTAATTCTCATTGTCCTTCTCTCCCTCTCTGCAGAGTCTACAAATGTTTGTGTAACTATCTCTTCTTTAGGCATATTTTCATTTTTCCACATTTGGGCCCAAACTATTCTGGCGGCAGTCAGGATATGTAATATAATATATCTATCTTGCACATTAACACTTTCTGCCATAATACCTAATAAAAACAATTATTTGCCCTCACACAAGACCACCATACATGATAATAAGTCCCACCATGGTTCTTACATTTCCAACATTTATTGGACAGATTTGGGAACATTTTCGCTAATCTGGTTGGCAGTAGGTGGGCCTTTTCTTGTCAGGTCCAAATGTTTCCAAGTACAGTGGACCCTCGTATAACCAACGGTTTGTATAACATAAAATCTGTACAACATAAAAAATTCCAGAGATAGGGGAAATTTGATTAACAGAATTGCCTATGGGGCGAATCCGTACAACATAAAATGGTCGCAATTAGGGATTATTCTGTTTTCAATGCATTACTATGGGAAATTTGTATAAAGGAAAATTTGCTTAACATAATTTCATTTGGAACGAATTAATTCCTTTGTACAAGGTACCACTGTAGCTTCTTCAGTCTCAAGGAGGTTGGTAGGAGACCTCCAATTTATCCTCCACGTTGGCTTCACTTCACCCTGGTTTGAATAACACCCTGGTGTTAGCTTGCAGTAAACAGTGGTGAAACCTAAAAAACTTGTTATCCCCTCCTTCACTTATTCCAAATGCTCTGGGAGTTGATGGCAATGCATCGATTTTTGCTATGTCTTTTTTAAAAAAAAAAAAAAACTAGAGCAGTGCTTCTGTTTATTCTACAGGACCCCCTTAGACTCGGCTCCCTGGCTCCAGGAGCTAAGGCAGCCACACTGCAGCATAGGTAAGCAATAATTCTGAGAAAGGAAGTGTGCATTCCCTTTGTGTGCAAGAAAATGGAGCTTGAGGTAGCTTAAGCTTCTCCCCTCCATAAAGGAGGAAAATGGGGTAGGAAAGTCAGTCGGGCAAAGTTAACTATTTTATAATTGTGAACATTTCACGCAAGCAAAGGCCTGAAATGAATTTTGAGACGAAAGGAGATTTCCTGTTACCGAGGCAGAAATAATGTCCTTCCCTGTGACATTTTCCTTAATCGCTTCTTCTCTTCCGTGCCTATTGGAAACGGTTTCAGCAGAGACATCTTGATTAATGCTACATCTTTCCAAAACGGAGTCTATGGAGGAAGATTCCCCCTGCACCGAGTTCCCTCTTTTTTTAAAAAAAGAAAATAGTGTATTAAGAGTCATCTGGGCTGCTGAGCCTTGAGCAATGTGTTATGAAATTTAATGGTATGAAAAAGGATTGTATCTGTAGCTCATTTTCCACTGCGGTAAATATTATATCCGCAGGTAGCAATTTAATGGCCATGAACATCTTATTTCGCATTCAAGGGGGGGGGAGAGCATCCAAAAGTCACTGCCACCTGCTGCAGTTGAGATAGCAGAAGGAAAGCCACATACCCATCATCAACATAGCAGAGATGTCCACAGTATTGACAACGTGGTCCTAGCAGATATAAGAAAAGTTACCTTTTGGGAATTTCAAGAATCTCCCACTGAGTTATGGCTGTTGGGCATGATGACCAGGAGCTGTCATACCAGAAAAGTAACTTTTCCCATATCTGAAGCCTTGGTTTGCTGAGATGCAAGATCCACTGCTTTCTATTGGGCTTACCAATATATTGGTTGGTTGGTTGGCTGGTTTTGGTTGGTTGGTTGGTTTTGGTTGGTTGGTTGGCTGGATGGTTGGAAATCTCATGGAACATGGTTGCTCTTGCCAAGAGGACTATCTTTGCAGGGAGGGGCACTTCTAGATCACTTATAGGTCATTACCACCAGCAGTCCCAAGAAAACCCAACCAGGAAGAAGCTAAGAAACAAAACACTACGACACTTCTGTTACATATGTAAGTTTGGTTAAGATCAGTCAGCATGATTTATTTGGTTTCATCTGCTTGATTTTAATGGTTTAATGGTGGGTTTGGTTTACATGATCTGAGGATAATGATGATTTTTTTTTAAAAAAAATAATGGAATATAGTTTATTTGTTTTTCATCCTTTTAAGAAGTTTGTCAGCCACCTTGAACTCTATATTCTAGTGGAAAGGCAAGGCACAAAAATAGAAAGATATATAGATAGGATGGACGGACGGACGGATGGATGGATGGATGGATGGATGGACGGACGGACGGACGGATGGATGGATAGATAGATAGATGGATGGATGGATGGATGGATGGATGGATGGATGAACTGTGTTTTACGTGGCCAACAGAGGTTTTATTTCAACACTGGAAATGAAAGGGTGCTATATGACCACATAAAATACAAATTCAAGACTTGTTGATTCCTTTGCACAATACGTACCATACAATAGTCAAGCATTCATGGATCTAGATGACTTCATCAGGTTCATACCAGTGTGAAGAACTTCAAGTCCAAACATTCTGTGCGAGACAAATTTTGGCCTTTCTTAGGTGTAAGTCAGGAAGTATGCAGGGTAAGTTACAGGTCTGGGAGGTGTAGACTGGAAACCATGCCCCAGTTCACAAAGAAAGAGGCACAGGCCTTGTGCACACACACCTCCCCATTTGGCCTTCCTCAGAAATGTACGTGTCTCTGTTTCACAGAAGGGTGGCCATTGGTGACCATATGCTTTCTTTTACAAAGTGCAGTCCTCAACCTAGATGAATCTCTTACTTGAAAAGTTCTGCTGTCCACAGGGTTTGGAGAAAACATTCCAGGCTTCTCTTTTTCCTTCCCTCTTTGTCTTCTTTGCCCCATCTCAGGGACACCCTAGAAATGTGCAATTGCTCTTGATTCAACACCTTTCCATGCAGAATACAGTGTACTGTACATCCCTATTCTCTCTCTTGCCATTCTGATTTGACCAAGTCAAACAATTCTAAGTTGGTGAACATGGATTTGATATGCCCCAAACATTTTGCCTATGTTTACTGATGTCCCATGAGGGCTTCAAAATGCCAAAGGTCACCCAACCAACATGGATATCATTCCAACACAAAAGGAACCCCATGTACATCTCTTACCAATGTCTCAGAATGATGTTAAGAATGCAAGTGCCAGTTGATGAGACAATAAGGGGTGGTCTCCTCCAGGGAGACTTAAACCTAATTCTGCTCTCTAAGTGTCCACATTTCTTCTGTGCAGCTAGAGGGTTTTTTAACTTCAAAATTCAAAACTCTGAAACAGACCAGTCACAGATGGAAGTCTGGTGAACACAGTCCTGGTACTGAAGGAAGAGGATAATGGTTTTTAAGGTTTGTGACAGTTTTCAAGTTTTGGCAGCCACCTCCTACTTAGTGCCAGGGTTTAAACATGATAGGGGTTTTTAAAGAAAAAGTGTAGTACATCCACATTGTCCATCTCACGCTGTTAAGCAAGGATGCACGCATCCTATTTTTCATTTGTTACACAAGACTTCCCCTGGTATCAGAAAATATATGCCCCCTGGCCCTGATGTTCCAGGGAATTGTAAACTGTTAACCTTGTATAACAAGGTTTTTAAAAGGTCTGTGCTGTTTCTTGATCTATTAATATGCAGCTATTTCGGTAGATTCCATTTCCAGTTCTCATCCCCACTATACTTAGACATGGCCACTGCTACCCAGTAAAAGCCCATTTTAATCGACTCACAATTGACTCAGAAGGAGCAACTGTCTTCTGATCTTGAGAGACATTCTCCCTCTGGGGGGCAGGGGGGGGCAACGGCACCCACAAGGGCCAGCAAAGGGAGTAATTGTTCTGAGACCACTTCTCAATGGGCAGAATGCGGCTCAAGCCGTTTCATTTGATGCTGGAAGCAAATGGAGCATTCCCTCTGCCGATGCCTTATATGGCAAAATGTTAGAGAAATGGGGAGTTATTTATATCACTCTCCCCTACCCCCCCTTTTGTGGATTTTCAGAAGGGAAAGCTGGAATGTTTGCAGTTCAACGGAAGTATCACGAACGAAAGAGAAAACTTCAAACAGCAACTGCTTTGCTCTCATAACCCTACAACATGGTGAACTGCCATCTCTGTGGTCATTTAAAATGTTTGCGGCCGTGGCGTTGCAGTCATAGGAACAGACTTTTAAAAAGTATAGATCATAGGCTAGGGAGTCAGTCAGGGTGCATGATTTATTTATATGCTTTCTCTTCTTTCTATTTTTTTAGAAGGATTGCAAGATTGCCAAGATGTTGTTTGTTTCAACGTTCGCTCAGCTCCCTCGTAGACATAATATGGGCTGCCTTGCAAAATTAGGAACCGGCCCTAAAAGACAGCACCTCTCACAACAACACCTCCCGTGAAAAATGAGTGTCACCCCTGGGCTAATGCAAACCATGGCTTGTTTGGGCAAACCGCAATCCATGGCTTCCCATCTTCCCACGTGTGTGGCCCAATCCACGAGGCTGCCAAGATAGTTAGCCAAGTGTGGAGGGTTTGAGCCTCAAAAAGCAAAAATCAGGGGGTGGTGGGTGGAAACAGGGGGAAGTGCTCCCCTCTAGGTCCAGTTGAGTTGATGGTAAGTAAGCAAAAGTGGATTAAATAAAAGGGAGAGGTTATACTTTATATTTTAAAAATACTTTTGTGTATTATATATATGCATCATGCAATAACTTCATTCATCTTTATGACTGATGGTCTCTCTCAGGTATTTAGTAAGCCTTGTTCCTCTCTCCATTGACAGGTAGCTGCCTGACATATTTTCTTCAGGGAAATGTATCTCTCCGCTAGCTACTGATCGAGGCCATGTAGTGGCCTTCTCAGTGTTCCTGGACTGCCATTCCCATTGTCTTTCTATATTGATCACGTCAGTGGCAACTGATGAGAGTTTCAAATACAGCAGTATTTCAGAGGAGTTATAGTTTCCTGGGCCCCAGTCAGAAATTGTAACTTTGCACCCCTCCAGCCCTCTCCAACCCCCATTGCATCCACCCAGCGAGGGGGAGGGGGCAATCCTGAGGGCGTGGGGTGGGTGGGCACACAGGTGCGTGCACGGGTGGGCGTGTGTGTGTGTGTGCATGAGCGGCAGCGCATGCATGCCTTCCCTCTCCTGTGGTGTTCCAGATAGAGATGGGCACAACTCAAAAAAAATGGTGTTTCGTTTGTCGTTTGTCGTTTAGGGGGTCCGTTTCGGTTCGTTTTCGTTTTTCATTGGTTTTTTGCAAATTTTTTGTTTTCGTTTTTGTTACGTAACGAAACGAAAAAATGAAAACGAAAACGAAAAATTGCTGTTTCATTAGCATTCTTTTCCGTTCAATGCATTTGCCGCAATGATAACGAAAAACACAGCAAAATTTTTCGTTTCCGTTTTGTTTTGAAAAATTTTCATTTTTGTTTTCGTTACGTAACGAAACAAAAAAACGAAAACGAAAACGAAAAATTGCTCGTTTTGTGCCCATCTCTAGTTCCAGAGCAACGCAAGGAAGATTTGGAGGAGGAGGAGGAGGCCTGCCTGCCTGCTTGCTTCACAACTCACTTGACGCGCAGAGGAGGAGGAGGAGGCTGTGACAGAGTGGGTCCCATCGCCAAGCCTGAGGACTGCTGGTGGGAGGGCGCAGGGCTTCCTCCTCCTCCTCCTCCTCTCCCTCCAGGTGCCCCCAGATTGCTGTGCCCAAGGCAGATTTACCCTTCTGCCCCCCTAGATACACCCCTGCTGTTGGCATCTTTCTATAACGGGGCTGTCCAAATTTGAACAGGCCAAGATCTACTTTTTCCAGCCTAAAGTGCCTGAGGGCCACTACACTAAAACCTCTACTTACGAACTTTATCCATTCCTTCCGACCACATGGTCATAAGTAGAGATGGGCACGAATTTTAAAAAAAAAATGTGTTTCGTTTGTCGTTTGTCGTTTAGGGGGTCCGTTTCGGTTGTTTCCGTTTTTCGCAAATTTTTGCAAAAAAATTGTTTTTGTTTTTTGTTCGTTTTGTTACCGTTTTGTTACCATTTATTTCATTTTTTGTGATTTTTTTTAGCTTTTAAAGCATTTCAAATATTGATGTAACAAAAATGAAATGGACAACAAAATTTCTGGTGTTTCTGTTCATTTCGTTTCATTTTAGAGATAAAATTCATTTGTCGTTTCGTTGCATAACGAAACAAAAAACAAAAACGGAAACAAAAATTGTTCATTTTGTGCCCATCTCTAGTCATAAGTAACAAAAATTGTAAGTAGAACAGCAGTTTCCCATAGGAATGCATTGAAAAGCAATTAATCTGTTATGGAGGGAATTCTTCAGGGGGGAGAAGAAGGGAGATGTCACTGTATAAAGGAGATGGACGCACCTGCAACCTCACCTCTCGCCCCTCTTCTCCCCGCTCCTCCCTCCACTCTGCACCGGCGACTCAGCTGGTCACAAGACAGTGGCACACCGATCATCTGGCCAGTGAGGGGAACAGGGGACTGCGCCATGGCCCTTGAACTGCCCTGCTCGGCTGAGACAGTGGGCTGGCAGAGCCAGAGCTTTGCTGGGGCAGTGGTGGTTCTTAGGATGGGGGAGGGAGGGGTGGAGAATTTATCCCCCACTTTTTTTTAATTGATGACTGACGGGCTACTTTTGAGCCCTTTGCGGGCTACTGGTAGCCCACGATCTACCTGTTGGGCAGGCCTGTTCTATAAGTTTGGTGTCGAAAATCAGTGCTGAACAGAGGGGGACTAGTGATTTATGTGATTTGGAGCCTGTAGACTAGGACATCACAGGATTATGACCGTGGGGCCATGAGGAATATTTGCCCAGATGGGAAATTCCCTCAGTCCAACTGCTTGCTGGCCCCAGGCAATTTTAATATGTAAAAAAGGAGGAAAAAAACCATAACACGGTCATAAATCTCTGAATGTCTGAGTACTCTGAGAAGGAAACCAATCCAACCGTCACAGCCCTTCAGCTCCAGATTAGAACCGTCCTGGACTCAGCATATCATACCATGAAGTCAAAACTAGATTATTCTGAAATAATGGGAGCAAAATTTCAGTTCTTTCCCCTGGTTCTTGTCCCCCCCCTTCTGTCTAACACAGCCAAAACCAATCAGTCAAAACCTCCAGATCCAAACTAAAGCTGTTACCATGGTGAAATGGCCAGTTTCTTCAGCTGCCAAGGCAAACAGTTCAAGCATCTGAACATGGCCCAGGTTCTGTTCATGGGGAAAAATGGAGATACCCCTGAGGCCTGACTGAGGACTAATATGCTCCAATGTTTATTGTTCTTGTTTTAAGAAAGCTGAGGTGGTGGTGGTTGTGGGGAATGGGGATAGGATGGAAAAAACTTTGGCTTGATCTAAGATAAAACCCTACATCAGGCATGTCCAGACTTCGGCCCTCCTGATGTTTTGGACCAAAACTCCCAGAATTCTAAGCTTAGATTGCCAATGACAAAGGACCGTGGGAGTTGTGGTCCAAAACATGGGGGGGGGGGCAAAGTTTCTACATGGTGGTTTTATAGGCTACCTTAAGCTACAAATGTTTCAATGTGCAAAATTAGAATTATGAAACTGCAGAAGTAGAAATCAACCAGTTTGGTTCCTCAGGTATGCGTGATGCCTCTCGCACATCATTCCTGACTGGTGGAAGTCCACCCTCTGCTTCCAAAGGGGTCCCGACCCCCAGGTTGAGAACCACTGTGTTAGAGGTATTTAATATACAGATAATAACTCAATGGTTTAGGTCTCTGGCTATGGAGTAAGAGGTTGGGAGTTCGATTCCCCACCATGCCTCATTGACAGCGGCAGGGCTGGATCATCCATAGCGTCTCTTTCACGTCTGCAATTCTAAGATCCTTATTATTTGATTAAAATTAGAAGTTGGCCTTCTTCAAGTTGGAATTGCTTCGGATTGTCACAGCAGGAACTGTGCTCACCCCCTGCAGCTTGCAAAGTAGTCAGCTTTGTTTCTGTTTTTTTGTTTGTTTGTTTGTTTTAACTAGAGTGTTGTTAGTCTGTGGAACTCCCTGCCACAGGATGTGGTGATGGCATCTGGCCTGGATGCCTTTCAAAGGGGATTAGACAGATTCCTGGAGGAAAAGTCCATCACAGGTTAAAAACCATGATGTAGATGTGTCATCTCCAGGCTTAAAACCGGGATACTTCAAGGACGAGATGCAGGGGAGAGGTATCAGGAGACAGATATCTAGTCTCGTACATTCCCAGAGGCATCAGCATCTGGTGGGGCCACTTTGAGATACAGGAAGCTGGACTAGATGGGCCTTTGGCCTGATCCAGCATGGCTCTTCTTATGTTCTTATGTCTTTGGGTCATAGGCAGAGTCTTCTGTGGTTAGTCTCAGGCCCAGAAGACAATCTCAATCCTATCTCTTAAATATTAACATCACTGCAGCTCAAAGAACAGGAATCAGATGCTGTTAAGGAGCCTCATGGTGCAGTGTTTAGTATTGAAGTTATAACTGTGCTCATGATGCAGGGTTCGATTCCAGGTAGGAGCCTCAAGGTTCACTCAGCCTTCCATCCTTCTGAGGTCGGTAAAATAGGTATCCAGCTCAGGGGGTGGGTGGGGGGATGTGTAGCCTGCATAATTAAATTGGAAACTGGCCAGAGAGTGCCTTAAATGTTATGGGGCAGTATGTACCAGCTATGCTTTGCTTTTGCTAGCAACCATAATGAAGGCAGATGCCCAGACTTTAGAGCCACCATTAATGCCAAGATCAAACGATCTCATTCTTCAGAGCCTGTCACCCTGATATTTTCTTCTCTGACTGGAAATCCAGGGAAGCATAACAGTTTCCAGAGACTTGCGCCAGCATCCTTAAGATCAGAGTGACTTTGGCAATTGGATATGCTAATTGGAGCATCTCCGACCACCCCACATCGGCAATATCAAAAGGCCAGTGTGAATTTGCTCTGCGCAGGGTCATTCTCATTTGTGATGGTATGTCAGCAATTTTCTGTCTGATTCCGCTTCTTCCACCCCTTCCTTGTCCGTCTGTGAATTCAGGTGGAATATACTTTCAGAGTGAGATGGGAGAGGGAGGGAAACCCAGTCACTGTGACCAAAAAAATGCATCAACGAGTTATTTTGGGTTTGAAAAATAATCTTTGGTCTCTCACCTTAATGCACAGCTGTGGTGGGCAAAGCAAAACAGGACGCAAGGGTTCTAATGTTGAGAGGAACTGAGTGTAAATCAACAATGACAAGGCTGTTTCTGTAAATTGTGCAGGGTCAGCCTTCCCTTGGGAGCAGGAAAAGGAGGTGTCCACATAACTCCATTCAGGGACACAGCCTCACCAGTAAGGCATTGCGAGTAACTGGTTGTGGAGGGAAATACTGATGTTGAAAACCAGAAGGCAGAAAAGAAACTCCTTGCCTGGGAGGGGGGGTGTCCACACACACACAAACACACACACACACACACACACACACACAGAGAGAGAGAGAGAGAGAGAGAGAGAGAGAGAGAGAGAGAGAGAATCCACCCCCTTCCTTGAGAGCCTTCCAGTGTTAGAACCTCCCTGTTGAAGACAACGAGAGCAAAGTAGGAGGTTTACCAGGAACTGGTCCTGGTGCTGAAAACCAGAAGGCAGAATACATACTTCTTGCCGGGAGGGGGTGTCCTTCCTTCCATAAAATCATCATCATCATCATGATCATCATCATCATCATCTCTCTCTCCTGTTGAAGAAACCAAGAGCAAAATGGGGATCCCAAGTGTCTGCTGCCATAAGAGGGATCCCAAAGCCCTACAAGGATCTACAGCTGCCAGATGGGACGCAACATCCCACTCTGTCGAGTGCACCTGTGTTGCTGTTGCTGACTCAAATAGCAGTTCTTGTGCTTCTAGTCCATAAAAGCCCAGGAAATGAGCCAGCAGCCAGCAGATACACAAAATCCCGAGGTTGGGAGTTTAACTCCCCAGTTCTGCCTCCCTGACCAGGGATGGACTGGATAATCCAGAAGGTCCCTTCCTGTTGTTGTTGTTGTTGTTGTTGTTGTTGTTGCTGCTGCTGCTGCTGCTGCTGCTACTGCTGTTGTCATCATGTGCTGTCAAGTTGCCCCCAACCCATGATGCCCCTATGAATGAAGGATCTCCAAAATGTTCTGCCCTCAACAGTCCTACTCCGCTGTTGTCAACCATGGCAAAAACATATCCTTCTACTGAATGGGCAGACTTAACTACCTGTATCATTTTAACAAGTAGCATGCTGCAGGGACTAGTTTTTGGTGAAGTTCTTAATGGCCCTCCCTCTACTGCTGGTTCTAGCTACAATGCAACGTTCTAATTCGAACCAATCAAGCTCTTAAATGGCATGAATCCAAGCCATCTCCATGAATGTCTCCCTTTATGAGCTTGCCTGGGATTTCGGAGGTATTCTCTCTGTCCCACCGCTCTCTAAAGTCCATTTGGGAAGGACACAGCAAAGGGCCTTCTCTACTGCTGCTCCCAGACTCTGGAAGACCCTCCTACAGGAGGCCAGTCTGGCACTGTCCTTGCTATTAGAGATGGGCACGAATCAAAAAAATGGCATTTCATTTGTCGTTTGTCGTTTGGAGGGTCCGTTTCGTTTCGTTTCCGTTTTTCATGAATTTTTACAAAAACTTCGTTTTCATTTTCGTTCGCTTCGTTACCATTTCGTTACCATTTATTTCAATTTTTGTGATTTTTTTTAAGGATTTTAAGCAATTCACTCATATTGCAGTAATGGAAATGAAACGCACGACAAAATTTCCGGTGTTTCTGTTCGTTTTGTTTCATTTTAAAGACAAAATTCGTTTGTCGTTTCGTTACCTAATGAAATGAAAAAACAGAAACGGAAAGGAAAAATTGTTCGTTTCGTGCCCATCTCTACTTGCTATCCTTCCACCAGCAGGTAAAGACCGTTCTCTCCTGGCAAACTTTCCCTTAGTTAGTGGGGTTTTTAGATTGTTGTGCTTTGCATGCCTTTTGTTTAATCCGTTTTAGTATTTCTTCATTTACTGGTTTTAGCTTTAAATATTGTCTTTAAATGGTATATTCCACCTTGGGCCCTTCTTAAAGAGCAATTCAGGGTAAACATATTTCAATGAAACAGATAAAAACTACCCTAGTGCCATACGTGTGTGTGATTTGCCTTGCGCCTCTGTCTCCCCTGACCCTCTTTGCCCCTCTATCTCGATGTTTTACTCCCCTCCCTCCCTTCCTCTAGGACTTTGCCACTCACCAACATCACAGAACTGGATCAGTGTGACTTATAAAGGGGGATGTTCTATGCTCCCCCCTTTTTTTCCTCTCCACACCCCGCTTTGTTTGGCAAATTGCCAACTCCTGACTGCCACCTTCAAAAACAGGTTGCCATGGGAATGAGGACTGTGCTGCTGTAAATATATATATATATATATATATCTCCAGAGGAATGCTTGAGCAACTTGCATATGCAGGAAGACGTGTGTGTGTGTGTGTGTGTGTGTGTGTGTGTGTGTGTGTGTGTGTGTGTGTGTGTGCCATTGATAAGTTATCACCAAGGGCCCGAACTATTCTAAACTGGGTCCAAACCATAGAACTCGACTTAAAACACACACCTACAGACATGCCAACATTCTTGCCTCCTAGCGATGATGTTCAGACAGATTGCAAGCCATAACAGCCCGCTTGTGCCAAGGGGAAAAAATGTGAATCCTATGAAGATGAGGGACTCAGAGAACGCCAGATGCCAAAGCAAGTATGGCTGCTTTTGTTATGTGCCATTGAGCCTTTGTCATGTGCCATCATCAAGCTACCTCGGACCTATGGAGAACCTATGAACGAACAACCTCCAGAATGTCCTGTCCTCACCAGCCATGCTCGGCTCTTGCAAACCCAAGCCTGTGGCTTCCTTTAGACTGAATCCGTCCATCTCCTACTACTTGGTCTTCCACTTTCCCTGCATGGTGGTCTTTTGCAGATAATCCTGCCTGCTCTTGATGTGTCCGAAGCAGGTCAGCCTAAGTTTCAACCTGTTTTCTGTCATTTGCTCTCAGGCCCACTTCTTCATCGGACAAAGTTGGAAGAGACCCTATGGATCACTGAGTCCATCTCCTGTCAAGGAGACACAGTGGGGAATCAAACTCATGACCTCAAGGTCTGCAGTCAGATGTCTAAGGTAGGATCCAGCACCCACTGACCCTGTAGGGACACAGTCCAACATGCAAATCTTGTTGTTGCATGCCACGACTCTGGGCATACGTGGTTGAAGCACCAGCAGTCCTGCTTCCCACCCTGCCATCTGGAGGCTTGGTGGATGTCATCACCTGGGGTTGGTTTGGGGAGTCTTGTTTGCAGAGGAGGCAGTGGGAAAACACCATTAAGGCTTCGAAGGTTATCCCAGCCAAAATGATTGAGCCAGTCAGAGCCAAGCCGAGAGGAGAAGGGGAAGCCACTTGCTTTCAGCGTGTGGCCAAAAACGTTAGCATAAATCATCCCCTGATCAATAATGGGAGAAGATTATTTAAAGAGTGCACTTGAAACTACTTCTTCTGTAATCCATTAGCCGGCTGGAAGGTGAAGCCGCCACCGGGATGGATGGGAATCTCATGATGAAAATGAAGCTTTAAAATGACGCATCTCAGTCTGTTCCTTTTCTGTCCTTTCCAAGTTGGCAGGAAACAGAGGCTTAAGTTTAGGGTGTTACTTGCTTCCCACCTGTTGTTTCAGCTGGTCAAAAGTTCTTGAAAGGCAGCGGTTTTCTATCTATCTATCTATCTATCTATCTATCTATCTATCTATCTATCT
>JAHTLZ010000054.1:9267560-9314555 GCA_023846285.1 Phrynocephalus versicolor
ATCTATCTATCTATCTATCTATCTATCTATCTATCTATCTATCTATCGGCCTGCCTGCTTCTATCTCTTTACTTTTGAAAGTTAACCCCAGAGCAAGAATCTCACCACTTTATCCCACCAGTAAACAATTAATCCACTGTGCAACACATAAACCAACTTACCAAGTTTCTTCTTTTCTCCATCAGAGGGGAACTTTTGTACAATGAATGGAGAAAAGACAGCTCATTATTTCTGGATTTCTTAGTACCTTGAGTACTATATGTCCTGTTTCAAACAATAAACATGGGACTGGGGAATTGTGCCTGCTCTTTCTTGAGCTCAGCTTTGAAAGAAGGACCAGGACAACTCATGTCACCCAGGTATCCTGTTGTCCATAATGGGCAGGGCAACACTTGATCCATCAACCGTGGTCTGGAACAGTGCTTAAAATATTTTTGGCTTAAGACTACCGGTTCACTTATCAGCCTGGAAATGAACCCGAGATCTTTCTTGGAGATTTGCTACGGACTTCCCGAGATCCAAAAGGCTTTCTGCTCCTCTTTCAGCTGTACTGGTATCAAAATTGCTCAAGGCATTCTGTCTCAGACACATAATTACTGAAAAGCTCCTTCATCCCATCTTCAATTTCCTATTCCTTTGAAGGCAAAAATCTTGGACTGGCACTGATAAAGTACATGCTTTTACTTGCTCATTTGTTCCCCTTTGGAGGTACACTGTGAGTGTGTGTATGTCAGGTTGGGGAGGGGAGGAACATCATCCTTAAGGCTGCAATGCTAGCCATGCTCACCCATAAGCAAGCCCTTAAGAACTCACGAGTAAACAAGCACATGTCTACAGGCTGTGCATAGTGGAGGGTCAGATGAAGCCTCAAGAAACCTGGGTTCAAGTCTCAGCTCTCTGGGGGGTGCCCACTGCAGACAATTCCTTTGAACCACGCATATATGCTTTGAACAGTTTCTAAGGTTTGATATTGAGTGAGAAGCATGAGGACAGGTGGGTGACAACAGACTAGAGAAAGCATTTCTTTCCTAGTGTGTTGCTAATCTGTGGAACCCCTTGCCGCAGGATGTGGCGATGGCATCCGACCTAGATGCCTTCAAAGGGCAGATTGGACAGATTTTTGGAGGAAAAGTTCATTGCAAGTGACACAAGCCATGATGGGGAAACATACTATTTCCAGACTTAAAAGGAGGGTACCTCATAAGGGCAGAGGCAGGGGAGTGGCATCAGGAGACAGGGATCTAGTTGTCCCGTATGCTCCAAGAGGCACCTGGTAGGACCACTATGGGAGATGGGAAGCTGGACTAGATGGGCCCTTGGCCTGATCTGACAGGGCTATTCTTACTCTCTTAAGCATCTTGGCATCCTATAAAAGCAAGGCATATACAGGATCATGCATCCAGTATCTGCAGATTTCAGCTATTGGGCACTGAACTCAAGACTCGAATCCACGTAACCAAACTCTCCAATAGCTTCCTAGTGATTCTGAAGTCAGATATACAACTGAAGTAAGAGCATATGAATCATAGCAATGGGGATTTTCTCTGCAACTGATAGCCTTGTCAGAGACCGGAGATGTTCCCTCTGACTGGCCAGGAATGATAAGTAGTAGAGATGGGCACGAATTGAAAAAAAATGACATTTTGTTTCGTTGCGTTTCGTTAAGAGGTCTGGTCTGGTTCGTTTCATTTTTGTGAATTTTTGCGGAAAAAATCGTTTTGTTGGTTCGTTAATTCGTTATTACCCATTCCCCCCCCCAGCGCCCACCACACAGCCCCTGGGGCCCAGTCGGTGCTGGTTTTTTTTTAATTATTATTATTATTATTATTTATTTTAGGGTGCTGACCAGGCCACCCTTGGGGTCCGGTCAGTGCTCCCCCCTTTTTAAAATTTATTTTTATTTTTATTTTTTAGTTTTTCTCCCCCACTTCCGGTTTCAGGCCCCTTGCTATAGCTGTAGCGCAGGACTTTTTGTTGTTGTTTTTTCCTTTCAGCACTGATTGCATGGCCCCTGATTATTATTATTATTATTATTATTATTATTATTATTATTATTATTATTATTATTATTATTATTATTATTATTATTATTATTATTATTATTATTATTATTATTATTTTAGGGTGCTGGCCAGGAGAGAACACCTTCTGCTCCCCCACCTGCCCCTGCGCTGCATCAGCCCAGTGGGGGGGGGGGAATTCCTCCTCCTCACTTCCCCACACAGCCTCCCCCACCGGGAGCCTGAGCTCCCAAGGGTTTGCCATTACCGACCTGTCGGGGGGCTTGGAAGTGGAGCTGCAACCTCCAGCCGCCTCAGCTGTCACTGGCTCGGGCTGCGAAGGCAGAGGGGTGGCCGGGGTGGCTCCAGCGGCGGCGGGGCTCAGAGGTGGCAGCGGCAGTGGCCCCTTGACCCTGGATTTGGGCTTCCTGTGCGGGGAGGCTGGAGGTGGGCACTGTGGCAGCAGCGTTCCCTCCACTTCTGGGTTCAAACCCCACGCTACAGCTGTAGCGCAGGGATTTTTTCCCATTTTAGCACTGACTGTGCGCCCCCTGGGGCCCAGTCGGTGCTGGTATTTTTTTATTATTATTTTTTTATTTTAGGATGCCGACCAGGCCACCCTTGTAACACGGCCGTCATCTGCTTCCCCCCCCCCCGGTTGCCGTCCCAGAAGCCAGGAAGACCGAACCTCCGGACCAGCACCAGGTAGGAGACATCTCCCCCCCCCATTAACGAAACGAGCCTAACCGAACCAATTTTTCTCGGTTCGGTTCATTTCATGTTAAATTTGCCCCTAGGGTTGTTATTCGTTTCATTACGTAATGAACCGAATAACGAACAACGGAACAAAAAATTCATTTCATGCCCATCTCTAGTAAGTAGATTACAAGGCTCCAGTTGCATACTTACAGTGCGGCGGTTACCAATCTTGAGTCTCCAGGTGTTCTTTAGGGAAAGCACAGTACAGTTTACCTGGGGACCCAAAGTTGAGAACCACTGCTATCAGGCATCAGTGTCAAGCTCTTTACAATAATGCCATTTGAAACAACGATGCTGATGAAAACTTGGAAGCCTACTTGAGTGACCCTCATTATCTCCTAAACTCTGCTTCAGTCTACTACTTCTTAATCGATGTAAGAGTTCTATCAGGGGTTTCGGGAGAGGTGGCTCATGAGGGTCAAAGCAACATTATTAACATCTCAGACACAAATGTGCTAATGACATTTTATGCATGCTCCCCTCTTTCATGTAGACAAGTGCATTTATGGGGAGAAAAAACCTGTATTTCCCACCCACCACGTAATAAATGACACGTTGACTTGAAAGCAACGAGTTTGAAGAAATCTCATCGATTCTGAGCAAATGGACAGCTAATCATCCCTACAAACACCCCAGTAGGGAAGGGAGCATTTCCCTCATCTTTTATGGATGTTTTAACCTTTGAAAATGAGTGAGTTCCTTCCACAGCACATTCCTATCTGAGCAGACCTGGTGACGGCAGTAAGATTGTCCTTAGTGCAAGGTTCCCGTCTACCTGCAAGGCGGGGTCAAGAGTGGATTTCTTGGAAGACCACATGAAAAGGACCTGATCAATACAACCAAAATAAAGCTTCTGGAGGGGAGGCAACGGTAGAAAGAAATGTTGAGACAGAAGAAGGGTCTTGACCCAGTCCCTTGTTGACTATCCTGGTTGAGAACTTGAACTCTGTGGACAGGATGACCCCTAAGAACTTATCAAAAGTCCTGAAATGATGTAACCAAAGGCCTGTCTAATCCCCCGTTCTATTGTTGTGGTGGCCAGTGAAAATGCTTTTTGAAATTCCTAGAGCCAAAGTGAATTCAACAGCCTTCTCCTGCGAAAGGTTTCCTAGATGCTGGTAGTCTAGTTTTGCATTTGGTTCGTGCAATGACTACACGGTTCCCCAACTTGTTTTGCTTCAGTTAAAGAATCAGGACTCTCTAATAGTGGGAATAATGTACAGTGGAACCTTGACTTACGTCATTAATCCGTTCCAGTGGTCTAGACGTAAGTCAAACATGACTTAAGTCAAATGAACGTTTCCCATAGAAAGTAATGGGAAAGCGGATTAATCCGTTCCAGGTGATGAAAAAGACCCCGAAAACAGCAATTTAACACAAATTTGACTGGGATAGGAGATTCCTTCTGGGGATGTAAATGAAATGTCACCCCAACTAAAATGCTTCCATTGTGGACCAGACTTCTGCAGCCAGATTTTTTACAAGACTGAGCCGACTGTCTAACCAGCGAGGCCAGCCTCGAGCTCCCGACCCTTCTTCTCCTCCAGCAGCAGCAGCGGCTTCGGTGAGGCCAAGGACCAGCTCCAGGTGCTCTGAGCTGGCCTTGCCGAAGCCACTGCTGCCGGAGGAGGGGAAGAAGGCAGGCACAGTTTGGAGGCGGCAGCCGCGATGCTGGGTTGTGGCTGCCGCCCAATTCCGGTGCCTTGTGCCGGGGCTCCGAGATGTAAGTCAAAGCCTGCGACTCAAGTCAAACAGGCCCCTTCTTGCTGCACGTCAAATATGATGCAAGTCAAGCAGTATGTAAGTCAAGGTTCCACTGTACAGCTATTGGAAAATGTAGATCTTTTCCTAGGCCTTTTAAATGCCCTCCAAGAGAGGCTATGTGGTAAAGTGGGTAGAGTGTTGGTGCAATGCTTAGTAGACCTGGGTTCAAATCCATACTTGGCCATGGAAGATCACTGGGAGGATGGCAAAGCCTAACACTCCTTGCACAACCCAGGGAGCTCAAAAGCTTCATTAGGGTTGCCATCAAGCAGAAGGAACTCAACCCTTAAACAGTTTGGTAACCATGACCACGATTTGGGGAGCACCAAAAGAATCCCATTCCGGCACATCTGGGAATGGCAGTAATTAGATGCACCCATCATTCCTATACGCCACCAAAGGACTATAAACCTCCAAGGACCCCTTTATCCCCCCGCTGCCAGCACCCCAGGTACACCCAGGGCTTCCATGAGCATGTCCTGTTTGAAAGGCACAAACCACATGAATAGCCAGGTCTTTCCTGAGCCACACGGCCAACAGATAAAGGAGGAGTGTGTATTCCGTGATCCTTTGCTATGAATTCATAATATCAGAAAGGGCTCCCTCTGTATTTCCATTACAGACGTGTCAGCCCATTGTAGGTAGCATTTTAGTCTTGTCTGGTTTGACTAAACAAATATCTTATGGTCTCTGGTGTAATTCCCAAAAAGGATGCTCTTAATATAAGACAGGTCAAGGAAGAACATGAATGAGAAGGATGGGCCATCACAAACTTGCTTGTGCAGTCCTATATTTTCAAAGACACCAGGGGATTTGGCGGCTGATGGCGATTCTAGTTTCAGAAAGGATCCAAATCCACTCCAGATTCCAGTCTGCACACCACAGGAGTTATCCAAGGTGCTGAATCCTAAGTAGGATTCCCCCAATCCAGGTACCTCCTCTAAAACCGCCTGAAATGGGAAATGGATTCCCAACACATCAAAAAGTGGAGTAAAAAATCTCTCACTGGGTGATCAGAGGCAAAGTCAAGGAGGCAGTAATCCAACAATGCTACTGAATGTGTGCTTAGCACTCCATGAGAACAAGAACTGATTCCCTAGTCACCAGTGATGGGGGTATCCCTATGGACATCTCAGAAAAGGATGTGAAGAGATGCCCTTCAAAGCACCCAATCGGGACAACAGCTAATCTGTGCCTAATGAATTCTGGAGTAGCAGCTGTGTCCTTCAAAAATACAGGAAACGAGGCTGACATTCTTTCTTGGGCCTTCCTACAGTGAAAATAAATATATCATAAAGTTATGAGGGATTCTGGAAGTTGAGTTGTACCAACTGGACTTCTTTTCTTGTAGGATCAAAATATTTCACTACTCATCAATTTCACTATTTCCGAATCACTTGACACCTCCACGAGGAAAGCCAATGGTAAAAGCCATACTTACTGGGTGTTGGGAAGAGTTGCACAGTTGGGACTTTCACACAACCCAAGACATTATGATCTAATAAGCCTATTCTGGCTATTGTTCACCTAATGATACTTTTCAGACCAGGCTGGGGAGAAACCAAGGTGAACTATCTGGAAGTTGTGACATGGCAACTGGACTTCTTTTCTTGAGAGACTGAAACCTCATCCAAACAGTTTCATCAGTCTGAGGAAAGCTAGTTGTGAGTCCTCCATTTTATAACTCACTTCGACCTCATATCACTATGGTCGGAAATAGGCTCATAAGATGAACAATCAAAAAATACTTCACACCCCACTACCAAGGCCATAGCTAACAACCCATACTTAATGGATGTTGGGAAGGTTAAAGGTGGCCACTGTCCACCTAATGAGCCTATTGTCCACCTAACAAGCCTATTCAAGCCGTTGTCCATCTTTTGAGCCTATTTCGGACCAGGGTGACATGAGGTCAAAGTGAACTATAAAATGGGGGACTTTGTCAGACTGATGAAGCTGTTTGGATGAGTTGCAAAACGTTTCAATCTCTCAAGAAAAGAAGTCCACTTGCCATGACTCAACTTCCAGATAAACTTACCCGGATGACTGAGAATCTTCACAGACAAGGTGAACTATAACTTGAAAACCTCTCACTGACTTGCCTCAGACTGAAGAAGCTACATGGATGAATAGGGAAACATTTCAGACCCACAAGAAAAGAAGCCCAGTTGCCATGACTCAGCTCCCAAATAACCTCACTTGGATGACTGAGAATCTTCACAGTTCTAGGGGCTTCTTCCTTCTAAAAAAAATATGACCATGAAATCCCTTACCCCAGTCCCACCCACTAATTTGCCCAGTCTTTTGTCTTTTTGATTTAAGAAAACATAGCAGGCTTTCTTAGATATATAAAAGCATTAATTTTAGAATGAAAAAAAATACAAACTTCACCTTTACAAAAAGACACTTGTTTGGTTGAATGACACATAAAGCATAACTTTTTTTAATACCAAAAATAAAGAATTTTAGGCTTTTCGGCTGGGTCCTCCCCATGCCACAGTGACATCATACAATACGGATAACAAGAAGAGATTTTTTTTTTGTAGTTTTACATCTCACATAGCTTAAACATGTGGACTAGCAAACGAGATCAGTTTCGGGAGAGGAATGAAAAATGTGAGCCACAGTGTCACTTCTTGCGGGAAGCCACCATGCATCCTGATGTCTTTCCCTGTCACCCCCTCCCCCAAAAAAAGAGAAGAAAAAAGAAAATATACTTTTTGCTTGCATACAGTCTTTTGCTTGCACACCAGTCCAGTTGCCTTTTATAATGTATTTGGGGAAAGGGGGACTTTTAAATCTCCTGCCCTCTTTGGGAAACCTTTACAACTGTTTACTTCATGTCCGTTTTGTCTCTGTAAGTGTTGTGCTTCGGACCAGTACAATTTTTTTTTACTTCACATTGGTCGCACAACAGCTGCAATTTGTCTCGACCATGCCCCAGGAGTGGGATCAGAGCGTGATAGTACTGTACCTGGCACTGGGTTGGGGTATTCTCTTGTCACAGTTTGTTCCTGGTTCCTGTTCCGAGACAAGGGACTGTGTGATAACAACTACCATGCAACAACCAGTGTCCACCTAGTGGTCAGCGGCTGAAGCGGCATTCGACATTAGTTTCCCTACAGGGAAACACCATGACGCGCAAATGTTTATTCAAGAAAGTTAATCCCAGAAGACCAGTAAATCAAAATATCGAAAAAGTTTTATTTACGATATTTTTTAAAAAAGGGTTGAGAAAGCAAGACAAATTCAGAATTTGTCACGGAACAAGACCGTGAAGGAACTGCTGTCACGAGACAAGTTATCATGACTGTGAGAAAATGGAAATGGGGACTAAACCACCTTATTGCGACCAACGCTGTCACGGTACAAAACTAGTCGCAGAACAAGGAAGGACGTGAAGTAACCGCTTTTGTCTACCGAGAAATCTTGCACATCCGTGAGAAAGCTTGGCTTGTTCTCTAAGATTCTGGGTGCACACTGGATTCCAAAGTGCCAAGCCAGAAGTTCAAGGGGCCTTGGAGTTCTCGCATAACCCTTCAGCAAAAAAAGAAAAGAAAAAGTGTATCCTAGGGTAGCCCCTATTATTATTCCCCCACCCCATATCTGCTTCCTGCCCTGCTCTGTAGTTTTATCCTTCATAGGGGAAGGAGGATTAGGAGGTTCTCAACCTCCGAGAATCCCCTGCAAACATCAAGCCAAATTCTCGGTAGAGATGGGCACGATTCAAAAAAAATTGGTTTTTCGTTTTTCGTTGAGGGGTCCGTTTCGGTTCATTTTCATCTTCGTTTGGGTTTTTTGCAAATTTTTCGCTTTCGTTTCATTTCGTAACGAAAACAAAAAACAAAAACGAAAACGAAAAAATTCTGTTTCATTAGCATTCTTTTCAGTTCAATGTATTTGCCGCAACGAAAACGAAAAACGCAGCAAAGTTTTTCATTTCATTTCCGTTTCCGTTTTGTTTTTTGGAAATTTTTCATTTTTGTTTTCATTGCGTAACAAAATGAAAAAACAAAAACAAAAACAAAAATTTCGCTGAGTCGTGCCCATGTCTAATTCTCGGCATTGGAATCAGGATTGGCGCGGGAAGAGAGGGTAGGAGAATGGGGTGGGGGAAGGGCATGGACATAAACCAAGAAACATTTAGAAAATGATGCATGGGTATACCATTGTTTTTTATTTTAATACATCTCATTAGTTTGCACCCACCCCTCCCTCCCCGCTAGGAGTAAACTTGGTATTTTGGTGCCAGTGTGTTCGGTGCCATCTATACTACAGCAGTCTTCTATAATGGGTTATTGGTAAATGTTGTCCAAAATGATAATAAAAGCTAGGCAAAGAGTAAAAAGAAAGCTTAATAATAACTTTATGGTGTAAAAAAAAATACAATCCCCCAAAAACGAACAAACAAAAAACAAGAACATCCACTTAAGGCGCCCCAGAATATTTTCATTTGTTATATCCTTTGTTTTTCTTTCCTTTCCTTTTCTTTCTCTTTCCTTTATATAGACTTTAGTACACCACTGAGCCAAAGCGGCAGTCCGGATTGTCCTTCCGGTGGTGGCATTTCATACATTCCTGCTCTTTCTCTCTTGTTCTCAGTTTAAAGGTGTGCCTAAGCCTCCCGCCAGGGACTATTCATCAGCGTCCATCCTCTCGACCTTGACGAAGGCAGACACAGCTCAGCTCTTGACGGCAACCACCAGAAACGGAATCGCCGCTGACGGCTCTCCTAAAAGGAAGCCTGCACTTAACTCGGTGTGGTTGCTGCTGTTCTTCTCCCCTTCTTTGCCTTCTTTTTTGTTTACCTTTCCTTTTGTCGTGTTGCAAGAGCACTTCAGCATCCTCCATTCATGTCAACGTTGCTCTTTTCTTGTTCTCGGGCAGGGAAATGTCATATTGTTTCATTAGAGTGCTACAATACTTGCTTTGATGTCATATTAAACAAATGTACACTGTGTCTTTTGTTCTTGTGAAGTCTTTCTCTCCCTGTCTCTCTGTCTCTCTCTCTTTTTTTATGCCAGTTTTTTTCCCCCAGTGTAGGAGAATGAATGAAGTATACAGTCAATAAAGCACCATACACAGTAGGTTCAGGAATGTAACTAACAATGTACATCCATGTCCCAGAGAGAAATATTTCGTAGCTTATTTTCACCTTACATCTGCAAAAAAGAAATAGATAGATATGCACACTATAATTCTGCTTTGAGCGCATATGTTCAAACAGGATTCTCTGGGGAAGACAATAACAGCAGGAAGAGGGGGAGGCAGCAGGGAAGGAGGATGACCAAATATTAGATGGACCAAGTCCCTAAAAGAAGCCATGGGGTTGAGTTTGTAAGAGCTTGGCAGGGCAGTTCAGGGCCAGCCTTTTGGGAGGAGGTCACTCGTTCATGGGGTGGCCATAAGCCAGAGGCAACTTGATGGAACATAACAATAGCAGTTAACTGTCATGCACAGTGGTAACTTGACTTACGGATTTAATCCGTTCCGAATGCATGCTCTTAAGTTGAACTACTCTTAAGTTGGGGTACCTATCTAAAAACTTGAAAAAATAAGTTAAAAAATAAAAAAGGAAAAAAAGGGGGGAAAAGTAAGTCGAGCAGACCTTATCTAAAATTTGTAAGGCAACAGTTAAAATGTCAACAGTTTTCCACTCTTAAGTCGAATTGCTCTTAAGTCGAGCTGCTCTTAAGTCGGGGTACCACTGTAATGAGAAAAATAATCTCCCATTGAGGTCATCTGAAAAGGGAACCCCTGCAATCACTAACTGGAGAGTGAAATCCTCAGCTTCTAAATGGTACAGAAGCTTTGGGTCCTTTCAGAGAGAAAGGTGGGTTAGAATTTTTTCGAATGAATGAATGAATGAATGAATGAATGAATGAATGAATGAATGAACGGAAGGATGGATGCTGTTTCACAACAGTAGCTTGCTTTACAGCTGCTGTTTGTGATGGTAGCTTGCTTTGCAGCTGCTGAATTATTTATTTATTTTTTCCTCTGCCAACCGTGGATAACTGAAGCAGTGGATACAGGGGTCCTACTGTACTTTAAAGGCTGGTAATGCTGGCATTTGTGTGTGTGTGTGTGGGGTGAATTCTCACCAGAAGAATTATCCAATCCAAATATCCCTGATCAGCCAACAGATCAATGTGCCCCCAACCCCGGTAAACTTCAGCAGCTACATCCTTTTCAGTACCATCAAATTAAATCCCTCCCACCCCGCCCTGCAAGACATACATACCAGTTTCTTCTTCGCGAAAATCTGAATTGGAATTGGATGATGTACAGGTGCATTCCATGTGCTCTTCCAGCTTTACAAGGACTTCTTTTAATTTTGGCTTTTTTCTAACATATTCCACTTTTGCCACCTGTGGATTTGTTTTTTTTAAAAAAACACATAAACAAATTCAAGAAATGTTAGACAACAATGTCAGAAAAAGCAAGGGTCGCCAGCCCAGCAATGATGCCCCTGGTCTACTTCTTAACAGCAGCTACTGACTCCAGTTACAGGGGTGATGTGAATCCACTCCCAGTTTTACTGCATGCTCTACTGGCCTTATCCAATTTGCTAGACCAATTTTGGAGACGGGGTCCTAAGGCATATATACTGGGCATGTATACTGTTGTATACTGCAATGTGATACCTCCTGTAAAGTGCACCAAGATGAAGAGCAAAACCTGGCATGGATTCACAGCATGCCTGACATTGGAGTCAGCAGCCACCACTGCTAATTTTTATGGCACAATCTGCAAAAAACATTTCCCTTTTCAGGTTTCTCTTTTGGGTTTCATAGTCCTCACAAAGTCATCTGTTGGTCCAGTTGCAAAAGCAGGCCACTTAAAAACAACGGAGCCTAAAGAGGAAGTTGTGCTATGCTGAGAACCCAAGTCTGAGTTGGACTTGGCCAAGTGCCACTCATATTATAAATGCCGACCAAGCTACCTTGGATAACTTCTGCCAGATGAAAGATGCTGCCTTTCTGTTCAAGGAGGATTTTTAATCCAACCAATGGACCGCTGACTTGGCAGGAGAACGCCACAGTCATGTTGCTCTCATGCAGGCTGGCAGGGTCATCTTTGGGGTAGAAACTGACAAGGTAATTTCTAGGCATACATTTTGTGTCCTTGAGAGTTGTAGATTTGTGGGAGGGAGTGGTGTTAGTCTGTGCAAGAACTCCAGGCAAAAAAAACAAAAAACAAAACAAAACAAAAGACAAAAACATATGGAACCTTAAAGACTATTCAGGCAGACCGTGGGCTACCAGTAGCCCGCGAAGGGTTCAAAAGTAGCCCGCCGGCCATCAATAAAAAATGTGAGGGATAAGCTCTCCACCCGTCCCTCCCCCATCCCATCACTGCCCCAGCAAAGTTCTGGGTCTGCCAGCCCACTGTCTCAGCTGAGTGGGGCAGTTCAAGGCCATGGCACAGTTCCCTGTTCCCTCCACCAGCCAGATTATTGGTGTGCCACTTTCTTGTGATCAGCTGAGTCGCTGGAGCGGAGTGGAGGGAGGAGAGGGGCGAGAGGTGGGGGTTGCCGGTGTGCCCATCTCCTTTGTGCAGTGACATCTCCCTTCTTCTCCCCCGTGGACAATTCCCTCCATAACGGATTAATTGATTTTCAATGCATTCCTATGGGGAAACCACTGCTCTACTTACAAATCTTTAACTTATGACCATGTGCTTGGAAGGAATGGATAAAATTTGTAAGTAGAGGTTTTAGTGTATTAGCCCTCAGGCACTTTGGGCCGGAAAAAGTAGACCTCAGCCTGTTCAAAGTTGGACAGCCCTGATATACTGTATTAATGTCACCTTTTGTGGATGTGTCTACTTCTTCAGACATATGTCGGAAGAAATGGACGCATCCAGGAAAGCTTACGTTAAATATACTGTAATCGTCTTTAAGGTGCCACATGTTTTTGCCTTTTCTTTTGTTTCAATTTTTGCCTAGAATTCTAGGCATGAATTCATTTTAGTTTTTTAGTTTTTCTTTTCTGGACTACCAATAGCATAATCCTCCATTCCAGGCGTTTTTGAAAATAGGCATCTTCCAGACATACTTAATTTTGACTCACCTGGGAGAAAAGGCTCAGCCAGAAGGCTTTGATTCTTAGCCAGGCCCAGCTTTGTACAAGCTTCCTATTCCTGCAACAGTTCTAACTGGAGGCTTTCATTTCTGAGGGAGATCTGCCTGGCCGAGAGCCTCGCAGCCTTCTAATTTAGGCCTTTTCTCTCAGATGTATAAATTCAGGAATTGGTATGGTAGGTAAGCCTCCCAAAATAGAAAAGTATTGTATCAGTAGCCCAGAAAAAAATCTGAAACTCCCATCCCTGATATACAGTGGACCCTTGTATAACAAACAGCTTGTATAACATAAAATTTGTACAACATAAAACATTCCAGAGATAGGGGAAATTTGCTTAACATAATCGCCTATGGGGAGAATCTGTACAACATAAAAATAGGATCACTCTGTTTTCAATGCATTCCTATGGGAATTTGTATAAAGGAAAATTTGCTTAACATAATTTCATTTGGAACAAATTAATTCCTTTATACAAGGTACCACTGTATTCTCTTTTCTGCGCCAACAAGAAGTGCTACAGTGTATCGCCAACTCTACTTGAACGATCCTCTACAATAAGCAGCAATCATCACCACATCACCACATGGTTTTGGTTTATAAAACCCTCCATGGGTTTGGCACCTGTCTATCTGGCACAGCGTATCTCCCGACGATTAGATCTGGCCCGACCCACCCGATCGTCCTTGGCCCTCTCGCTTCGGATTGCCACGCCGAGGGAGGCCCGTAAAGCGACTACCCGCAATAGGGCCTTCTCAGTTGTTGGTCCTGCTATTTGGAATGCCTTGCCAAGCGAGATACAGCAAACTCCTTCGTTGGTGACCTTCAAGAAAGCCTTGAAGACCTGGCTATTTAGGGATGCCTTCAGAAACTGCTAGGGGTAGAGTTTTTTGTGTTTTTTCCCCCTTGCCCTGCCCCCTGCCAATATTGGTTCGCCGTCTTGGATGCTGCTGTTACTGTTTTTATTTGCTTCAATCCTTGTGTAAACCGCCCTGAGTTCCCGTTCGGGAAATGGGTGCGGTATACAAATTTGAAAATAAATAAACAAATAAATCTCACCTGGATGTCTTCAAAAGCAATTTTTCCATTTTACTCATAAAAGGAAAGCGACAGTCTCATCCTGAGTAGACATGGGCACGAACCAAAAAAATGGCAATTCGTTTTGGTTTGGTTCATTTTAACTTAAGGTTCAGTTTGTTTCATTTCGTTTTTAATGATTTTTTAAAAAATATTTATTTTGTTGGTTCATTTAGATTCATTATTCATTTTTTCTTTATTTTTAAGGTTGGGGTTTTTTTTTACTGCTGACCATGGCTGCCTACCAGCTGTAGTGCGGCTGGTCAGCATTTTTTTTCTTAGATGCCCCCTCCCTGAAGCCAGGAGGACCCACCAGACCAGGAAGGACGTCCAGGACCACCAGCAGCACCAGGTAGGAGACACCGCCGGAAATGAACCGAAACAGAATGGAAATTTATGTTTTGTTTCGCTTCTCTTAGAGGGGGCAGTTCATTATTCGTTTCGTTACATAACGAAATGAATAACAAATAACAAAATGAACCAAAAGTTCGTTTCGTGCCCATCTCTAATCCTGATTCAGCCCCTGGATCCATTTACCTCAGAATGGTCAACGTGGACTGCCAACAAGTCCCTGGAGCTCCAGGACTGACTCTTTCCCTCACCTTACCTAGGCCTCCTCATGTGCCAGTAGAGCTGCTAGTGAGTAACCCAGAAATACAAGGGGCTACTTGTTAAGCGGAGCCAACTGGCTTCCACAGAGGCACTCATCTCCTGGCATGAATCCTCAATAGCATTCTGACCACTGGCTCCATCCCTGAATGAGAAGCAAGTGCTTCCCCCTCCCCCTCCTGATATTGATTCTTGCAATGACTTGCAAATGGTTGTAGGCAGAATTTTAGGCATTAAAAAAATTCAAGGAAGAGAGTAAGAACAGAGAGCGCCAGCTAGGGGAAACTGCTTTAACAGGTGATCAAGAACAAGACTACGTGACCCAGAGCACCCGAGAATGACAGCAGAGCACCAGGCCAAAAGGGCTTGAAGACCGTGTATTTTGGGACTGGTTTCTTTCCGGAATGCAGAGCTTCTGGAGTGCAGAAGATGTAGGATGTCCAAAAGAAGCGCACGAACACGAAAGTGCACCAGCTTGCACGGACATTCCTTCTCATGCTGATGTGCAAAAGAGGTAGAAACACCATGGAAGGTCTATGGTTAGATTCCCTGTATGATCCTACCTGGGAATTAAGATCACTAGGAAAGGCCTGGGTCCCACCACCCTCACAGGTGGGTTTGGTAGAGATATTTATTTTTTATTTATTATTTCTTTTATTTTTATACCGCACATCTTCCGGGGGAACTCCGGATACAGGAGAGGGCCTTCTTGGTTGTTACTCCCAGACTCTGGAACTCCCTCCAACCCATTAAAGCACATTCAGAAGCTTAAGCGAACTCCTGCAAATGTGCTGGGTGCTGATCCATGGTCTGGCTCCTTTTTACCATTTGCAACCTTAAGGGATTCAATCCTGGTCATTAGCATGTGTCAGATGAAATTAATTTGATGTAATTGGTGTGAGATCTAAATTTGGTCTTTGAAAAACTAGATTCTTTGGGGGGAGGGAGGGAGGGGTGCAGTTACTCAGGTCCTATCCTGAAGACACTTACATGTCAGGAGGAGGAGGCTCAAAAGGGGAAGAATCAGAATAAAAGGAGTGAGAAGATGTTTCAGATGGATCTCCTGCAGAGAAGAACTCCTTGGAGCTGCCTCTGGCATGGTCTCACTCCAGCCAAGTACAAAGTTAGAAAGGAAAAATATGGCGTGCGTGAGTCACCCAACATCAAAGGATGACTAATCTGTTGCATTTGCAACAACAAAAGACAGATTAAGCCCTTTGTAATCAGAGAGGCAAATGGAATCCCCAAAGATGGTGGTGGGGGGAGAGATGGTGCAACTTCCACATCAACTGTACTTATTTCAGATGATGGAATGAATCAGCGGCACAGAAAATTACATGTGTCAAAAATAAACTGCCTTTGTTGTTGAATTCTGTGTTTTTCTTAAGACATATAAACTATACTCATTTTATATACAGTGGTGCCTCAGATAACGACGGTAATTCATTCTCCAAGGTTAGTTGTTATCCGAAACACGTTGTTATCCGAAACACAGTTTCCCATAGGAATGAATGGGAAACCGTTTAATCCGTTCTGGAGCCTAGGAAAAAGGCACAGACACCTGGTTTCTTGCTCAAAACTCTTTAAAAAGTGCACTTTAAAGGTACAGATGCAATGCCACCTGGGATAACTTTTTTACTGATGCATGCTGGAAATTCATTACCTGAGGCAGTCCATAGGGAAAATTCGTTATCCGAGGCAGCCCATCGGAAGATTCGTTATCCAAGGCAGCCCATAGAGAAAATTCATTCTCCAAGGCAGACCTATACCTAGGAATTGCGATTCGTTATCCAAGGCAGCCCATAGGGAAAATTTGTTATCAGAGGCAGCCCTATACCCGGAAATTTGCAGTTGTTATCCGAATTATTCATTATCCGGGGCAGTTGTTATCCGAGGTACCACTGTATATATATTCTAAAATATGACAGGCAAAAAAAGTGTTTGGGGACTCCATAATGATATTTAGTCAATTAGCAGGAACAGCCTAGGCTGGAAAAAGCCCAGCGTAAACCAACCAATGTGAGGCATAAACCACACAGACCCAGACAACTGGCACCTTTTTCACTAAAAACTCCATCCATCACAAGCAATGGGGTCTGCAGTCTATACCCATGATGGCGAACCTTTTAGAGACTGAACCCACAAATTTTTCGCAAAGTGCCAATACAGCAATTTAACCTGAATACAGCTGGCTGTGAAGGGGCGATGTTGGGTGCCCACAGAAAGGGCACGAGTGCCATCTTTGGCACCCGTGCCATAGGTTCGCCAACACTGGTCTATATGGATCAGAACTATGGATTCCCTCCTATTTCTTGCAGGCTATTTTCCCATGCAGAAGAGAGGTTTGGAATGAATCATAAAGCAGCCACAAGGAATCCAAAGTCCTTGCTGATGAGCCTAAGCCAGGCATGTCCACAGTCAGGCCCGGGGGGGGGGGGGGCAAATGCGGCCCGTTTTCAAATTCTGAGCAGCCTGCATCCTCTTCTCCCCACTGGCTCAGCCTGCCATGCGTCCCTGCCAGCTGGCTCCTCCCCATACTGGATGGAGGTGTCAGCTTGCAGTTTTACGGTTTGCCTGCCCTCCCTGCCTCTGCCCACCCCAAAGACACCTGCCCAGCCTACCCGCCCCCGGCTTCATTGCTGCAGCATCCTCCCTGCTTCCTTGCATGTTATAGAGACTTGTCCTAAATCCAGCCTGGGGGCCAAATGCGGCTGAATGGTTGCCCCCCCCCTCACACTTTCACATCACCAAATCTGGCCCTCCTTGCAAAAAGTTTGGACGCCCCTGGCCTAAGCATTTATAGTAGTACTTTGGTTTACTGGCATAATCCATCCCAGAAGCATATTCGTAAACCAAAATGATCATATATCAAAGCAAACTTCCCCATAGGAAATAACAGAAACACAAATGATTCATTCTGGGGACCCAGTTTCCATCATTCCCTATGGGGAAATTTGCATTGATATATGGCAGCAGCCGGTGGCTGCAGCAACGGCAGCTGGGACACACAGCAAGGGCTGGAGGATACTGCGGGGCACTACTGGGCCCACAACTGTGGTGAGAGGCCACCATCAGCCAGCAACGGGCTCGTAACGAGGGCCAGAGGCCTAGTATGAGTCCACCTGCAGACTGACGGCCCATTCTGGGCAGTGCCGGGCCCACAACGATGGGCCTCGGCAACAACAGGGTGTCAGGAATACTTTTCCTCCCTCCCTCCCTCCCTCACATCCTACTCATCTCTTCCTCCTCCACTGCTGCTGCCACCGCCATCTTGAGAGCCAGCTAAGCAACATTCAGCTGCCATCCTCCCAAGATGGTGGTGGTGACAGTCATTTTCTTAAAACTTTGGCTCGTTTTACAAAACATTCAGAAACCAAGGTACCGGAGGAGCCTTGTGGTGCAATGGTTAAATGCCTGTACTGCAGGTAAAACTGTGCTCACGATCTGGGGCTCAATCCCAGTTAGCTGGCTCATGGTTGACTCAGCCTTCCATCCTTCCAAGGTTGGTAAAATGAGTACCCAGCTTGCTGTGGTGGTGGTGGTGGGGCAATGTGTAGCCTGCATAATTAAATTGTAAACTGCCCAGAGAGTGCTTGAAGTTCTATGGGGCGGTATAGAAGCAGAACACTTTGCTTTGCTTTATTAGAGATGTTATTAATACCCACTAAATTCTCTATTCATAATTACAGTGGTACCTTGTATAAAGGAATTAATTCGTTCCAAATGGAATTCTGTTGAGCAATTTTTCCTTTATACAAATTTCCCATAGGAATGCATTGAAAACGGAGTAATCCCTAATCGTGACCATTTTTATGTTGTACGGATTCGCCCCACAGGCGATTCTGTTAAGCAAATTTCCCCTGTCTCTGGAATTGTTTATGCGAGGCCTGCGCAAAGTCCGGCCCGGGGGCCAAATCCGGCCTGCCAGGCCATTCTGAGTGGCCCGCGGCTGGCTGGCCCGCCCCTCCCTGCCCCTCCTTCACCCCATGTCTTTTTAAAGAAAGTGGGTGGGGCTTGCAGTGGGGTGGCAGGGTTGGGGAGCAACCGGCCCCTGACACATTTTCAGCCCCCAAATCTGGCCCTCCTTACAAAAAGTTTGGGCACCCCTGGTTTATACTGTACGGATATTGTTATACAAACCGTTTGTTATACGAGGGTCCTCTGTATATGTATCATTTTGTTTCTTTCACATATAATGTATAATATCTTGACTCATCAGGAAACCCAACAAGCCTTGTTCAAGTCCTATGAGGAATGCTCTTCTTTAGAGCAGCCTTTCTTCTTGCCACAATCTCTATAGTATGTGATGCATAACACGAGCACCAACAAGAATGAAACTAGCAAGAATCCACATCTCTAGTAAAACTAATGAGGAAAACATCCAACGTCTACTTTATTAAAAAAACGAACGAAAAGAAAAGAATCTCAGTAGCTCCCATATGATGGAATGTCTTTTTGAACTGGAGTCACTTTTCTCAAAAGGCCTTTATTTGCGGCGGCTTTCAAGCGGATTAACAGCGGCGCAATGGAATGAAGTCAATGGAACACGGCCATTCCAGAAGGGTTGCAAAGGTCAGGATAGAGCGCTGGGGATACAGGTCTGGCATTCTGTTTGGGGTTTAAATAGACAGCACAAAAGTCAGCAAGCAGGACACAAGCGCAATAGCTGAGAGACCCCGGGGATGTTTGCGTAAAGTGGTTCAAGGAGTGATCGCAGGATTAGGGTTTAGGGAGAAAGGAATTAATTGATGGAACGTCTTGAAAGAAAGGAGGATTTACAACCTTCATCCAACCTTAAGGAAGCAAGGGACAGAATCTTAATGACATGAGAAAGGGAGGAAGATCCTAGGTGATAGCAAAGATAAGTGGTGATTTAATTACCAAAAGGCCATTGGGCAGAGGGAAGGGCTTAATTTACTGAGTCATGAATAGCCAATTGCTAAGACCTGCTAACAGCAGTTGTCACAACCCAGTGCCTTATATCAAACCCTGTTTGTTAATTATATCTCACTATCTGGGCCATAATCTCTTTATGTTGAGCAAAGTATGTGTGTGAGAGAATATAGCCTCCTATCTTTACACACAAGATGGGTGTGATGCCCTGATAATATACTTTGATCCATCCATCAGTGGATCATGGGGTTGGCCTCTCTCTCTGCTCACATGACATGCTTGGATAAGGAATGTAGGAATGTTGAATTCTAGGGAAATTTGGCCCAACTGGCTGGCAGAAATCCTATGACTAGGCATTAGTGATGGGCACGAAATGCCAAAAATAGCTTTTTGTTTCATTCTTCCTTTCTCCCCCTCCCGTTTGGTTTAGCTTATTCCAAAATGATTTTTTTTAAAAAAAATAGTTTCGTATTTCATTTGTTTTGGATCTGCGCTTTACAGAGGAAACAAAACAGTTCGTTTTAATGGGAAAAAATGACCATTTTGATTCATCTGCAACGAAATACTGCTTCAACATTTCATTTTGTTTCGTTTCATTATGTAACGAAACGATGAAACAGCATTTCATTTTTTGTTTTGTGCCCATAGCAAGCTACAATGAGAGTAGGCCTATTTATATCAATGGCACGTATAGAGGAGCTGACTTCACAAATCTCCGCTAACACAATCGCTTTTAAAGTATGGCTTATTATCCTAGGCCACAGGATAAAGCAGCTGCTGTGTTCCCTGGAATAATGGTAAGGCCTTTAAGAAGCCCCGTCCTGTGACACAGTGGTTAGATGCCTGTACTGCAGGGAAAACTGTGCTCATGACCTGGGGTTCAATCCCAGGTAGCAGGCTTCTGATTTCAGAGGTTGAGCCAAGATCTGGTTGGCTGGGAATAGAGATGGGCACGACTCAGCGAAATTTTCGTTTTTGTTTTTTCATTTCGTTTCGTAACGAAAAAGAAAAATTTTTCAGAAGCAAAACAACGGAAACGAAATGAAAATTTTTGCCATGTTTTTCGTTTTCGTTACGGCAGACACATTGCATTGAAAAGAATGCTAACAAAACGAAAAATTTTCATTTTTGTTTTTGTTTTTCCATTTCATTTTGTAACGAAAACGAAAACGAAAAATGTGCAAAAAAACCCAAAAAAATGAAAACGAACCGAAACGGACCCCTAAACGACAAACGACAAACAAAAAATTATTTTTTTGAGTCGTGCCCATCTCTAGCTGGGAAACCAACAGAGACAACTGGAGATCTTTGGGCGCTTTTACACGACCCCTAAAATACAAGGGAAAGGGCTCCCAGATGCGGAGCTTAAAATTGTTTTCTCACCAGCTCTGGACTTTAAAGAAAATTAAGTGCGACCATGCGGACCTAAGCATGTCCCAGCGCATTTTCCAAGTACCTGGACTCCTGAGGTGAAAAATTTCTGATGCGGATGTAAAGCAGTAAGTGCCGGGCTCTCCTTGTGTGTGTTTGTTTTTTGCCCCCGCCCCTTTAAGAGACTGGAAGAGATTGGAATGCTTTCCAGGGCAGCTCCCTATGGCAGAGCAGAGGTGAGCCTGCATTTTTTCTCCCTTTTTTTCTCCCTCCCCTCACGCAGACAGGAGCAAAGAAGTGTGGAAGGGTGGGAACACAGGAAGAGTGACAAACCCCCAAGATCTCTGGTCCGAATTTAAGTGGCCAGCAGATCTTAGGGGTTGTGTAAAAGCGCCGTTTGTTAGGAAGTACCCTGACTGAAGAGGGGCGTGGTAGCTCAGTGGACTAAGGCTTCCAAAAACTGTTGGATGCAAAGTCGGCAACTCGTCAGTTCAAATCCCAGGTGCCACGCAGCACAGCGAGCACCTGCTGATAACCCCAGCCCCTGCCAACCTAGCAGTTTGAAAGCATGTAAATGCAAGTAAATAAATAGGTACCGCCGTTAAAAAGCGGGAAGGTAAAAAACAGTGTTTCCTTGCAGCCACGCCAGCCACGTGGCCATGGACTTGCACAACTTCAACTTGAATACAAAGATGAGCACTGCCCCTAGAGTCGGACATGACTAGCATGCATGTGCGGTGGGGACCTTTACCTTTTTTACCCTGGCTGAATTCTGGGGAGCTGCTACAACAACAGGTCTGGCAAACAACACCCCCCACCAAATATTCCAGATGAAACCCAGTATTAGAGATGGGCACGACTCAAAAAAATGGTGTTTCGTTTGTCGTTTAAGGGGGTCCATTTCGGTTCGTTTTTGTTTTTCATGAGTTTTTGCAAAAAAAATTCGTTTTCATTTCGTTACGTAACGAAATGAGAAAACGAAAACGAACAATCGCTGTTTCGTTAGCATTCATTACAGTTCAATGTATTTGCCGCAACGAAAACGAAACACACGACAAAATTTCTGGTTTTTCGGTTTGTTTCGTTTTATTTTGGAGACAAAATTCATTTTTCGTTTCATTACATAACGAAACGAAAAAATGAAAACGAAAATGAAAAATTGCTCCTTTTGTGCCCATCTCTACCCAGTATGAATCTGACTCCTCCTTGTTTTGGGGGCCTCTTCTCCTTGTATCCCACGCAGCGACCTCTCTACTAACCAGATGTATTTCTAGTCCGAATGGGCCGACGGAAGTCTATCCTATGACCTCACCACCTTGCACTTAAAATAAGAAGGCGGAATGACGCCCTTTTCATTGTGGATCCAAAAGGGGATTTTTAACATCAGCTTGACATCCTACAAAGAGAACAAGGGGTGTTCTCAGTGCACTTGTGGGAAGACGCACTGCATATCCCACCCCCTGTCCTCACCCCTTTCTGGGTGACCCTAAAAGAGGCTCCTTGGGATTATGGAACAGATAACGCCATTCATCTCCTCACAGGGGAATTTCAAGAACCTCTGAAACAATTAATTATATCAAAGAGTGGCTGCACTGGAGGCAGGAGGTACTAAATATGGAGCTTCTGTGGGAAGGCCAGTGGTGTGATTGTGGGGTCAGACTATTCTTTCTGCATTTAAAAAAATTACAGATTGGACTTGTGATTTTTAATTAACATTTAGAACAGGGAGGGTTTTCTCAAGACCTCTGGAGCACAACAATTTTTTTAAAAAAGAGAAGAAAAGGAGGATGTGGACTATAATAAACTGAGGCTGTTTGGGGAGTTTTAAGATAAATGTCCAGCATAAGCAGATAAGATCCTCCCTTCTTAAGGTGTAGTGTTGACACAGAGGCAAAGAAGTTTGTGACTGGCTTTGCAAAGCAAAGAGGGGTTTAGGATTATACTTAAGCTGTTTGTTCACCCAACTCTTGACTCTCGGAAGAGTAAAGAAAAGGTTCATTTTATTACTCGTCATTTAAGAAAGGGCAAGATCTAGAGGTACAGGGAACCAATGTGGGGTTTCAGCTCCCCACAACAAAATTTGCTTCTCATTTTCAGAACACACTTGGGGGGGGGTTGTTTGGAGGGAACAAGGCACAGGGGAGGGCACACCTTCTTTTAACACTATGGTGTTGCTATCTCCACCCTTAGAGGCCTAAATAAAGCACAGAAGCAGCCGGTTGCCTATAGCAACTCGAAATGTCCTCCAGGGGATATGCAGCACCGATTTGCCCCTAAGTTCTCTCTCACCCAGCCAAATCAAAATAAATGGCAGGAAAACAAGAATTAAGATTAAACGGGAATTAACAGGGCTGGAGTCTTCGGCTGCTTTTAAATACTGCTCTGTGTTTGCAAAACCTTTCGGTTGACTCTGGAGCCTGCAGGTTAATTAGACCGGCTTCAATCTTCCTTTGCTTTTAAAATTAATGTTTGCCAGGGCTTATTGCAAGCGGGAGTGGGAGACGAAAGGGCTCGTTTGAAAATGAGGCCGGAGAAAGCAGATTTGTGCAGCAGTGACATCGGAGAGGGCAAAAAAAAATAAAAAAAATTACACTCCTGGTCACTGTCTTTGCTTCTGAACTAGAGATAGGCACAAAATGGAAAAATAGTGTTTCGTTTTGTGTCATTTCTTTAGCAGTTGTGTTTCATTTCATTTGTAATGAATTTTTAAAGTAGTTTTATTATGAAACGTAAAGAAATGAAATGCTATGCTTCCCTGGATCCTAAAAGACCAAAATGGCAGGGGAGCTTCCTCAAGCTCTTCTCTATAAGAGAAATGCCCCCTACGGGGGAGGGGGGGAATATTTGCCCCTAAGGAAAAAAAAATATTTCTAATTGGAATCGGAAGCCAAACCACAGTGGCGCTACGCTTGCCCGCAGCTTGGCTTCTGAAGTTCCAATTCTAATTCAAAAGACATTGGGTGCTTTTACACGACCCCTAAAATCCGAGGCAAAGGGCTCCCAGATCTGGAGCGTTAAAATGTTTTCCCACCAGCTCTGGATTTTTAAAAAAAATTAAGTATGACCACGCCCACCTAAGTACGTCCCAGCGCATTTTCCAAGTACCTGGTCTCCGAAAGTGAAACATTTCTGATGCGGATGTAAAGCAGTGAGTGCCGGGCTCTCCTCGCCTTGTGTTTTTTTCCCCCGCCCCTTTAAGAGACTGGAAGAGATTGGAATGCTTCCCGGGGCAGCTCCCTATGGCAGAGCGGAGGTGAGCCTGCATTTTTACCTCCCTTTTTTTCTCCCTCCCCTCACACAGACAGGAGCAAGGGAGTGCGGAGGGGTGGGAACACAGGAAGAGCGACAAACCCCCAAGATCTCTGGTCCGAATTTAAGTTGCCAGCGAATCTTAGGGGTCGTGTAAAAGCGCCCATTTTTCCTAGGGGCACCCCCTTTGGAGCTTAATTATTCAGCCCCCTGACCCCCAAGCCTTTTCAGATTTAGGGGGTTTATGGGTTAGGAAGCTCTCCTGCCATTTGTCCTCTAGGGCTAATCGTTTTGTTCTAGAGGGGGGAAATTGTGTTTTATTATGAATTGAAACAAAACACATCCTACTGTTTTGTTACCTAACGAAGTATTTTGTTACTTAATGAAATGAAACAGTGTTTCGTTTTTCATTTCATGCCCATCTCTATTCTGAACCTTTCATCTTTTGCTTAGAAGATCCAGCTGCATCAGTGCTTGGACCTCTGATATGGCAGAGGTACGACCACAAGGGGTGGGTGTGTCACATGGTCTTTCTGCCCTGCCTCCTGGAATGATCTAGTCGGCCAGCATGGCAGGTGAAATTCTGAACAGAACATTTGCTTAATACAGATGGCAGAGAGAGGAAGATGGAGCTGATTACCCTTATGGGGCAGACTTCTGGCAGACCTATGCAATTCAGAAGCTCTCCCTACCCACCTATGGCGAACAATGGATTTCTAGGAGATCACACAATGTAGATACACCATGCGCATGCTGGGTTGGATAAATATCCAGTCATCTTTACTTTCAGATTCCACTTCATCTAGAACTGGCACAAACCTAGCTGGTCAATTAGGCTGGTGGACATTATTGGGGGCAAAAAAAAGCTAATTTACAAATTTCGGTGAAATAGTAAAAAACTGGGAAGAGCAGGGGCTTATGGTGGTAATCCCTGTAGACGGCCTTCCTCCTTTCCTAGACCAGTCCCTATCATTAAAAGAGGACTGGGTCTTTTGTAATGCTAATGAGTCTTAATTACCCCCAAAGCAAACCATCCTGAGATAGAGACCAGATGATCCATTTCCTTCCCAGCTATTGCAAAAATTACAGTTAAGCCCACGGAGAACAAGGAGGATGACAACGAACAAGACAGATACCTATGATTAAAAAAACCCTCCTCCTTCTCTTTTTTTTTGGGGGGGTGGACTCCACAAAATACTTGACCCTTCGGATGGAACAACCATCTTGGGAGTAATGAGTTTGGCATTTCAGTTGCATAAACAACGTACGGCGGTCCAAATTTAAAGCCTGCTGAGAACGAACCGCCTTCGCGGAAGCGTTCGTAAATTCAACTGCTGCCGCTGCCGATTTGTACCCGTCAGAAATGCAACAACATCCACGAAGAAACACCATTCATTTCGTAAAATGTGTGTGCGGTAGATTGTGGCACCCAGAGAAGGGGGGAAAAAAACAACCCTCGATTTTGCTTAGTGGGAAAATGTGATACGAAGCCATAAGAAATCTCAGGTCTCATGAGAAGAATCAATATGAAACACATTTCCCCTCCCTAGCCCCCCACCCAAGATCAAAAGCACCGTGTTTCCACAAATTTTGCCGACACAATATTTAATTAAGGAAGCATGGCTCTGTGTGGATTTTTATTTTTGAAAACTCCCCTGAGTCATCCTATCGTTCTAAAATCAAGAGCTGAGCTGTAGGAGTGTATGGGGGAAAACAGCATCATTAGGTCTGTTTTCTCATCCACACGCTTCAGCTTCCCTACACATTTTGGGTCGCACCTGAGCCCCCCCTCCAAGTAAGCAATAAAACAATCTGTTAAAAGCCCTCCCTTAATCTGTAACACCTCTTTCCTCAACTATTCCCCTAAAATGACAAAGGCCGAGGGTTCTACATAGGACAACCCCCACCCCCCACCCCCACCCCGCAGCCTTGTTTTCTGGTTGGAGTTTCAGGACACTAATAGGTTTGGTGAGACCCCACACAAAACGAACTGACAAGGCATTAAAACAGCACATAGCCACAATGCTCAAGGGGAGGGAAAGCCATCCCAAATAACCTTGCTGCCTGAGGCAATGGACAAGATGGCGCCCAGTTCCCCCATGGCACGCCCAGATAAATCCAAAAGCAAAAAGCGAAGCAAAGTGTTCTGCTTATATACCACCCCATACCACTTCAAGTAATCTCTGGATGGTTTACAAATTTAATTACAGTGTGCAGGCTACACATTGCGCCCCCCCCCAGCAAGCTGGGTACTCATTTTACCGACCTCGGAAGGATGGAAGGCTGAGTGAACCTTGAGCCTGCTACCTGGGATTGAACCCCAGGTCGTGAGCACAGTTTTACCTGCAGGACAGGCATTTAACCACTGCACCACGAGGCTCAAGTAGCCATTCTGGGACCAGGGGCGGGCAGAATGTCACCCCCCCATGGCGTAAGCCTTCTCCCAAGAAAGAGGGGCGCCTCCACTCTCCAAGAAAAAGCAACACAACACTTTCAAAAAAGAGAAGGAAGTGGGTAGGTCAAAGAATCACTTGTCATACATCTTCCTAACTTATCCCGTTCCGGCTTCTAGCACTGTGGGGCCATGATCCAGGTGCACAACCCTAGTTGAGGGCCAAATCTTGTTCCAAAATTGGAAAAAGTACAACAACCAAAAATCTGTCAAGCTCATTTCAGGGATCAAACAGTTCTGGGCAAGAGAAATGGTCAGGAAACTGAGGAGAGAAGGAGACCCCCCCCCCAGCCTCCATTCCACCATCTGCCCCCCGGGGCAGCTACCCCACTCTGCCTAATGCTACAGCCGGCTCTGCTGGGGAACACAAATGCTTCTGTTCTGAAGTGAAGCCATGCTTCCAACATGATGTAAGTTTATAGTGCTGACCCGAGGGGGTGCAGTTCTGTGGTTTCAGACTGCCACTCTCTGTTGAAATCTGGGAGTTGTCCTAAAACCACAAATCGATACAGGGGAGCTTTGTGGTGCCAGAGAAGACCTTTGCGGGGACTGCGAGAAGTGGGTCCAGGAACAAAGCAAGCCTCTCTCTGGAGGCAGGAATGATGAAGCAGTGGCTGTCTGGCTTTGAGCCCATGAAGAGAAAGGCAAAGGATTCTCTGGAAAAGACCATCATACTAGGGAAAGATAAAAGTAGTGGGAAAGGAGGAAGACCAAACACAAGATGGACCAACTCCCCAAGGAAGCCACAAGCCAGAGTCTGCAGGCATTAAGCAAGGCTGTTGACAGCAGGCCATTCTGGAGATGGCACTTTCATAGGCTCGGCAGAAGTCACAGGGGACTTGATAGCGCAGAGCAACAACAAATACACACCTAGTATTCAAGATTCAACACAGTGTTTTTATTTTTACCTCGTTACAGTGGAGAAAAGATACTACTAAATCTGTAATGGGAAATCATTCCAAACCTAGTGGTCTCTTCTTTTCCACAGTGAAAATTTGAAATATCAACCCCAAGGCGACTCAGTTATGTCACGGTTTCACATTGCTATTGAGACTCCATTGAACAGAGTGCAACACACTGACACATCAAGACACATGTGCAAGGGGTGCTATCTGCTGAACAAGACCAATGTACATTCACACATGAGGCGGCAGAAGGACCCTCCTTGCACAAGTGGCATCGGTGCCACGTTGCTCCAGATCGATTGCTTTGTGCACAATTTTTACCCCACCCTTCAGGTAAAGAGAATCGAACCCATGTCAGAAAAATGGGGACCGGCAGCTTGAGGCAGGGAGGGCAGCCAAGGGATATCAAGTGTAGTGGTAAATTCGGACAGAGGGATCAATTTGAACGTCCAGATGCTCATTTCCGTAGTTCCCGCCCACACCTACACTCTAAGAAGAGTTCAAACACACAGGCAGCAGGACTGGACCATATTAATAAACAAGGAACCAGTCTTTTGTAAAGATAATGGATCTCAATTGCCCACCGAAGATCAAGCCACCTTCAGACTCCCTCTGCCTTACAGCAGGGGCAGCTTGGAAGAACACAGGACTCCTGGGGGAAAACACTTCCTCTCCCAGCAACTTTGAGGGTTGCCATAAACGCCCGGAGGAGGCTTGAAAAGGAGATTGGGGGAGAATGGGAGATGTTGTCCTACCACCAGTTATTCAGAAAGGCCTGGAGTTTCACCATGCCACTCACCTTGACGTTTCTGTGGTGTATCCGCGAGGGCTGGCACTTCACGCTGCTGGTGTTGCAGCAACCCGTGCAGCGCTTCACTTCCACGCAAGGCGGCCATATCAGGAAGTTGGCAGAAGTTGGATCAATCTGGCTCCGGGGAATCTCGTAGATCACAGTCCGTGTTTTGCAGACGGCGGGAATGGCCTCCTCTGGGGTGGGGGGGGGGAGACGCAAAAAGCAACCGGTTCAGGGATGCCCCTTTTCTTTGTACCACCTCCCAGGACACCAGGTGGATCACCACTGGTGGGGGCGGGGGGGGGAGCAGAGGACACCAAGCCCTGGGTAGCCTCTTGGAGGTATCACTAGGGTAACATGCAAATTAGATTTTAGACTATTTAAAAAGAAAAAAGAAAAGCCTGCTGCTCCAGGTGAGTTTTTGGCTCAAGTGGGGGGAGGGGGGGGTTCTGCAATGGCCATAGGGCTGGATTCAGAACCTTGGCGAGCTGCATCCACCCCATGGGACGTAGTTTGAGGACCCCTGCTGTAAACCAAGAGTACTCAACATTGATGGTTCAGGGGCCTGTTCCCCTCCATTGCAGCAGAATCCAACCAACACTCTGACGCAGGAAAGGATAATTTTCCTCATATCACAAAACATCTTGGGGAGTCTGTGCCTTGAGCCCAACAAAGGCCTTCACTCATTTAGTTAATTAAACTCTCAAAAATGCTTATTGTCCTTTAAGAGAGACTATAGTGGATTTTGCACAGTTTGAGAACCGCAGCGTTGCAATGACATAGCGCTATATTCCCTAACTAAGGTTTGACTGAGAACATGGCACGAAATGAAAAACAGAATGTAAAGAATTTTCCAGCTATGTCAGCCCACAGGAACATGATTGACTTTTGGAAAAGAGCAGAAAATAAAGAAGCTCTCTGATCCTCCCTGAGGCCTTTCGGTTGACAATATCATTTTTACTTTTCTCTCTCTTTTTTGAAATTCCAACAATGACTCATATTTTTTCAGGGCCAGTCACCAAGACTTTCCAGCTCTCGTCCCGGCCTCATGGCATTTGTAGAAATGCATTCCATTTCCCCGCTCCTTACCGACACTTCTTTTCCTGCGAACAGGTCTGGGGCGATTTTCTTGTACGTGTTTGGAGGCGTGAATACTGTGAGATATCAAGTTTGTCTCCGGGGCATCTTCGTATCCTAAACGGGAGAGGAAAGACCAAGTCATACCTCCAGGGTTTCATGGCTAGAGATTGGGAGTAGTTTGTCAGATCTCTCTCTCTCTCTCTCCCTCTCCCTCTCCCTCTCTCTCCCTCTCTCCCTCTCTCTCCCCCCTCTCTCCCTCCCTCCCTCCCTCTCTCTCTCTCTCCCTTCCCCCTCTCTCCCCCTCTCCCTCTCTCTTTCTCCCTCTCCCTCCCTCTCTCCCCCCCTCTCTCTCCCTCTCCCTCCCTCTCCCTCTCCCCCTCTCTCCCTTCCCCCCTCCCTCTCTCCTCCCCCTCTCCCTCCCTCTCCCTCCCTCCCTCCCTTCCTCCCTCTTTCCCTTCTCCCCCTCTTTCCCTCCCCCTCTCTCCCTCTCCCTCCCCCTCTCTCCTCCCCCCCTCTCTCTATCTCCCTCTCTCTCCCTCCCTCCCCCCTCTCTCTCTCTGTGCGTGTAATTGAGGAAATAATTAAAATGCAACTAAGACAGAATAAGTACTACCCTTGTGTAATGTGACAAGAAATTACAGGAGTTGATAGCAGTCATGAAATATGAATGTTTTGTACCACCACCCAACAGCTTACAGCATTTGAAGATCTTTCTATAATAATCTTGAGTCAACACAACCTAGAAATACAAAGCATTTCCTCAAGAAAACATCTTTGAGAATATGCTTTGTAACAGTAATTGTGTGCCATCATGTCAGTTTCTCATTTATAGATGGTAGGTTTTGCTTGATACAAGGGTAGTTTTGCATAAAGAGAAAGCCAAGAATCACTTTTAAAAAGATGTAGTCAGAATAATTTTGGGAGTGTGTTGGAAATGGAATGGTATACAGTTACTTTTCCAAAGGAACTTTCCAAGTACTGCATAATTATCTTTCCTTGTTTAGGCCATTTCAAACAACATTAGCTGAAAGCTTTTTGATTCACACAAGAACTGCATATTAATCAACATTTCATTAACTAATTATTTTGAACATGAGGACCAATTTGTATTTACATATTCTCTTTTTAGATCCTCCATGAATCAAATCAATTGAACATATCATTACACAGTGAAAGACTACATTTAGTGGGCCCTTGCTAGAGTCGACACAGCCTAGCAGCACAAAGCATTTCCACAAGAAAATATCTTTGAGAATATCTTATAATGATAATAGTGTATTGCTATGTCTGGTTGCCTTATGATGAACCTTCCAGGATTTGCTGGATAACAAGTAGAAGTGGTTTACCATTGCCTTCCTCTGATGCAACTCTGGGACTTGTCCAAAGCCACACAGGTGACAAGGCACACAACCTACACACTTTTCAGGGAAACTCATCTGGCCCTTCCCTCAAGATGGCACAGCAGGGATTCAGTGATCCAGACCCATAAAAACACTTCAACCCATTCATCTCTACAAGCACTGTTTTTTATGGAAAGACAGATGATGACTCCAACTTCAGGGGTGCAGTGAATCCATCCCAGGTTTTACAGTGCCCTGTATAGGAGCTATCTTGGGTGCTGAATCCTATCTCCAGAATAGGTTCAGCAATCATCCGATAAAGCACAAACTAGAACCTGGGCTGGATTTTAGTTGTCAGCTTTATACCCCACCTCCTTTCCCTCTGGATAAACTGAACTCAAAATTGTCGACAGCAACAGCAGTATTGTATGGAGGAGAGCGTGGACCTCCATTTGTTGCCACTTTCACCACCAACTTCTTGCCATGATGATGATCCTGGTTTGCGTCTCGACATGTACAGCAGGTTTTCCGGCACCAACATTTCTCCAATGAGAGGGAAAAGCAGAAGCCCCATTGCGTCGTTAGAAATCCCAATGTCATCAGCAGGCTTCAAGGGAAGCAACAGCTCTGACATCACCTTCTTCATATCCTGACCAATGAGTCGGAATCAGAGAGGGATCAGTTGGTGTGTGTCAAGCAATGACTGTCCCTTCATCACTACCCTTGTCAGCAGAATACCAGTTTTGTGTACAAGTGAGTCAGCCAGCTGAGGGTTATATCTTAAGCACCAGAAGAAAGTCAACAAAAGATTACACGTCAAAAAATGTTGTCCTAAGGAAATACAAAGACTTTTGTTTTTCAGCCACTCTGCTACTTCTTAGCAGTTCCTTCACATCTGTCTAGGTCTTGAATCCACATTGAGAAGATCCATCCCTAGACATCTGGATCTTGCATGCTCCGCACACGTCCAAATCAAAGAAGCAGCCTTCAGTCTAAAAAAGGGAACTGTTTTGTTTGTTTCTTCAGGCTAATGGTGACACACATACTTAGTTAGGCAACTAGCTTCTGTGAGCATATCTGCAAGGTTCCTATACAGACTTTTTGAATGGCAAAGTTTAGTTGTTTAAACCCATGGGGTGGGATGAAATTTTCGTTAAGTCACTTGTCATGACGAAACAGGTTTTCTCAACAGGCAGAGGCTGCCTGTTTGAGAATTCATTCAGCCCTGCATTGTTTCTTGACTCCAGCAGGATGAAAGGTGTGCTTTTTCTACAGTATGAACTTCCTACAGTTTGCATCAAGTGTCCCCATGCAAAAGGAGTGCTGTTTACCTTTGTGAAGCAAAGCCCACAGGCACCAATGTTGCAAGACTGGCCAAATCCTCAAAAAGACACAAGTAACCCACCCAGGGCTTCTTGGATTTAAAAAAGCCCGACCACCAGGCAGGGGCTTGCTTTAAACTAAACAATGTGCCCTGTTGGCCCAAAAATCAGTCACAACATTTCTTTGAGACCATCAGAATATGTCATAGGAAAAAATTGCCACTTCTAATTCTTGACATGCTAGAAACTCCCACCTCTAGCGTGCAGACCCGGGCAGTTTAGGGAAAGCCACATATTAGATTTCCATCTGTAACATGATACAAAATCTACAAGACTAACACTGCTGATCTTTCTATTCCAATCCATTTTTCAGCAATAACCCTTCCAAGTCCCAGGGAGGTTTTTTTTTTATAAACCCCCAGGTCCTATATTTCCCTCCCCTTGTTCTTCTAATGGAGAAGTTGGGGCGAGGAGGACTGAACTTTGGACCTTGTACATGGAGAGCACATGTTCCCCCCCCCTTCCAAGCTATGGACCCGCTCCAAAACAAACAACCAGAACCACAGGCAATGGGGCATTTATTCCACACACAGCGATTGAGAAGGGTGGCTGAGCAAACCAACTCTTATCGGCACATATCCGGGCCACTTTGGGACTGCTTTTGTAATTTCAGGATCACCCTTCCGGGGAGGGGGAAGTGCACCCACTTGTACACCTTACTACTGGAGAGCTCAGTGCGTTAGGTATTTGGCTGCAGAGCTTGAGTTCAGGAGCACAATTCCCCACTGGGCCTGGACAAGATGGATGCCACACTTCCCGATCTGACAATGAGTGACGCCCTGCCCTGTACCCACTTAGAAATAATAAGGTGCCGTCAAGTCAATCCTGACTTATGGTGACCATTTCCAAGGTTTTCTAGAGAGAGAATACTCAGAAATGGTTTCTACTTCCATAAGAACATAAGAAGAGCCATGCTGGATCAGGCCAAAGGCCCATCGAGTCCAGCTTCCTGTATCTCACATTGGTCTCACCAAATGCCTCTGGAAGCGCACGAGACTAGATATCTGTCTCCTGATGCCACTCCCCTGCATCTGGCCCTTGAAGTACCCCAGTTTTAAGCATGGAGATTACACATCTTCATCAGGGTTCGTAACCTGTGATGGACTTTTCTTCCGGGAATCTGTCCAATCCCCTTTTGAAGGCATCCAGGCCAGATGCCATCACCACATCCTGTGGCAGGGTGTTCCACAGACTAACATGCTGGGTTAAGAAAAAACATTTTCTTTTGTCTGTTCTCACTCTCCCAACCTTCAATTTGAGTGGATGTCCCCTAGTTCTGGTATTTTGTGAGAGGGAGAAGAGTGTCCATCTATCCACTTGACTCATGCCCTCTTTACTCATTCCCTTCTTTGGGTTGTGGAGGGGGGAGTGTTGTCCCTTGGTCTGTGCAGCTTGCCCAAGGCCACCCAGGCTGGCTCCCCACCCCCAGGAGGCCCAGTGGGGAATTGAACTCCCAACCTCTTGCTCCGCAGCGAGATAGATAAACCACTGAGCTCTCCCGCCAACACAGATCCTCCCTAGAAGGAGTGATTTTCAACCTTGGGCCCTCGAACAATTTGGACTCGGTTCCCAGAATTCCTGACCCTTGGCCAAGCTGCTTGCAGCTTCTGGGGGTTGGAATCTAAAACATCCAGAGAGCCAAAATGGTGAAAATAATTGGTCTGGAGGAGGAAGGGAGGAAGCCTGTAAAGAAGTTATGCCACAGGATGAGTGGCGGGAGCAAAGCGAAAATGCTGTGTGTGTTTATTTCTTACCTTATGTCTTTTATAGGCATCTTTTCAGGTCCAAATTATCTGTGACCCATTTTTTTTTTAAAAAACCTTCTGAACTAGGCTGACAACAATCACAAAGTAGCACTCTAACCACGATCACATAAGAGATGAAATGTGAAACCGTTATAAAATGTCGCGCCCAGAAACCACGTGACAATTGACAGCGGCATTGGTGTGACCCAGAACGGTGAAAAGCCATGAATTAACAAGTCACCAGTTGAATTCCTATTTGCACGGTGAGTATTTACACTTCCACGTGATTCACAGCCAGAGAGAATGAAACAAGTTATGAAGTCGTCTAGCCATTCATCCTAGAATGACGAAAGGACACCATTCAAAGAACATTATTTCCAGAAGAGTCCAAAAATTATATAGTATCTCCAGTTTTTTATTTAGAAGAACGTAACAGATTTATTGTGCCAATCTTGAAAAAGTGTCCTGGAAGATCAAAAACAGAGCATTTGTCTCAATTATTGGCGGGCAAAAATCAACTAAATACGGAATCTGTGGCTAAATTTTTTGCTTCTGTGATCAAGTTTAAAAACAAGCAATGTCTCAATTATGCTATTGATTTCGGTTAGCACTGGGTCTTACGGTTCTCTGCCTTTTTAACATGTCCTGGTTTTAGCTTGTATTTTAACATTTTGTATTACAAATTGGTTTTATTTATTTGTTTTTACTAATTTTCTTTCTGTGCTCTTAAATCGGGTCTATGACCGCATAATAAAGAATGAATGAATGAATATATAGTATCTTGTTCATTTGCTTTTTCAGGATTTAAGCACTTAAAAGGTCTATGATTTACTTACTTAGACTGAAAAGTTTCATTGTGGTAGACAAAAATTCTAACTGAAAACCTCATACTCCCTAACACAATTTCCTTCAGACACATATTCAAACCCTCATCAACTTTTCCATATACCTTGTTTTACCTTTCCTTCCTATAAGTCCACTTTGCTTTAGTTACCTGTACTATTAACACTTTCCTTTCACATACTGTATATCTCTTTCATTAGTCCTTCTCGGGACGGACTAATGAAAGAGATAGAAAATACCATATATACTTGAGTATAAGTCGACCCGAGTATAAGTCGAGGCCCCTAATTTAAACCCAAAAAAACTGGGAAAATTTATTGACTCAAGTATAAGCCTAGGGTGGGAAATGCAGCAGGGCCTGGCAACTCCTCCTTTGTGAGCTGTGTGTGTGTGTGTGATGTTTAAAATGACTTTTAGCCACTGAGGCAAGTGCTTGAGTTGGTGGCTAAAAGTCATTTTAAACATGGGGGGGTGGGTCATGAGAAGCGGCACACAATGTTTAAAATGACTTTTAGCCACCGACCCAAACTTGCCTCAGTGGCTAAAAGTATTTACCCAAATATAAGCCGAGGACCCCTTTTTTTCAGCCCAAAATTAGGGCTGAAAAACTAGGGTTATATTCGAGTATATACAGCACCTAAAATTAGAAAATACCTACAATTTCAGTCTTATCAAGGAGGACCTCTGGTGCCCATCTGGAGTGGCCGCATCACCCCAAGCGGAAGACGTGCATCCCCAGATGGAGAAAATGAATCTGCATTTGCATAAAACTGGTGGTGCTGATTTATGCGGCAGATGCAACACCGAAAATCATTTTCGCAATTCTCTCTTCTATCATTTTTATCATCCTTACATCAAACCTGGACTGGAGAACATTTCAAATGCAGGGCGCCTCCAAAAGTGAGGTCTTTTTTTTTTTTGGAGCCCTTCAAATTAATGTCTTTGCTCCCTAAAGAGGGCCATATGGCCACCTTAAACTTCAAGAGGCCCATGCACCACAATAGAGGACTCTGCTCTCTAAGGCAGTTACTTCATGTCCGTTTTGTCTCTTTAAGTGTTGGCTTTGGACCTGTACAAAAAAAAACCTTACTTCACGTCCATTGCGTAACAGCTGAAATTTGTCTCGACCACGCCCCCCGCCCAGAGCGGGATCAGAGCATGACAATACTGTACCTAGCGTGGGGTTGGGGTGTTCTCTTGTCACGGTTTGTTCCCGGTTCCTGTTCCGAGACAAGGGAGCGTGTGGTTACAACTAGAGATGGGCACGACTTAGCGGTATTCCCGTTTCCGTTTCCGTTAGTCGGTTCCGTTACTCTACGGAAACGGTAACGGGAATTACTGCCCCAGACTTCGAGCTCGAACCGACGAACGAACAATTTTGGTCTGATTTGTCGTGCTCGTTACTTGCGTGACGTCACGCGATCGCGCAATGCCAAGTGGCACAGAAAAAAAGTTTTTAAAAGTAAAAAAAACCCGATTCCCGGCCCTAAAAGCAGGCGAAAACTGTCTGAGGGCACCTACCAGGCCAGAAGGGTGGTTTTTTTGGGGGGTGGGGGTTTCCTCGCCCCCCCTCTCCTTGGCTACTGCTACTGCTGCGCTGCTGGTACCAGGCGGGGGGGTGATCCTCTCATCTGCCTTTGCCATGCGGTGTGCGGGCGGGGGGATCCAAAATGCCGACCGCAATATTTTTTTTAAATCGTGGTCCAAAACCCCACCAAAGCACCACAGAAACATGCGAAAATTAGCTATTTTAAATGCTTGAATTTTTACAGTAGCAGCAGTGGGTTTGTCTTGCAAAAAAACGTCTCCGTTGATTTTATTTTATTTCATTTTATTTTATTTTTTTACACCTGCGCATTTGCAAAGATGGGCTCGCCCATGGGAGTGGACCATGCAAAGTCTTGGAGCCATTCCACCAATCGCATGGCCAGGTTTTGCTGACTGAACCAGGCTGGGAGGGCGTCTCCATTTGCCATGCAGTGCGGGGGGATCCAAAATGGCGGCCGCAATATTTTTTTTAAATCGTGGTCCAAAACCCCACCAAAACACCACAGAAACATGCGAAAATTAGCTATTTTAAATGCTTGAATTTTTACAGTAGCAGCAGTGGGTTTGTCTTGCAAAAAAACGACTCCGTTGATTTTATTTTATTTCATTGCATTTCATTTTTTTACACCTGTGCATTCGCAATGATGGGCTCGCCCATGAGAGTGCAACATGCAAATTTTCCACCAATCGCAAGGCCACTTGGCCAGGTTGACCACAGAGACTTCTGGGATGTGCCAATCGGGCATAAACAGCCCACTAATCGTAGCCCGAACCTGAACCCTAAGCCTAAGCCTAACCCATACACCAGTACACTGTCCTTCTAAGTGGGTCAGAGAGGCCCCCAGAGGTGCACCCCAATACTCACCCTAACCTCACCCGTCACTAGCCTAACCCTAGCTCTTGTGCACTGCTAACCCATCTTAATCCTAAGCCAGATCTACTTGCATTACACTACATACAAGTATGTGAAACGCAGCATGTGCAAAGAGTCTGCCAGTCCGTCACTTGTGGCTCTGGCTGACTCCTGCAGCTGCCTCCAGGAGCCCGCTACCCCCCCCCAAACCAGTACTAACGACAACGAAAAAACGAAAAAATGAACCGACTAATTTTTGCGAAGTTTCGCGAAAAACGGAAACGAAACGAATCGGACCCTAGCCGAAACCGAAACCGAAAACGAAGGTTTTTTTCTGAGTCGTGCCCATCTCTAGTTACAACTGTCACACAACAACCAGTGTCCACCTAGTGGTCAGCGGCTGAAGCGGCATTCGACATTCATTTCCCTACGGGGAAACACCATGCAGCGCAAATGTTTATTCAAGAAAGTACTGAAAATTCTGTAGCATTGATGTGTAAATCCCGGAAAACCAGTAAATCGAAATATCGAAAAAGTTTTATTTACGATATTTTTAATCCTGGAAGACCAGTAAATCGAAATATCGAAAAAGTTTTATTTACGATATTTTTAATCCCGGAAGACCAGTAAATCGAAATATCGAAAAAGTTTTATTTACGATATTTTTAAAAAGGGTTAAGAAAGCAAGACAAATTCAGAATTTGTCACGGGATAAGACCGTGAAGTAACAGCTGTTACGAGACAAGTTATCACGACCATGAGAAAACAGAAACAGGGATTAAACAGGGACAAAACCACATGATCGTGACCAACACTGTCACGGTACAAAACTAGTCGCGGAACAAGGAAGGATGTGAAGGAACCATCTAAAAGAGGTGACGTACCCACCCTAAATGTCAACAGATTTGTCCCTAATCCATTCTCAATAACTTTCTGTTTATACACATGACCTCTGTCAACTTGGAAAGGTTATGCTCAACAACAGTGAGTAAAAATCACTATTCAGAACCATCTGGTCTTCCCCCCTGCATTTGGCCTCAGTCCATTTTTCAGTAAATGCAAATCCTGCAAACAATTTTAATGGAATAGAACCTTCGCAGGAAGCATACACTGAACACATAATACGTGAAAACCGTCTTGATGTCTACTTTGCCAAACCCTGCCATTCTAACCCATACATTTGGTTTTTCTCTTTGGGGGTTACTTTCTGGACTAGATGGGCTGTTGGCCTGATCCAGTATGGTTCTACTTATGTTCTTATGTTCTTATGATCAGGATTGGAATCCAGAACCTTCTAAATGTGGAACAGGTGGTTTGCCCCTGAACCAAAAACCCTCAAAATCCTAGGCGATCATCGTGGTGGCAAACCTTTGGCCCACCAGATGTTTTAGACCATAAATCCCAGAATACTTTGTCATTGGCAATCTAGGCTCAGAATTCTGGGAGCTGTGGTCCAAAACATCTGGATTGCCAAAGATTCGCCACCATTGATGTAGGGGTTGCAGGCTGATCTTCTACTGAGGAAGGATATCCACAGACAGCCCTCCACAGTGAATTTCAGATGCAAAGCACACAGTCCTTAAGTACGAGTAAAATCTGGCAGATTCTGAAATGGAACGCCTGAGGGCAAGGCCTTGCGATTAGAGATGGGCACGAAACAAACAATTTTTCATTTCCGTTTTCATTTTTTCGTTTTCATTTATGTAACGAAATGACAAACAAATTTTGTCTCTAAAATCAAATAAAACGAACAGAAACACTGGACATTTTGTCGTGCGTTTCGTTTCTGTTACTGCAATATGAGTCAACTGCTTAAAATCCTTTAAAAATTACAAAAAATTGAAATAAATGGTAATGAAATGGTTACGAAATGAACGAAAATGAAAGTTTTTGCAAAAATTCGCGAAAAACAGAAACGAACCGAAACAGACCCTCCAAACGACAAACGAAATGCCATTTTTTTTTATTCGTGCCCATCTCTACTTGCGATGTTTAATTATAACTATGCAGTACCTCCTATCTATCTCCTGTTAGTGCTTTTAAGAATAAGACACGGTTACTGCAGTTCTCCTGACACCAGAACGATGCAGCCTCTGTTAATTCTTTCTTCTCCAAAGAGAGACGCTTCCTTCCAAGAAACAACAAGTAAGGCACACAACAAGTAGCAACACGTTGTGAGCCTTCCCTTCCAGCCTCGACTGCAGAACCCGACCTTTCCGAGTGGTATCTGAAACAACTGCAGAATCTGGGACCGTATCCAGCCACAGCCTGTTCCTTAAATAATCTGACCCCATGGGGTGAAAGGGGCCATGAGAAGGAGGAGGAGGAGGAGGAGGAGAAGAAGAAGAAGAAGAAGAAGAAGAAGAAGAAGAAGAAGAAGGAGAAGAAGGAGAAGAAGGAGAAGAAGAAGGAGAAGAAGAAGAAGAAGGAGAAGAAGAAGAAGAAGAAGAAGAAGAAGAAGAAGAAGAAGAAGAAGAAGAAGAAGAAGAAGAAGAAGAAGCAAGATGGAAAAGTGGTTGTTTTGCTTATTGGAAGGTTGGGGCGGTGCATCTACCAATAAAAGAAAACTGCCGGAGGGGAGAACAAGAAGGGAGAGATACTCAAACTGATTCCTGAGCATTAACAGGAATCTCAGGCTGATTGCTTGGGTGCAAAGGGAAAAATGCCCTTTACAATACAGGACGATGCAACAGATAAAGGTGCTTACGTGCAATTCAGGGGGAGTCTCGCCGGAAACCCTAGACCTTTCATGAGAGAATGTGGCTCCAGTTATTTCCAAGCTTCCGAGGCAAAGGTGATGATGGAGCATCATCTGGACACAGTCACTTTCCACACACACACACACACACACACACACACACACACACACCCCTTTGCGATTTTGACGAGTTGGTTTATTGAACGTTCACAATCCCGTGGACGGGGCAAGTGGAGAGGAGCGAATGATTCACGCCATCCTTTGAGAGCCAGGCAAGCGGGGCCGTTATAAACAGCAGGACAACGCCCGCCCAGAATAAAACCATGCATGATACAGCAAAGAGGCTGGGCGGCGGGCCAGGCGCTGGCAAACGACACGGTACAACAACCACGCTGCAGTATCAGCCGGTTTTTGTGTCAAGAAGGAAAAGCCAAGGAGGAGAATCTGGAAGGTTTATGGAAGAAGGCAAGGACTCAGTGTGGGTGAAAATCCAATTGCACATCAGAGTTAAGTCCAGAATAACCCAACCTTCATACCCTGACTTAAGCATGAAGCTTCTTCATTTATTTTAGTTTATATTTTAAAAAATTACACTGCCTTAAGAAGGATGAAAAGGTGGCTCACATCACTAAAAGGCAAGTTCTGAAGCTAAAAACCGTCGGCATGCAGATGCCTCACTAGAAGACCACAAGCAAAAGCAACACTGAGACAGAACACACACATAGAATCGTAGAGTCACAGAGTTGGGAGAGACCTCAAGAGCCATCCAGTCCAACCCCCTGCCATACAGCAGCCCCCATCACAGTACCCCCGGCAGATGGCCATCCGGCCTCTGCTTAAAAGCCTCCAAAGAAGGAGACTCCACCACCCTCTGTGGCAGCATATTCTACTACCGGACAGCTCTAACCATCATGAAGTTCTTCCTAATCTTCAAATGGAATCTCTTTTCCTTTTGAAAATTAGGAAGATGTTAATGAGATAGAGGCCAATGTCTTCCACACTTTTTGGTCACACCTTTAATCTACTCAGGTGCTAACTGTGGGTGTCCACATTCAGTTTCCCTGATCTGCTTTCTTGGAGCCAGCCTTCCAGATGTTTGGGTCTTCTAGATCAGTGTTTCTCAACCTATAGAATCATAGAATCATAGAGTTGGAAGAGACCTCAAGGGCCATCCAGTCCAACCCTCTGCCATGCAGGGACCCCCATCACAGTACAAAATCACATACAGAACAAGCAGGCACCATTCCTTTGGAAACCCCATGTCGGCAGGGTGTCCCTCGGGAAAAGCTGGCCTGAGGAGAAAGTAGTATGGGCTTCTTGGAAGGAGGACAGTAAACATGAGTCCAGCCTGGTCTCCAGTGGGTGCGAGTTACCAATGCTCTCTAGAGCCCACCTCCTAAGGTGGTTGTTGTGAGGGTGTACGGAAAGATGGGGAGTCACGCATGCCACCCTATCCTCTCCGGAGTATCAGCAAGATATAAAGGCAATAAAATTGATAACATTTCGGTGCCAGGTAAAAACCTTCCTGTTCCAGAAGTTTTTTTAACTGATGATTGCGGGTCCTGGTGGCAATTTTAGTGCTGTGTTTTAATGTATTGTATTTATTGTATTTAGATGTTTCTATTGTTCTAATTTTATTGTAAATTTTGATGTTTTAATTGTTTATTTTGATTGTGAGCCACCCAGAGACCTTTGGGTAGTAGGCGGCATACAAGCTATATAAATAAATAAATAAAAATAAAAATAAAAATAAAATAAACATTAGAATGGTCCCATTTTCTTGATGGATCAGATAACTAAGCGGGGGGGGGGGGGGGAAGTATGTCGTTTAACTCGTATAACCACAAATCCAATCTCATGCTTGCTCCTCCTTTATCCCTGCATTCTCAACCTCAGGTAGGGTTGGTCGTCTAGACATCTGGGACTACAACTCCCATGATCCTTTCCCAATAGGACTGACAGAACTTGTCAGCCGTATCCCAAGGAGGGTAAGGAAGTAAGGAAGAAGAGCTATCCCCATATTTGGTAATATAATGGTTCTCACTAGCGTTGTGGGGGGGGGGATACACATTAATTTAACAGGTTACAATGTTGTTTATTATCAGTTTATTATGCTCTTTGCATTTTTGACTGTTTTAAACCCCCCAGAGTGGTCTTGTTAGAAATCAAATCAAATCAAATCAAATCAAATCAAATCAAATCAAATCAAATCAAATAAATAAATAAATAAATAAATAAATGTTGACTCTAAAAGCATAGTGTTAGCATTAAGCAAGATGACACGGCAACTGATGCCTTTTCAGCGGTTCTCATCCTGTGGGTCCCCAGAAGTTCCTGGACTACAACCCCCAGAAGCCTCCACCACTCACTGTGATGGAAGGACTTTCTGGGAGTTGCAGTCCAGGAACATCTAGGGACCCACAGGATGAGAACCACTGTTCTAGACCAACAATATTATCTCTAATACACTACTTCCAACATTTTATTTTATGTACTACTTTCGATTTTTCATTTTAAGACTAAACGCATCCCTAAATGCAGAGTGATTAAATTTGTTGAAAATTAACACATTAAATTTAACGTGCTCTTCCCAAACTTGGGATCTCAACCAATGCCCTCTGCCTTCTTTCCTGACAACTAGCAGGAAAGTTGAAATACTCCATCAATTTTGGTACTTGTGAAGTCTTGATGGGGAGAGTAATGTATGTGGGGGGGGGGGTCGATTCACAAAGGCATCTCATGAAACCAACCAGAAATGGTATGAGATGTTTTCTCCATCAAAGAATGCCAATATTTATGGAATGAGAAGTAACAAAGCTCAGAGAATAGGTACAGAAATATAAAGCACTATCTTGTAGGAGGCATTTCACTATACTTAGCATAATAGACTCCGCGTAGTTCAGAGACTGTTTTTTTTTTTCCTCTGCCATACAGGTTGGGAACACCAACAGGGCAGCATGCGAAGATCAGAGGAGACCATTGTGTATCAGAATAGACTCAATGGCACATGATCATGAAGAAGGAGGAGGAGGAGGAGGAGGAGGAGGAGAATTTTCCGTCTGGTACCTGGCATCAACCCTCACCAGACCCAGCAAGCCCAGCTAGTGGCCAGGAATACGGAGGGCTGTCATCCCAAGCACCTGGAAGAGATCAGAGTGGGGAAGACGTGTCTCCCCAGATATTATTGGTTTCGTTTCTTGCTCTCATCAGTCCTAACGATGGCAATGAGCAACAGAAACAGAAGTGCATCAACATCCAAGAGCAAAATGCAGTCCATCCTCTTGCCATCCTTTGTGAACTGACGGCCGTCTCCAAAACAATGTAGAAGCAGGCCGACTTTTAAAAAAATCAAAAAACAGCACAACATGGCATAGTGAAGAAGAAGGAAAAGGTGAGTTCTAAGGCTGTATTGTTCCACGTTTATGTATAAATCCAAAAGTTGTAGTTGCAGAGCCACATAGCAGCATGAGAAAATGTGCTATACCATATGTCCTTGCATGATGGCTTCTTGAAAGACTTGGCAATGTGAGGAAGGATTTAAAGCAGGCATGTCCAAACTTCCGCCCTCCTGATGTTTTGGACCGCAACTCCCAGAATTCCAAGCCTGTATTTCCAATGCCAAAGGACTGTGGGAGTTGCTGTCCAAAACATCTGGAGGGCCAACGTTTGGCCATGCCTGATTTAAAGAGTTATTATTTCTCACCAGATTGGAGATTGCCTTCAGCATTCAACTAATTCATTTTGCCTTATGGGTAAGCCATGCCTTCTTCAAAACCGGGTTGCTCTTGCGATCAAATTGCTCTTCCTGGTGTTGAACCTCCATTGGTGTTAAACCTCCTTCCCGGTGTTGAACCTCTCGATAAAAACCTGCCACATCTGCCCCGCCATACCACCCAAGTGAACGGGTTGTTTGCAATCTTTCCCTCCAGACACAATGGGGTCCAGCAAGACTGCTCCAACCCCCACCCCTTGACCTGGCCTTGATTTAGAAAGTCTACCTATAAGTTCAAGGCAAATAGATCATGTGCTTAATGCCAGTGGGTGGCAAGCAAGTTGGGGGGAGGAAAGAAAGAAAGAAAATCAATGATGCTCTGCCTATTAAGAGAACGCCTAGTCATCACCTCCTTTTGGTTTTCTCGGCTTTCCGGCTTCGCCAGGCTTTTCCACGGCAAAAGCTATTTGCATGCATATTTCACAAGGCACTCGCATTAGGCTCGCCTGCAACCTGTGAGGTGCCTGCCTTGTGCTAACAGCAAAGTTCACGCCCGCCTCACTCCGTAAATAGACCAACCCTTTTCCTTTTACTTTCCTGAAGGATTACACCCAACAAAGCCTGTGGTCATGAAATTACTGAACGCTTCAGGTGTGCAGCGAGATAAACAGTCGCAGCTCAGGTGCCTTCATCACCTTCATAAAGAACCACATGCCCTCTAGGGTAGAATTCTTCTGTTTTCATCATCACCCCTTCTCTTTCAAAACTGGTTCTGGTTTTGCCGGCAAGAGGCACACAAGCAGCAGCGATGCCATCTTAACCAGGCGATAAATTGTGTTTGTGGTTCAGAAAGACACTCTCGTTCTCAGGTTGTCTAACAACGTGCAAAGCATTGCACTGATTAATAATTTCCCTTTGGATCTCATATCATAACTCAACACACCACTAGTAGGTTGTACACAATACAGTGGTACCTTGTATAAAGGAAGTAATTCATTCCAAATGAAATTATGTTAAGCAAATTTTCCTTTATACAAATTCCCATAGGAATGCATTGAAAATGGAGTAATCCCATTTTTATGTTGTACGGATTTCCCCCATAGGCGATTATGTTAAGCAAATGTCTCCTATCTCAGGATTTTTTTATGTTGTACAGATTTTATGTTATACAAGCTGCTTGTTATACAAGCTTCCAGTGTAATTAGGAATGGGATTTTTGAATTTTCTGTACTACAAATGCCATAGTTCTTCCTGGGGGGGGTGCTATCTACCACACAGGCCCCTTACAAACATTTAAGAGTTTGTAAAGCACGGAGAACTTCCAGAACAAACAATTATGGAGTCTACACTCCATGCCATCTCTAATAATACCGATGTACAGGGAGGCAGACCCTTGCCTCACACAGATTACCATCCAGAATTTAAATATATCGTTATGAACAGGCATTGAGGTTTCAACAACAGTATAAGAAGAAAAGGCAGACCCTTCATCCACTATGTTTACAATCCACATCAAAATGACTTCAAAGTAGAGTTGGGCACGCAATGCTGTTTTGTTGTTTTGTTATGAAATGAAATGATAGAAACCGTCTCATGAAAAAACAAAACACCTTTTTCTTGTTTGGGAAACAAAATGGGGGAACTTCCTAAAGCTCTTCCCTGGAAGCCCCCCAAATTTGGAGAGGTTTACGGTTCAGTGGGTTGAGTTATTAAACTCTAAAGAGGGTCCCTCTAGAAGAAAATAATTTCTAATTGAGCGGGAAGCACTTAATCGCTCCCCTGCACTGGGGTGAGCGGGCTATTAACCACTTCCCAATTCAATTAGAACTGATTTTTTTCCTGGGGGACCCCCTTTGGAGCTTAATAACTTAGCCTCCTGAACCCCAAACCTCTCCAAATTTGGGCAGCTTCCAGGAAACAGGCCAAAGAAGCTACAATTCTGGTACCTCTAGGACTCAGAGGAGCCATTAACAAATTGTTTTGTTTCGTTCTGAAAATTCTTTCACAAATTCACTACTAACAAAACGAAACGAAATGCTATATTTTCGTTTCGTGCCCACCTCTACTTCAAAGACAAACAAGTGTCTTTCGCTTCAACGCTGACAAATACACATGGAGCCTGTTTGTGGGCAGATGTTTAGATCATTTATCTAATATACCTTTGGATCTCTAGCATTTTTTTGATAAGTTGAAGCTCAGTACATTCGGAAGGCTGAAGAGTTCCCTCCAAATAAAATGATTGGAGGACGTGGTCCTAATTAATCAATATTTATTTAATCAATTTTCATAATGCTCAGGATGTTCTTCAAAAAAACCCACAGATGCTAATTGCTATCAGAATTAAATGGGACTGGTTTAACATTATGTCTGCCAGGTCTCCCAGAGGTCTGCTCTATTTCCACCATGATACAGATATCTATCCTTCAGATGTGCAGTCTACTTCATATATGGAGCCAAAGGACATCCAGAGGCCTGGTTTGCCTTTGGTGCAGAGTAAGTAGACTAGGCCTCAGACCGCCAGGAGACCCAGACTATCTCCTCATGGGGTGCATAAACTCCTAGAGTAGATTCTACCTATGACATACAAAGTGCACAGATGGCCCCAGGACCCTACTCTACATCTGTTGGTGGTAGACCACTGTAGTGAATCCGCATGAAGCACACCAACACAATGCAACCTAAGAATGGATATTATCCATACATGCTTTATATACTGAATCTGATTTCCAAATAATGTACAATGCAGCAGTTTTTAGCAAATAAAATGAAAAAAATAGCAAATAAAATGAAAAAATACATCGGACTAAGGACAGGATAACCTGAAAATTCAAATGGTAACGGATGTGCTCAGAATACCTCATTGTTGTGTTATCTAAGTAGTGTTGGACTGGCCCAAGCAATCAGCTGCCGACTGAAATATTGCCTGTTGTTGTTGTATTGGTACAGTTGTGACCAACCCTTCGTGACCCCATGTCCATGGAGTTTCCTTGGCAAGGAAACTTGGAGTGGCTTGCCAGTTCCTACTCCAGGCGCCCACAGCACCTGGTATTCCCTGGTGGCCGCCCATCCAAATACTAGCCAGGCCCAACCCTGCTTAGCTTCCAAGATCAAGCGAGATAGGATGTGCTCAGGGGATCTAGGCAGCTGAAATATTGCCCAGTAGAGGTCAAAAGGTACACAAGTTCAGTAACATCAATTGGACAGTAATTATCAACAGCTATGGCATTTAGGCTAATTAATCAACTGTGGTAGCAAAACAGTGAAACTGTTTTTAATGCTTCTGAACTGGAGTCCTACTCAGGATCACTATGTCTACTTGTAGAGAAGTAGGCTGTGGTGAAACAGATATTTCACCTACAAAAAGTAATAAATTGTCACGCCAACTCTTTTGAGGCCTATGTTTCCAATGCAAACACTTAATTCATAAAGATCAACTTAGGATAGATGTATCAATGGCTCCTACACAGGATGACTATGTTTCTCACACAACAGCGATATGCATGAGGTGAAGGGGTGAACCTTCCAACACAGCATGTTGGTAGGTTCTCCATAGATAAATTGTTGGCTTCTGTGGAACCTAAATGCTGCCTAGATGCCCTGAGCAGATCGGATCTTGCCTGATCTCGGAAGCTAAGCAGGGTCAGGCCTGGCTAGTACTTGGATGGGCAACCACCAGGGAATACCAGGTGCTGTAGGCGCCTGGAGGAGGAACTCGCAAACCACTCCAGTATTCCTGCCAAGAAAACTCCATGGACATGGGGTCACGAAGAGTCGGTCATGACTGTAATGACACAACAACAACAACAACAACAACAACAACAACAACAACAACAACAAC
>JAHTLZ010000054.1:9314565-9328523 GCA_023846285.1 Phrynocephalus versicolor
CAACAACAACAACAACAACAACAACAACAACAACAACAACAACAACAGGACCTAAATACTGTATTGGGTAGAATAAGTCTTGTGCTTGGGGTTAACCCAAGTTTCTCTCATCTTCTACTAACAGAGAAGGGGAACTATTTGGTTCCTACATAAAACAAGAATCATAGGGCGCTTTTACACGACCCCTAAAATCCGAGGCAAAGGGCTCCCAGATCCGGAGCTTAAAAATGTTTTCCCACCAGCTCTGGACTTTAAAAAAAAAAATTAAGTACGACCATATCCACCTAAGCACGTCCCAGCGCACTTTTCAAGTACCTGGCCTCCAGGAGGTAAAAAATCTTCCAATGCGAATTGTAAAGCTGTGAATGACGGGCTCCCACGCCTTCTGTTTGTTTTTTTGTCCCCGCCGCCCCTTTAAGAGACAGGTATCACTACGGGGTGGCTCGGGGAGGCTTCGACCGGCAGACTGAGGTGAGCCTGCATTTTTTCTCCCTTTTTTTCTCCCTCCCCTCACGCAGACAGGAACAATGGAGTGCGGAGTGGTGGGAACACAGGAAGAGCGACAAACTCCCACGATCACTGGTCTGAATTTAAGTTGCCACCGGATTTTAGAGGTTGTGTAAAAGTGCCCATAGCTGCTCTTCGAAAATGGCCCTTCCTATGGACTGCTTATTTTCTGGTCAGAATATACCTAAACTATTCAATATAGGATCCCCAAAACTTGTTTGCATTGCTCCAGGGGGAAAAAATCACAGCTCAGTGAAGCATATATTTTGCATACAGTAGGTCTTAGATTGCCTTTCTTGAGTCTCTGATTAACACTAGGAGCAGACAGCTAATTAATGGGAACAATGTATGCTAGAAAATAAAGGTATCATCTATAGCTTAGTCTTGCATTGTATTTTGTAACGGCCACATGGCTTCCCCCTTTTTACTTCAATATAAGACTAACTTAGGCTTAGTGCATGGCAGCTTATGTTCTCTGCATTGATGGCTTTGTTCCATGTGCCTGTGGGCCAACTATCATTATTGTCCACACCCTAAACAATAGCACGATCAGACTACAACATCCAGCTGCCACCTACCTATCCAGTACTGCCTTTGTCCTTGTGGCAAAGGTGAAGATGCTGACAAATATATTTCCCTGACCCTCCTGCAGCTCTTAATTTGAAGGCCTTTGTTTCCAAAGCCAAAAAGAAAGTGCATTCTAGGGAAACAAAGGAGTCCATCTAAACCAGGGGTGTCCAAACTTTTTACAAGAAGAGCCAGATTTGGTGAGGTGAAAATGTGTGGGCCGACCATTCAGCCTCATTTGGCCCCCAGGCTGGACTTTGGACAAGTCTCTAGGACAGCAGTGGCAAGCCTTCGGCACTCCAGATGTTCTGGACCACAACTCCCACAATCCTTTGTCATTGGCAATATAGGCTCGGAATTCTGGGAGTTGTGGTCCAAAACATCTGGGGTTCCAAAGGTTTGCCACCACTGCTTTAAGACATGCAAGGAGGCAAGGAGGATGCTGCAGCAACGGAGCTGGGGGTGGGTAGGCTGGACAGGTGGCTAGGGGGACAGACAGAGGCAGGGAGGGCAGGGAAACCCTAAAACTGCAAGCTGACATCTTCATTCAGTATGGGGAGGGGCCAGCTGGTGGGGATGCATGGCAGGCTGAGCCAGCGGGGAGAAAAGGCTGCAGGCCACTCAAAATTTGAAAACGAGCCACATTTTGCCAATGGACCTAACTTTGGACACGCTTGATCTAAACTCTCCCCTTTCAAGCCCAGAGTGTAAAAATCTTCTGTGCGCCTTTAGCTCAACTGAGCACAACTTCTATTGCTTCAATGGCGATGGAGCCCAACGGACTTAAAGTTAACAGCCACCTTTCCTCTGCGAATTCATCTTTATGAATCAATTTCATCCCTGAGACTCCTGTAAACCAAACCAAACAGGGGTTAAGAAGTGAAGTTCTGCTGAAGCATCCCTTCATGATCTAATGTATTGTATTCACTAATCGTGGTTAGCCGCCCAGAGTGGGCAGTATAAAAATCCAATAAATAAATAAATAAATAAATAAATAAATAAATAAATAAATAAATAAATAAATAAATACTGCAGTGGTTCCTAATCTTGGGTTCCCCAGATGTTTTGGGACTCAACCTCCCTGAAGCCTTGGCCACTAACTGTGGCGGCTAGAATTTCTGGGAGTTGCAGTCCAAGAACATCTGGTTACCCAAGGTTGGGGAATGACTTATCTTCCGCAGTTTCATTTTTCACCCCCCTCCGTCTCCCTGCTATTTAGAAAAGCTGCATGAGTTTTTCTCGTATCTGACCTTGGGCAAAAAAAATGTAGCTCTTTCATATCCTGGGTTGTAAAAACACACCTTAGGAGACCTTGTTTTGGGTTTGGGTTGTTTACCTCCAAGCAGCTGAGAATGAAGAAGGCAAAACAAGGAGTGGATTTTAGTGTGGGAAGACTCCTGGTTAAAGAATCTCCTTCTTCTATGTTCCCTGGGCTCAAAATTATTGAGTCCAAAGTTCTTATCTCCTGCATCAGACTGTCGCTAGCATGCTGGAACTCTCGTTTGAAAACAAAGCAGAGAAGATAACTCTCTTAGACTGCGGTCATACCTGGGTTTCCTTCGTATTTAAATTTCCTGCGTATTTTTTTAGGGAGTGGTTATGTGGTTTTTAATTAGCAGTTGGTGTCCTTTCCTCTGCGTCGTACCTTCCTATTCTGGTTCTGTCCTAACCTGTGGACTACGCATTTTGTCCTACTTTCCAGCTCCAGTTTCCAAGGCTCTGTCTTTTAAGCCGGGGAGAAAGGGGAGAAACTGAATTTACTGCATATTTTCAATGTCCTTTCGTTGCAACAGAAGCAAACAAGTAAGCATTTTCGAGCAAAGTTTCTAAATCCAGCCCCTGGCGGTGGTTTAGGAAACTTCGCTGAAACTGCTGTTCGAGGGACGTGGTCGGCCAGGAGCAGAATTTGCTTCTCTTCCTGGTTAGCACGCGATCTTTTACTGCGTAGTTCGATGACGGGAAACTACGCAGAAAACGCAGTTTTTTTGTCAAGGAGGCCCAGCGGGGAATCGAACTCCCGACCTCTGGCTCGGCAGGCAGATGCCTAAACCACAGAGCTCTCCAGCAGCTCTCGAAGTTCTGTTTGCAGGGTTTCTATCTCAAAAGGATGAAAAATCCTTATGGGATCAAACTGGCATTTGTGCCACCAAACAGGGACGGCATTTATTTATTTATTTATTGGCAATATTTTTTAGCCGCCCCACTACCAAGAGGTCTCCGGGAGGCATAGAACAAGTATTAAAAACTATAAAACAATAACATCATTAAAACTATAAAATGCAATACCATTAAAAACAACATACAACACCAATTATAAAATTATAAACTTTACAACCCTGCTGCTCATGTGTCCAACCAAGTAATCTAATTAAAATGCTGGTCAAACAGGAAGGTCTTTGCCTGGCGCTGAAAAGCCAAAAGTGTTGGCGCCAGGCGGATCTCCGTAGGGAGGGCATTCCAGAGTTGGGGGCAACCGCAGATCCAATCCCCAGAAGTTTTGGGGGGTGGGTAGCCCACCCAGGGCCCAAACAATAGCGACATTTAGTACTGCAAAAATGTTTTGTGATACTATTGCTTTGGGGAAAGATAATACCATTTTAAAAATTCTGGGATTTTTTTAGGGGGGACAGAAGAAAATAGATAAATAAAAATGCAATGCTTTGTGTGGGGGGTGTGGGGGGTGTCTCTTTACAGTCATTACCGACTCTTTGTGACCCCATGTCCATGGAGTTTTCCTGGCAATGCTTTATAGTACCTCCTAGAGATGGGCACAAATCAAAAAAATGGCATTTTGTTTGTCGTTTGTCGTTTGGAGGGTCCGTTTCGGTTCGTTTCCATTTTTCGTGAATTTTTGCAAAAAAATCATTTTCGTTTTCGTTCGTTTTGTTACCATTTTGTTACCATTTATTTCATTATTTGTGATTTTTTTTTTAGGATTTTAAGCAATTCACTCATATTGCAGTAACGGAAACGAAATGCACGACAAAATTTCCGGTGTTTCTGTTCGATTAGTTTCATTTTAGAGACAAAATTCGTTTGTCGTTTCGTTATGTAACGAAATGAAAAAACGAAAACAAAAACAAAAATTGTTCATTTCGTGCCCATCTCTAGTAGTTACATTAAGAAATGCCCAAGGAGATAATGCCATACAGCGGTGTTGGCGAATCCATGGCCCGGGTGCCAAAGGTGGCACATGGAGCCCTTTCTGAGGGCATGCCACATCGCCCCCTACGAGCCATGGCACTCCCCCCTCCCGCTCAGAGCACGCCACCACGCTCCGTGCAGACAGTCAGGCCAAGGGGAGGCAATGGCTTGTGGGCACATTTGTAGCTCCAGTTTACTCTCCAGCCACGGCACTCAAGGCATCCCAAAAGTGGTGTGGCTGGATAGCAAACAGAGGCTACGAAGGAGCCCACAAACCATTGCGCCCCTTCACCCGGGAAGAGAACAGAGCTGCTTCAAGACTGCCGAAATGGCTCCATGCAGAGAGCCGGTGAAGGGGAGGCAGTGATTTGGGGGCTCCTTCGTAGCCCCGGTTTCCTCTCAAATTATGCTGCTTTTGGGATGCCTAGAAGACCAGAGCAAGGTTGTTGTTGCTGTGGGAAACTCAAAAGTCTGCTCTTCGATCCTTGCTTTTCCGAAGGGTAGCACCCAAAGCATTTGTAACCCAGGGGACCACTGTATTCAGGCTAAATTGCCATTAAATGGCACTTTGCAAAAAATAAGTGGATTTTGAATCACACTTTGGGCCCTCGGTTTCTAAAAAGGTTTGCCATCACTGCCATGCAGTAGGTTCCATTCAATGATGTCACACGCCCAAAGTCAACTTTGCATTCTGCACCTGTTGCCTCTTCTACACCACCGCTAGTCACCACTTAGCCTTCTTTAACAACGGCCCATTAATTAAAGCAAAGCAAAGCAAAGTGCTCTGCTTATATACTGCCCCATACCACTTCAAGTAGTTTCTGGGTGGTTTACAATTTTAATTACAGCATGCAGGCTACACATTGCACCCCTCCCCCCCCCAGAAAGCTGGGTACTCATTTTAATGACCTCGGAAGGATGGAAGGCTGAGTCAACCATGAGCCTGCTACCTGGGATTGAACTCCAGGTCGTGAGCACAGTTTTACCTGCAGTACAGGCATTTAACCACTGTGCCACGAGGCTCTTATTAAGGGGCTAAAAGGCAAATTGCACTTAATTGGATTAAAATCATTACCTCCATTGTCTACTCCTACTGAGCAGGGGCAACGGCACCGGAGAAGTTACCCCTCTAATGGCATCATGCATTGCGAAGACCAATCCAAATGCAAGAGTTAACTTCTGAATCTTTCCTGTCTTGCTGCCCAGACAACATAAATAAATAAATAAAGGGAAAGAGGACAGTGAAACTCAAGCCGTTTGTCTTGTTTTGTCCATTAATACAGCTAAAATTGTTTGGAGGAGTTTTTTCCCCACACCCTGTTGCCAAGGCAGTGACACATAAAAGGGGCCTCACAGGAACCTAGGCCAGCTACAAATTGCTCTTCTGTCTAATAGAAAAAGCCTGGCCTGTAAGCCTATTGTTGGAATAAACAGGTTGTTTTGAAGCACGTGCCGTTCCCTTTATGGTTTCCCTGTCATCTTTGTCTGCACAACAGGCGAGCCTAGTGTATGGTTTACAGCTCAGCAGGTCCAATGTGGATACTGTAGCTCGAGTCCCTGGCATTGGCCCAGAATTTAACCCTATTAGGCTGCCAGAAGCCACATACAACACTCATATGTAGAAGAAAGAGCCCTCGTCTTTTCCAGGTCTGGTAGCCCTTCTTACATTGAAGGAGGATGAGTCTGAAGAAGGCGTTTCTGCTCTCAGTAGGGCTTACCCTGATTTTCCAGGAACCTGACTCACTTGGAGAAAGAAACACCTTGGATAGCAGATAGGGATGAGATCTTCAGATTGCTTGGATTACCAATCCTAGACTTCTCCCTTCTGGCTGTTCCACCTGAAGGACCCACATCTACAGACACCTAAATGTGGGCTCACCTGGAAAGAAGGTCCAGATGGCCTAGCTCTACCTTAAGTTTCCTGTACACAAACGAAAGTTGGAAGTTTGGCCTATGCTAGGCCTCAATGCCAGAAAAGACAGCAAGGGTATGCCTTCCTTCCTGCCTGCCTGCCTTGTCCCAGTCTAGACAGAACACTAAATCACAGTTCATGGTTTTGAGACATGAACTGTGGCAAGACTCAGAATCAGGTATTCCCATCCCCTTACCCCAAAGGAAAAGGCTCAACATTTCCATTTGGAAGTTTGAATAAACCAAAGTTTCCTGTTGCATGTAGACTTGAGAGATTGTGGCTTAATCTATATTGGGTTTGTTCACAAACCAGGATCCAAGGAAATCACTGGATCTTGATTTCTTTCCCTCTCCATATCAAAACTCAGTATAGAACAGATTGTGTAATCTGGAATTATTTTTTTCAGGAAGTTCACTTCCAACAGCAATGTGGTTTGTGTTACAATAGCATAATGAAGTAAGACAATTTGGGCCCTTGGAGGCTACTGTAATAATCCGCCATAGCTCAATACTAGAGATGGGCACGAAACAAGCAATTTTTCATTTTCGTTTTTGTTTTTTTGTTTTGTTACGTAACGAAACGAAAAATGAATTTTGTCTCCAAAATGAAACGAAACGAAACACCAGAAATTTTGTCATGTGTTTCGTTTTCGTTGCGGCAAATACATTGAACTGTAATGAATGCTAACGCAACAGCAATTTTTCGTTTTCGTTTTCGTTTTTTTATTTTGTAACGTAACAAAACAAACATGATTTTTTTTGCAAAAATTCACGAAAAACAAAAACGAACTGAAACGGACCCCCTAAATGACAAACGACAAACGAAACACCATTTTTTTTTTAGTCGTGCCCATCTCTACTCAATATACAACCAGCCTTTTGGTAGAAAAATGCAATGGGCCCACAGAGCTCCTTCAACTCTTTTAAAAGTTCGGCTGCTCTGCAAATTTGTTCAACCCCCTCATTAACAGGCATCAATATCTAGATTTCCACTCTGTAACAGTAAATGTGGATCACCTACTTAACAGTAGCTGCCTAGATGCCCTAAGCACATCCGATCTTGCCTGATTTCGGAAGCTAAGGAGGGTCAGCCCTGGTTAGTACTTGGATGGGAGACCACCAGGGAATAAATACCAGGTGCTGTAGGCGCCTGGAGTAGGAACTGGAAAAACACTCCAGTATTCCTGCCAAGAAAACTCTATGGACCTGGGGTCACGAAGAGTCCGTCACAACTGTAACGACACAACACACACACACCACTACTAAGGAGAGGATAGCAATCTTTTAAATGCAGCTCTCTGTTGCGCAGGGTCGGGAAGCCTGTGGCCCTTCAGACCTACGGGCCTGCAATTCACAACATCCCCAAATGCCTTGCACGGAGATGATGGGATGGCTAGATCAAAACCTCTGCACAGCCAAAAGCCGATCTCAGTGCAAGACACCGCTCCAAATTCAACACATCACAGCACCAATCTAACATCTCGTAAGCTCAGGTTTGGCAAAGCAAAGCACAGCTCTGACAACATCCACTAAAAAAAACCTTTTCTCCTTCCGTTTGTTTTTCAGCAGTTGGCATTTAGCAAAACTAGATTCACAAGGTAGGGTTTTGGTTTTGGGGTGGGTTTTTTTTGCGGCGCAACAGGGGATTGTACATAGGCAGCCAAAATGAAATGCCAGGAACTAAAACTTACTCTGAAATCTGCCATCTGTTGTCGAAGCTCTGTTGCTGAGGATGGGTAAACCCGGAGAAAGCCGAAAGCTTGCATGGTGCAAATCTGGAGAATGTCAATGACTCAGCGTCAAGTGTAAATATAAACCCTCAGGGCTGTGGAAACCTCTAGCTATGAAACGGTCTGTACTTCCACTGACCTTCTCTATAGCTTCCAAGATGGGAGTTTCTATAAAAATGAAAGCAAGCTCCGGGTGACAACTACCTGTTTCATCAGCTCCTCTCCCGTGGACAGTGTCAAAGGCTGCTATCCCACAGCCAGAAAATCCAGATCAAGGTAAAATGCGGATTTTCCCTCGGAACAGTCACGTGGTTGAAAATGCTGTTCTTCTGTCCCCACAGCCACAGTTTAAAGAACCGCATCTTTTGTGTTCCCATGAGCAGGAACTACAACACAGCAGAACGAAAAGGTTTTGATGCGGGTTTTCCGAGTCCCCACAGCCTAAAGTACCGGTTAAAAATCCGCATTGGAACTGAGACAAGCTTTGTACCACCTTGAGACCAGGTACTTGTAAAGCTCACTGGGTCATGCTTAAGTGGGCGTGGTCTCATCCCCCCCCCCTTTAAAGTCCACTGGTTGTGGGGACACAATTTTATCAACCACATCTTTAAACAGTTTGAAGCTATTTTTAGTGGTCGTGAGATAGCAGCCAAAGCTAACACAGAGAGACAACACGTTCATGCCAGCTGATAGGACTGTCACTAAAACACCGAGCTAGGAAAAAAATTGTCAACAAGACACCCCCATGTATAACACATGTTTCCAACCCCAAATTCCAGTTTTGCAATGGCGTGGTTCTCTCCTCGACTTACGTCCATGTATAAGACAACCCTCAATTTTCAGTGTAACCATTATAGACAAAATATAGTCTTATACATGGGGGAAATGCTGTAATCATCATCACAATACCTAATGCTATTAGTATATTTTCCTGAGTGGCCTATGGAAAGAATCCTATCAATTATTTTCCTCCAAGTTCTACCTAACTTTTACATACCGGGTAGATATTTAGATGTGCCTCACCATGCAGAAAAGACCTCAACAGGAAATGTCTGCACAGTACCTAAGTCTAGTTTCTCCCATGCTTCTTATTGCTACCCCATCCCACTTGGGAGCTTCTTTTCTGAGCAAGAACCTAGGCCTAGCTAATAATCAAACTCTTCCAGGCCTCTTCTTCCAGGTGAGCCACATGGATTTGTAGTCCAAGACATCTGAAAAGTCTCTGTCATCATAGTTCAGTGTTAGCTATCAATAATAAGGGGGGGGGGGACACCTCCAGGTTCCACTCCCAAAGACCCCCAACTGGTTGCAACAGTCAAAAAAACAGGAGAATCCATCTGAAGCAGTTTGGTGCAAAGCACATGGTCCACTGGCCAACACAATTACAGTATTCCGTATGCTTTACAGCTAATGGACATGTCTGGCGTTATCCAGCTTGGAAACCCATTTGTTCTACAGATCCAGCAATCAATCATTCTTCTTGTTGGCACTCAACATATCTCCGACCAAGTTGTAAACAACATAACAAATGTAGCAACCAGCATGGTACAGCTGATGGGACAGGACACCTCTGTCGTGATCTACACCTAGAGAACTGCCACCTAGAGAACTGCCACTGTATTGATTTCTTCTTCTTCTAATTTTGTGGTGCTGAAGCTGTTTTTGGTCCCAGAAACAGCTTCAGCACCACAAAATTAGAAGAAGAAGAAATCAGTACAGTGGAGCCTTGTATAACAAATGGTTTGTATAACATAAAATCTGTACAACATAAAAAATTCTGGAGATAGGGGAAATTTGCTTAACATAATTTTCTATGGGGCGAATCCGTACAACATAAAAATGGTCACGATAGGGATTACTCTGTTTTCAATGCATTCCTAAGGGAAATTTGTATAAAGGAAAATTTGCTTAACATAATTTCATTTAGAACGAATTACAGTGGTACCTTGGATAACAAATTTAATTTGTTCTCCTAGGTAATTTGTTATCCGAAAAATTCATTATCCAAAACACGGTTTCCCACAGGAATGAATGGAAAACCAATTAATCCATTCTAGAGCCTAGGAAAATGACACAGACACCTGGTTTTTTTTTCTCAAAACCCTTTATAAAGTGCACTTTAAAGGTACAGATGCAATGCCACCCAGGATAACTCATTTTAACGATACATGCTGTAAATTCATTATCTGAGGCAGCCCATAGGAAAATTCGTTATCCAAGGCAGCCCATAGAGAACATTTGTTATCGGAGGCAGCCCTATACCTGGAAATTGCAATTTGTTATCCGAAAAAATTGTTATCAGGGGCATTTGTTATCCGAGGTATTACTGTAATTTCTTTATACAAGGTACCACTGTATAATATTTCCAAGGCAGACACATGTATCCAGGGCAGCTAGTGAAAGCAACAATCAGAGGATAAAAGGAGCAACCACACAACCACACAGGAGCTGAGATCCAGAGACTGTAATTTGCAGGCGTCTTGAACCTGTCTCTCTACAATCACCAAACAAGAAGGATGAACACTGGCTACTCTCTCACTTTTTGACCAGTTCTGGCTGGAACCAGCTCTTCAGAGTCTTCCTCAAATGTCTTGCCAATCACAGGTCAATAGAAATTCTAGGATGGTTACCACTGTGGCCCGTGGCGCAGTGGTTAAATGCCTGTACTGCAGGTAAAACTGTGCTCTGGGGTTCAATCCCCAGTAGCCGGCTGAAGGTTCACTCAGCATTCCATCCTTCCGAGGTGGGTAAAATGAGTACCCAGCTTGCTGGGGGGGGGGCAATGTGTAGCCTGCATAGTGTAATTAAAAAAAACTATAAACTGCCCAGAGACTACTTGAAGTAGGGTGGGGCGGTATATAAACAGAACACTTGCTTTGCTTTTGCTAGGGCCGAGTCTACTGTTGCACACCTATTGTAGCATCTGCCTCAGGAAGCCCATCTCGGCTATCACAAAAGGACAGCAAACTGTAAGTTCTTGCTTTATGTTCATCAGTAGAGATGGGCACGAAATGAACAATTTTTCGTTTCCGTTTTCATTTTTTTCGTTTCGTTACGTAACGAAACGACAAAAGAATTTCATCTCTAAAATGAAACGAAACGGGCAGAAACACCGGAAATTTTGTCGTGTGTTTCGTTTCCGTTACTGCAATATGAGTGAATTGCTTAAAATCCTAAAAAAAATCACAAAAAATGAAATAAATGGTAACAAAATGGTAACGAAATGAATGAAAATGAAAACGATTTTTTGCAAAAATTCACGAAAAACGGAAACGAACCGAAACGGACCCTCCAAACGACAAACAAAATGCCATTTTTTTTATCCGTGCCCATCTCTATTCATCAGCAAGAATGGAGACAGAAGAGCTTGTGGCATGCTGGGCCTCGTGTGCCAAAATAACTTGGCTGGCTTTGAGACATGACGTCTCTTGATCTCAAGACAGCCCTAGACTGAGCCTGGGGTTTTCTACATGCAACAGGCACGTTCCACCACCAAATTGCATTTCTTTCTCATATTAAGGAAAGAAACTGCAGGCCTGGGAAACCAAGGAATCATTTCTGAGCAGGGGTTTTGCATGAAGCATTGGCAGACCTGGATATGACGTAGATCTACATCATCCAACTCTGTGTGGGACCCAGAGCTGCCAAGAGGGCTCTTGGCTTCAACCAGGAACCTCCCAACTGCACAAGGGGTTCTTAGGACATAACCCAAGGGGCCAGGGTGGGCTAATACATAAGAACATAAGAAAAGCCATGCTGGATCCGGCCAAAGGTCCATCGAGTCCAGCTTCCTGTATCTCACAGTGGCCCCACCAGATGCGTTTGGGAGTGCATGAGACTAGATATCTGTCTCCTGATACCACTCCCTTGCATTGGGCCCTTGAAGTACCCCAGTTTTAAGCCTGGAGATGACATATCTCCATCATGGTTTATAACCTGGGATGGACTTTTCCTCCAGGAATCTGTCCAATCCCCTTTTGAAGGCATCCAGGCCAGATGCCATCACCACCTCCTGTGGCAGGGAGTTCCACAGACTAACACCACACTGGGTAAAAAAAATAAATCTTTTGTCTGTTCTCACTCTCCCAGCCCTCAGTTTGAGTGCATGTCCCCTAGTTCTGGTGTTTTGTGAGAGGGAGAAGAGTGTCCCTCTATCCACTTTGCTCATGCCCTGCATTATTTTGTATGTCTTAATCATGTCCTCCCTCAGGCGCCCTTTTTTTCCAGACTAAAGAGCCCTCTTTCGTCCTCGAAACACTCTGACTCAAAGGGAGAGCGCGACAGCTTCTGTGAATGGGCAGCTTATGAAACCCTTCAGGGCTGGCTGGACTTTTGGTATAAATATCAGGAACATGGATTTTATGTCCCAACCTGACCAAGAGAGTAGAAATCTTCAAGGCCATGCATGTATTAGGTCCCAGTACTCCTGTTACAATTGCAGATCCCATAATTCTCCAATCAGGGAGAATTTTAACTGACGGACAAACGCCTTCCAGACGTTCAGTGTGGCTAAGCTTTCAGGCCTAACGAGGCTCCATGCAAGCTCTCACACAAGCGTTGGCTGGGAGCTCTTTTTCTGGAAAGGAGCTAGTCCTCAAGACCTTGCAATTTAGGCCTTTCTTCCAGATGAGCCCAGCTTAAGTGTCTGTCAGGTATGGGGGGGGGGTTAGATCCCCACTAGAGATGGGCACGAAATGAACTTTTAGTTCGTTTAGTTATTCGTTATTCATTTCGTTACCTAATCGGAGCTGGGGCCGGCAGGAAAAAAAAAAGTCATACGCAAGCACCACACCACACACACACCACACACATAACAAAGCCGAATCAAAACGAAATCCGAAATGAATTTCTTTAAAAATATTTGTTTGGTACAAAACGAACCCCCCCCCTTCTCCTCAAACTAAACATGAAACGAAACGAAATGGAATTTTTCATTTCGTGCCCATCTCTACTCCCCACCCCTACATACAATCTCTGGGTTTGAAAACACACACACACACACACACACACACACACACACACACACATTCAGATGAAGGTGCTGGGGACCAGAGTGTCAGCACTTGTGACTCGGTTTCACACATGACAGAATTCTAACAGCACAGCAGTTCTTTCTACAGAAGAATTTCTGTTTTAAGTCCTCATAATCTGGTCCTTAGTACAGGGTATTCCCAATTTAAATCCCTGAGAGAGATTATCAGGGTGTGAATGATCATAGGACTCGGTTTAAGCTGTGTGCGGAATTAGAATTATTTTTACTACAGTACTTTCCGTAGTAAAGTACAGAAATGGGGAAACTAGTACCAATGCAAATGATTGTTGAACATCCTTCTAAATGTAACTCCATCTAAGTGTTTACTCTGAAACATTATCATTGTTCCCATCATAACCTCTGGAGATATTCCTTGCAGACAGACCTAAAGGGAAAACATTCAAAGCATATCAGAAATACGCCCAGGCTTCTTATCCTCTTAAAGTTAATAACACAGATATTAGACAAATCTTTGTCTGGCTACCACGTTCTTTGCCCCAAATCTTTGGTGCAACAAGTAAACTTCCCCGATGTGGGATCAATAAAGGTTTATCTTATCTTAACAAGGGAGCCTGGGACTGGTTTAAAATTTAAAAGAAGCACAGGGGGCGGTTCAGAGATGCATAGTCATCACTCATTGTGATGTCAATGGAGACAATGGGGTTGGAGACCACCAGAGAACATTTGACTGCTACCTCATCATTTAATGTTCACTACCAGCCAGTAAAAACATTTCAATGGCACAGACTGCCCAAAACTTATCCACTTGTGACATAATGCCTACTGGAAGCCAGGTTGGTCTTAAACTCAGCAACATTAACATTCCCCCCTCCCGCTGCCATCTGTCTAGTTAGTTACTGCAGTTTCACGCCAGGGGTGCACACTTTGTTTTAAACTGTTTGTGTATTGTATTGATTGTTCTGTGAGTCTGTTTGACTAAGCTGAACTTCATCAGCTTTTCGTAAACCGCCCAAAGTTCCTTCGGGAAGATGGGCGGTATAGAAGTCCCATAATAAATAAATAAATAAATAAATAAATAAATAAATAAATAAATAAATAAATAAATA
>JAHTLZ010000054.1:9338398-9367437 GCA_023846285.1 Phrynocephalus versicolor
ATAGAAGGACGCGGATCTGCTTTTATTTTATTTTCCGGAAAGCCGAGCAAAATGCATGAGTGTTTGAGTGCACGCGCGCCTATCTGTATCTATATATGTACACACATGCATCGAATCAGATCATCCTTAATAGATGTGCTGGATTTAACCTCCCCTTACGAAAACAGCCTTCGGGAGGTTGGAGTAGGAATTTAGGAGTGGGGTGGGGGGATCTGGGGAGTGCAAACTCTTCCTTAAGGAGTTCACCACGATTCGCAGGGGAGGCGCGTCTCCAGAGAGGAGGGTGGTGCGCCGGGGTGTGGAGTGTGTGTGTGTGTGTCGGGGAGGGGGGAGTCGCCTCCTTCGGTCCCAACCCAGGCCCCTCCTTCTCTTGGTTGCCTCCTCTCCTCCCCCCCCCCCACAATCCACCCACCCCGGGCGCACCCTGGTCTCCTCCCAGCAGGAGGCCCCAAAGCAACCGACTTCTGAGGATGTTTTCAAAACTGATTTTAAGCTGGCTTCCCCCCCCCCTCCTATAAGAGCAGGGGTGGGAGGACTACCGAGAGACCAGGCTGCCGGGTGTTTCGTGCTGACTGCAAGGGTTTTTTTTTTAAAGCCGACCCGCACAACGCCGTTGTGCGCATACACACGAGACGTGGGCACGCAAGTATGCCACCCTTCGGGGTGGGGGGTGGGGAGCGATACCAAGCTCACTCGGCCAGTCAGGAAAGGGGGGGGGGATAAGACAACGGCCAAGGAGGAGAGCCCGAAATTGTCTGCTTACACACACACACACACACACACACACACACACACACACACACACACACACACACACACACACACACACACACACACACACACACACACACACACACACCTCTTTTTGTAAGACTTGATCTGCGCGCGCGCGTGTGCGGGATCTTGGATCACACCCATCCGCGCCGCTTCTACCCCCCCCATCTCCTCCTCCCTCCTCCTGCTTTGCTTGGTCACCTCGCCCTGGGCTGCTTCTCTGCGGCACCGGAGGGGGGGAGAGAGGGGGGAGAGGAATCAAGAGCCAGCCAGCTGAACGAAGCGAACTGCGCAGACCTGGCCACCACCTGCCCCAATTCGCCTCCGCCTCCGCCGCGGAACCTCAAGGAATCCACCTTGTAGGAGGCTACATCACCGAGATCAAGCAGGCGCCTTGTCTCCCCCCCCCAAACCCCCCCCACACACACACACACACCTCACAGGAGAAGCTGAATGGCAGGTGGTGGTGACACATCAACCCCCTTATCTGAATGCTGGTGGGGGGGGGAGGTAGTTGGAGTACTCAAGTCACAATGCGCATCACCCCCCAGAGTCCCCCCCCCACAAAGCCCATGAAGTGGGCAAGGGAGCTGCCATAGTAGAGCCCGGATTCAAACCCAGGGCCCTGGAGCCCTTGTAGGGGCTTCCACCCGCTAGACCACACACAGGCTCTCACTAGTCAGAAAGGTGATGGTTTGAATGGAGGTGGGTAGATCTTAGGCCATCTTAACACTGCAGAGTTGAGAGGGTCATCCAGTCTCGCCCCTGTCAGTGGAGACATGGTGGGGGAAATCAAACTCAGCCAGAGACCTAAACCACTGAGCAATCCAGTAGTTGGATTGGGGGGGGGGTGTTGATGATGAATATGGTGGTGATAAATATAATGAACACACTGCTCGACCCAACTAGAGTCAACCTGCTGGTTGCAATCTTACAGGTGGCTAGTGAGCACAGCAGGGCTTAATGCCAAGGACATGGGTATAAGGCCACAAAAGGTTGCCACGTTGCTTGGCGCTTCTGCTCCTAGTTAGCACCGAAGCCATGGATGGTTGATTGAAGGAGTGGGAGGCCATTCCCTGCATAGACAGGAAAAGGCAAAACAATAACTCTCTGAGGGCCAACCCTGATGCCATCAACACCCGAGTCTCCCAGTCTGCTCTCTCTCTCTCTCTCTCTCTCTCTTTCTCAAACAACAGTACAGTAGGACCCGGTATCTGCTGGGGATTGGTTCCAGACCTTCCCGTGGTAAATGAAAACCATGGATAAGAGAGAACGCCAAAAATCCCCCAAACTGTTGTTTTGTGAGAGTAGCTTGCTTTACGGCTGCTGATTTATTTATTTAATTTTTTCCACTGCCAACCGTGGATAACTGAATCCGTGGATAATGAATTCATGGATACGGGGGGTGTCCTACTGTATATGGGTTGTTTGAAGGTTCAAACCCCTACTCGACCATGGAAATTTGCTTGAATCTGGCCATCAGAAGAACTACAGTATTTATATATCCCACATGCCATCCCAACCCGATGATCAGGACACAGCTGGACAACAATAAAGTACAAGGCAGGGATGGTGATCAAGGATCATTCAGTCTCTGTCCTGCTAGAGGAGATCCAGAAGATCTTTGGGAGTGGGCAGGCCTCCCTGCCTCCCCCACCCTTTATGTCAGCTCAAGCAAGGATGGAATGATGTTTATGTCTATGTGTGAAGTCTGCCTAACTTGTAGTGGCTAATTGTGACTAATTGTCATGCCCCAGCTTACTGAGTCATCTTTAGAGGGGGAAGGGAGGGGAAGGGGGATTCAAAGCCCCAGCTGTCAACATTCTTCCAGAAGCATTGGGAAGCAGAACGAAGAGGGGATGACAGATGGAGGCCCATAAGTCCAAGGGGGAGACACAGGCTGAAGATATTAGGTAAGAAAAACACTCAGCGTCTTAAGGGTCCCGGAGTGATAGGAACAGCTGGAAGCCAGGGAAGGCTTAGCTGAGAAGAACACACAAGTGAGCCTGAGAGCCAACCAGGCCTGAAGGATCTCTGGAGGCCTAAATATTGAAACGGAGGCTGCCCTCTTTGGAGCACACGAAAGCAGTATTCTCTGGACAAGACCATCAGGCGAGGTCAAGTGGAAGGCAGCAGGGAAAGACTCAATATGAGATGGTCCACGTCTCCCAGAGGTGAGCTGGGCTGTTGTGGGCTGGACATTTTGGAGACGGATCGTCCATGAGGGTCCCCCGAAGTCAGAGCCAAACTGGTGGTGTGCAACAACAACCTGAATCCTATGTGTCAGTAGCAAAATCTTGGCAGGAGATGGAGATATACTGTATATATGCAAATATAAGTCTAGTTTTTCAGCCCTAATTTTGAGCTGAAAAGGGTGCCCCCGACTTATATTTGGGTCAATACTTTTAGCCACTGAGGCAAGTGCTTGAGTCAGTGGCTAAATGTCATTTTAAACATCGCACACCGCTTCTCCTGACCCCCTTCTGTATCACGGGGGAGCATCGCATGGTGTTTTTAAATGACTTTTAGCCACCAAGGCAAGCGCTTGCTTAGGTGGCTAAAAGTCATTTTAAACATCACACACTGTTCCCCCAGCTCACAAAGGAGGAGCTGCCAAGCCCTGCTGCATTTCCCACTCATACTCAAGTCAATAAGTTTCCCCAGTTTTGGGGGGTTAAATTAGGGACCTCATCTTATACTTGGGTCGACTTATACTCAAGTATATACAGCAGCTTGAATCTTGGACCGCTAGTGTCAGAGTCCCATGCAAGTGATTTTCTGGCAATCGCACAATGTGCAGGAGATGGCGAACCAGCCTGACCCTGCTCCGTGTCCAAACTGGACCTTTTTGGCCCAAGTGACCCAGGCGATTCTTCTTTTTGGAGCTGGGCTGGAGTGATTGCCGTGTGTACAGAAGGACTGATTTAAGGGAGATCTCACTGCTGGAGTGATCCAAGGCCATCTGACTTCACCATCTCATTGCACTGAGTCTGCACTCCACGCTGGCTGTCACGATCTGGCCAGATTGCTCCATGGTTTCGGCCGGGTGTTCCAAGTTCGATTCCCCTCTGTGCCTCCTTGACAGGGGCTGGAGTTGATTATCTGAGATTGTTATTATTCCTGGGGCCTCTGACAGAGAGACCGAAGGACAGCCATTCCCTGTTGGGAGTGTGACATCCATCTGAACGAGCGAATGACTTGACCCACAGCCTGTCTACTGATTTCCCACAACAAGAAAAGGGCCATCTAGACTAGACATTCCTGTTCATTCCTACTGACCAAACCCCGCACTCACTAACTGACAAGTTGCCAGGGCGCATCTCATCTTGCACAATTGAGTGCACAGCCAGTTGTGCAACCAGAGTTTACAAAGCTCAGCCCGAGAAATTACACAAATGTCCGTAGGGCTCTAACCAACGTCTACATCAGGGTTGTCCAATTTTTTTTTTTTGCAAGGAGGTCCAGATTTGGTGAGGTGAAAATGTGTGGGGCCCGACCATTCAGCCACATTTGGCCCCCGGGCCAGACTTTGGACAAGTCTCTATAACATGCAAGGAGGCAGGGAGGATGCTACAGCAACTGTAGGCTGGGCAGGTGGCTGGGGGGATGGGCAGAGGCAGGGAGGGCAGGCAAACCGTAAAACTGCAAGCTGACATCTCCATCCAGTATGGGGAGGGGCCAGCTGGTGGGGATGCATGCCAGGCTGAGCAGGTGGGGAGAAGAGGCCGCGGGCCACTCGAAACTTGAAAACGGGCTGCATTTGCCCCCCCACCCCTGACTTTGGACATGCCGGGTCTACATCTTCTTGACTGCATGCAACATTCTGCCCATGTAATGAATAGCTGAATGCTCCTTTGGTTATTGAATAAAGACTTCCTCATTCAGCCTGATATCCATTGGTACGTTCATTCCTTCGACCCATCAGTTAGGCTGTGGAACTCCACAGACAGGGTGTTTTCCAGATTCTGAGAAGACTTTCTCTACGTTTGTTGCTACAGTCCCTTGGGTTTCTCCCAGACTTTGGGTTGAGGCATGGCTAGAAAGAGTTCAAAGTCAACACCCCACCCCTCGAGTTACATATTAAACTCGTCTCATATTGATCCAGCTCCTCCTGGGCTTTCTGGAAGATGAGAACTCTGCCAGAGTTTACACAACTGAATGGATGCAATCTTCCAGTTGACTTCTAGACTAACCTGTTAACGATTAACCTCTGAGCAATTTCTCCAGAGGTGCTCTCTTGTTTTTCATTTCCTGGTCCAGGTGAGACCCATTACCTGTCCCAACATTTATGAATTACAGATTAATAGCCACAGAGGTATAGACCTTCCTACATTTTCATAGACAAAAACACAGTACATGTCCTTTGTTTCATCTTTAATAAGGCTATAGGGTTTTATTTAGCTGCAGTAAGGCTGAAGAACTACAAGTGTTGGTGGAGTAATCACCCGGGTTTTAATTGGTGCACATCTGCATATATTTACTTATGGGTAAACAGATTGGTCATTGAAATGCATAGGATTTAATAATTATGTGCGGTCAACTCAATTCTGATTAATGACAGCCCATTTCAGGGTTTTCTACGTAGAGATTATTCAGAAGGGGTGGATTATTATTCCATTTTCCAGGGGTGCCCTGGGACTATACAGCTTGCCCAAGGCCACCCTGGCTGGCTGGACCCATAGGAGGCCCAGTAGTGAATCGAACCTCTAACCTCTGGCTCACTGAGCTCTCCTGCCTGCTACACAGAATTTACTTCACAAGAACATAAGAACAGCCATGCTGGAACAGGCCACAGCCTATCCAGTCCAGCGTTCTGTCTCACCCAGCAACTCACCGTTTGCTTCAGGGTATTCCCAAGCAGATGTCTTCACCTGCTTACGATTCCTTGCAAATGGCATTGAGAGATATCCTGCCTATCTCTCCAACCCGGAGGTTGTCCTTAGGCATCCATCATGATAGCCATGGATACCCTTGTTCTCCATGAACTTGTCCAGTCCTTCCTTAAAGCTGTCAAGGCTGACATCTGTCACCACTTCTTCTGGCAGAATGTGAATATGTATGACACTCGGCTGTAATCAGCAATCTTTCTAGAAAAGAAGACTTGACCTCGGAAACACCAGCACACACACCCAAAGAGCTTTTTAAAAAAACATGCAAAACATGTAACAAGTTTTATTTTTATTTTCCAATTGTGTTTTGGTTTCTCGCACAAGTGTTTGCTGTTCTGTCCATTGTGTTTTGGCTTTTCCCTTCATGTGATGTTACATATTTTTTAAAATGTATCTAGTTATTTGGGTGCTTGGGGTTTCGTCTTTTTTTCATGGGTTTTGTGTACATTTTGAACTGTTCCATAGCCCACAGAGACAATACAGCTAAATTGTATCTCAGGGTCGATACTTTGACTGATTTTTGTAAGAGATACAGATGCGATGGAGCCTAGTAACTCTGTTGCACCAATTGCTTGCTTTTCAAAACACCTCTAGATCCTTCTCAGTGATTGACCCTATTTGACATGGCTTCTGGTTGTCTTACATTTGTGTAAGAGTAAATTTATTTATTCATTTATTCATTTATTCATTTATTTAGCTTGTATGCCGCCCACTACCCAAAGGTCTCTGGGCGACTCACCAACAAAATACACAGTTAAAACATCAAAATTACAATAAAATTAGAACGATGAAAACATATCAATACAATCAATACAACACGTTAAACCACGACATTAAAACACTTCCGATAGAATGAGGCCTGTGTCATCAACACTTTTTCAGGGTTTCTTTAAAAAAAACCCTGTAAAAATAAATTACCCACTCCGTTTGGGCCTCCTTTGAAATCCATAGTTTTAAAATCATTCGAATGGATGAATGGTTTAGTGTTTGCAAACCTTTTTTTTTTAAGAGGTGCAGGATACAGACTGGGCTGGTTGGGGACTTGGTGGGTGGTTTTCAGCCTTTTGTTTCCTACATAAGAACATAAGAACATAAGAAGAGCCATGCTGGATCAGGCCAAAGGCCCATCTAGTCCAGCTTCCTGTATCTCACAATGGCCCCACCAGATGCGTTTGGGAGCGCATGAGACTAGATCTCTGTCTCCTGATACCACTCCCCTACATCTGGCCCTTGAAGTACCCTGGTTTTAAGTCTGGAGATTACACATCTCCATCATGGTTTGTAACCTGTGATGGACTTTTCCTCCAGGAATCTGTCCAGTCCCCTTTTGAAGGCATCCAAGCCAGATGCCATCACCACATCCTGTGGCAGGGAGTTCCATAGACTAACAACGCCCTGGGAGAAAAAAATATTTTCTTTTGTCTGTTCTTACTCTCCCAGCCCTCCATTGGAGTGGATGTCCCCTAGTTCTGGTATTTTGTGAGAGGGAGAAGAGCTTCCCTCTATCCACTTTACTCATGCCCTGCATTATTTTGTACATCTCAATCATATCCCCCTTCAGGCGCCTTTTTTCAGGAGGGCTGAAGTTTCCTGAAGAAGCCCTGTCCACAGTTTGGTTGCTGCTATTATGTGCCTGTGAGTCAGAACCGGAGTGGCACCAGACAAGAACCAGATTGGTATTCCATGTCCCTAAAAGGGCTCTCAAGGGAAGGGGGAAAATTAAGGAGTGGTTTTACCCATTCCACACCCCTAGTGAGTTTCCATGGCTGAGCGGGGGATTTGAACTCAGCCCCCCTGAGACCTAGTTGGTCACTCTGTCTGCCCAGAGTTCCCTCAGGGAAATGGGAGCGGTATAAAAATGTATAAATAAATAAATAAATATGCCACATTGGAAAGATTCCTTCTGAGAGATCCCTTGTATCCATGGATCCTCCAACGTGTTGGGGTCGTGGGTGGGGCTTCCAGATGGAACACTGCAGCGCTGTGTATGTGCAAGCCCTGTTTTCTGTCTGTGCCCATGGTGCAGAGGGTATAAATAGTTTAATGGTAATGTATATGTTTGGTATGTATTGATTTCGAGCATCGGGGCGGGGAAGCATTTCTTCCTGTGATCCTGCAGAGCCGTTCTGAAGGAGCTGCATTCTGCAGTTGGTATAAATTATGCAACATGAACTGAGCCTCCCGGACCTGCTTGCTTGACACATGCTTTCGCCCCCCCCCCCCCACTTTATTCCTGAACAGCAGCCAAGTCTGTGCGAGTAGGAGAACTTGCTCTTTATTCCCAGTTCCATTTTAGAACCTGTTTCTCGACAGTCTTGAGGAAGAGAAACGTATTTGAAAGAGGTTGAATGAGCGCTGACTCCCAGGCCAGTGGCTGCATTTTGGCTCAACCACTAAATAGTGTGAGATTTTCACATTGCAGACTGGTATTCAAAGAATACCATCTCAGACATATCTGCCTACTCATCCCTTTCAGAGGTTGCAAGGCTTCAGCTCTAGTCCTCGGCTCCCTAACACAGGAGTGAAACCACTTGAGTGAAAGGGGGAACACGATAATTCCAAATAAATAAGCGTAGGCTGTTAGTTAATGCATATGTTGGGATAATCAATTAGCAGGCCTTAACGTTGACATAGAAGGGTGATGAACGGAGCTGCGGATTTAAAATGTGAATTATATTAATTCAAGGACTTAAACCTTGATGGCAAGTGCTGTCTTATGAATATGCAAGTGGCTACAGTAAATGCCTCTTCTGAAACGATGCCTTTTTTGCAGTCAGTTATTGAAAGAGTCTGCAGCCCTGCAGGTGCTGTTGAAACATGTCCCAGCGTCCTCTACCATTAGCTCTACTAGGCTACAGCTGATGGGAACTGTAGTTCAGCAAGATCCAGGAGACTCCCACCCCCATTGTATTATCTGAGGCCAAAAGCTATCTGAGGAGCAATGCAGGTGGATGGGTACTTCCAGTTTATGTATTTCTTCTTCCCCTCACTGGCTGTCTCGGTGTCACTTGATCAGGACACAACCAATCACACGGCCGTTTCTGCAACCTGTGCCTTGTTGGCCCAATGCTTGGCACGCCTGTGGAATAACTTTCCACCAGACATCAGCCTGATCCCCTCTTTGGCTGTTTTTTTTTTTTTTTAACTTGAAAGCTTGGTTATTCAAGCAGGCATTCCCTCAAATATAATGTAAATCTAGAGCTCACCCACGAAAACATGATTTTTAGCATCATTTTAATTTTAATTTCATTATATTTACTATATTTTTAGGGTTTAATGTAATTGTATGAATTACATGTGTTTATCCTGTGCTGTATTGTAAAGATTAATTGTTGTCAACTGCCCACAGTGGCCTTGCTGCCCAGATGGGTGATATAAAAATCCAATAAAATAAATAGATAGATAGATAGAGAGAGAGAGAGAGAGAGAGAGAGATGGATGGATGGATGGATGGATAGAGAGAGAGAGAGAGAGAGAGAGAGAGAGAGAGAGAGAGAGAGAAATTTGACTTGAGGGCTCATGGTTGTTATTATCTCAAGGTTCTGTTTGTAATGAGCTACTTCCGAAAGCTCTGCTCTTCTGCCCAGGGGCTTAACACAACACAACCTCACTTGCCTTGTGTATGATTGGGGTGGGGCTACCCCTTGGAAGTGGGGAGGCTGCCTTATCTTCCTTAGTTCCCATCTCCAAAGACCACCCTGGAAAGTGGAATGACGTCACAACTGGAGCCTTAAAAGGCCACGTGTGTTTTGGCGGGAGCAAAGTGGCCCATTAAAAGAAACTTTCTTGGGTTTTTTTTTACGGAGGGCAAGGAAAGCCATGCTCAGTCCCACCTATGGGACCAACCCTATTTTTGGAAAAGTATCTCTTCCTACCAGAGAGAGAGAGAGAGAGAGAGGGAGGGAGGGAGAACTGAGGGAAAGGCGAAGGCGAAAGCTTGGGGCTGTGCATTTTAAAGCCGATTGCCTCATCCGCAGCTGAGTTATCACTCCACGGAGTTGTGTTATTTCAGTTAATCCACTTAAATGCTCACGGGGGCTTGTCAAACTCACCACAGAACACCTTGTTCCTTCAATTAACGGGGATGTATTTAGAGGAGGAACAGGCTGTTGTTGAAAAAAAAAAATCACTTTCCCTCCCCGTCGCTGAAGGGCATGGGCGAGGAATTGTGGTTCCTCTTTATTTACACTGTTGAAGCTTTTGCCTGCCTGGCCTCACACTTTCACTGACCTGGCTGCATCCCCCCCCTCCACCCTTTCATGGTCACAGAAACACAAACTGATAAGACCATGGAGTTGGAAGAGCCCTATAAGGCTCTGGAGTCTAACCCCCTGCTCAAAGGCAGGCACCAAAGGGTATCTGTCAGTCAGGTGGTTGTCTAATTTTTCCTTAAGTGCCTCCAGCATTCAAGTGGTTATCACCTCCTGAGACATTTGTCTCCATGGTCATACTGCTCTAACAGTTAAGAAGTTTTTCTTTCTGATATTCAACATAAATTGGGGTTCCCTTAAGTCAGACATGTCCAAACTTCAGCCCTCTAGATGTTTTAGACCACAACTCCCACAGTCCTTTGCCATTGTAAATAAAGGCTTGGAATTCTGGGAGTTGTGGTCCAAAACATCAGGAGGGCTGAAGTTTGGACATGCCTGCCTTCAATTAAGCCAGCCCTGCCCCAAGTCCAGCCCGGGGGCCAAATCCGGCCTGTCAGGCCATTCTGAGTGGCCCACGGCTGGCTGACCCGCCCCTCCCTCCCCCTCCTTCACCCCATGTTTTTTTAAAGAAAGTGGGTGGGGCTTGCAGTGGGGTGGCAGGGTTGGGGAGCAACCAGCCCCTGACACATTTTCAGCCCCCAAATCTGGCCCTCCTTACAAAAAGTTTGGGCACCCCTGAGTTAAGCCCATTGTTACATTCTGGAAATGATGCAGAACAGATCCTTCCCCTCCTCAGTATGAGCATCTTTAAAATATTTGAAAAGTTCTCTAATATCTCCCCTCAGTCTTCATCCCTAAAACTAAACACGCCCCATAGACTAAAGTCGCTTCACATTTGTTTCATAGGAGATATATCTCTGCCCTTGGCTGTGCCCATCCTTGGATCTGAGGTCACCACCATCAAGCACTGTGAGATCTGGCCGCCCTTGTCTCCAAGAAGAAAGGGTGCATTAAAAGCAAAGTGTTCTGCTTATATACCGCCCCATGGCACTTCAAGCTCTCTCTTGGTGGTTTGCAATTTAATTATGCCTGCTGCACATTGCTCCACCCACAAGCTGGGTAATCATTTTACTAACCTCGGAAGGATGGATGGCTGAGTCAACCATGAGCCAGCTACCAGGGATTAGAGATGGGCACGAAGTGCCAAAATGGCATTCCGTGGTCATTATTCGGGCCCTGGAGTCCGCTTTGTTCCATTTCCATTTTTCAGCCCCCCAGGGCCCACTTCGTTTCCGTTTCTTCGTTTTTAGGGTGCGGCAAGCTCCGGCCGCAGGGAGCCTTCCCAGGGTCGGGTGCCACCGGAGCCGGCAGCATGCAGTCCGGGAGAGCATTCCCGTGGCTGTGGGGAGTCCTCCGAGGGGTGGGGCAAGCCTCCTGGGAGAGCTGTCCTGCAGCCACGGGGAGCCCTCCTGGGGCCGGGCACCACCGGAGCCGGTGCCGAGCCTGCCAGCAGGAGAGCAATCCCGTGGAAACGGGGAGTGATCCCGGAGCCAGGCACTGCTCCAATCAGCCCCCCCAACAGGCCGCCACCCCCAGAGCACCGCCAAGCACCGCCCTCCCTTGGCCCCCCTCCCCAAGGACCGATCGCCGCGTTGTCTGCCACCCCCGTTGTGTCGCTACCCCCGGAGCCCCACGCAGCGCCGCCCTAACTGGGGCCCTTCTCCCTGGGAACCACTCTGCCCCGGGAGCCGCCACCCCAGCAGACCGCCGCCCCACCCCCACCCTCGGGCCTAGACCCGGGAAACCTGTGGTAGGTGCCGCTGCACTCCCCTTGTACTCCAACGACGCCCTCCGCTCCGACTTCGGAGCTGGCTGCACCGTTGCCGCTTCGCCATGTGGCCAAGATCCCGGAGCCCAGCCCATAAGGGCTCGGATCCTGCCTGTTCTTGTGAGATCGGCAAAGTCTCGCGTCATCGGCTCTGGCGGAGAGGGGCCAAAGTGGCTCCGCCAGGCCCAGCCCCCTCTTGCCGCCCTCTTCTTAGCGGGCTGTTATTCACCAATCGGAGATGGCTGGACAGGGGGCTGGGATCCCAGCTCTGCACGTGGAGCCGTAATCCCAGCCCCCTCTCGCCGCCCTCCGCTGCTCCATTATTCATCATGCGAGCAGCGCGACGGCAATAACGGAAATGAACAGAACCGAAGAAAATTTTCTTGGTTCTGTTCAGTCCGAGCCTGCCCCATCGCAACGGTTGTTATTCGTACCATTACGTAACGGAACGCATAATGGAGAATGGTAACAAAAAAATGGTGGTTTCGTGCCCATCTCTACCAGGGATTGAACCCCAGGTCATGAGCACAGTTTTACCTGCAGTACAGGCTTTCAACCACTGTCCCATGAGACTCCTACAAAACACCAGTGGAAAGCAAAAAAGGGGAATAGAGTTGTGGAAAACCGGTCCTTTAAAATGCAACCATACAATTCTGCACAGTGCTTTGCAACTTACTTAAGAGCAGAATATAAATATTTCAGGGGGGGTGAGGCAAGAAGGCTGTGTGATCAATAGAGAGCTGTTCTTTTTAAAAAAACACAATCCAGTTTTTCTTCTTACTCATGGAATAGTTGGATGTGTGATGTCTTGTGATAAGGCTAAAATAAGTTTGATTACTCTGTCTGGGAAAAATAACGGGGAAAAATAACACACGGAGGGACCCGAGCCAAGCAGACGGGCAGTTATCATCTTCCTCTCAAGCCACCTGGATGAAAAAGATGACATCACACAGCCAGAAAAATAGAAGAAAAGAAAACAATGAATCGTCAAGTTGCCTGACCTCCCCTAATCATGCTTGGAGGTTAAAAAGTCTAAAGCCATCAGCTCTCTCTCCTTTACGATTAGGGTTGCCGTAGTAATAACAACAACAGCCACTCCTTCAGATGAAGGCTTGAAGGTTGTCATAATAATAGTTATTCCCCACCACCACCACATTAATTCATTGGCAAAGGCTTATCTGGAAATGAGGTTAGCTGGAAATAATAGGGAGGGGGGAAGACATTGCTGATAGGGGTTTCTATTTTGGAGGAGGTGGAACAGTTGGGACCAATGTTGCCAGCAACTAGAGCTGCTTAATTTTAAAAAAAAAATGCATTGACATGTTGGACAACAGTTCCAAAATGGCCTGATTTAGGGGGCAGAAATCCAGAGACCAAGCTCAGGAGAAGGTGTGGATGGGACCCTGCATCCATTTGGACTACCCATTTTTGAGGTTGGTGACATCTGTGGAGATGTCAAAGCCATAAAACGATAGGTAGATCATAGAATCATAGAATCATAGAGTTGGAAGAGACCTCAAGGGCCATCTAGTCCAACCTCCTGCCATGCAGGAACCCCATCACAATATTTCCGACAGATGGCCATCCAGCCTTTGCTTAAAAACTCCCAAAGAAGGAGACTCCACCACCCTTTGTGGCAGCATATTGCACTGCCAAACAGCTCTAACTGTCATGAAGTTCTTCCTCATGTTCAAATGGAATCTCTTTTCCTGTAGTTTGAAACCATTGCCCCGAGTCCTAGTCTCTGAAGCCATGGAAAACAAACCTGTTCCCTCTTCAATATGACATCCTTTCAAATATTTAAACATAGCTATCATATCCCCCCTCAGCCTTCCCTTTGAAAGGCTAACCCTAACCCTAACCCTAACCCTAACCCTAACCCTAACGCGGATCCACCTACCAACTCCAGATCAAGGCCTCGGAGGTGAGATCAATAACAGAGAATATGAGAGAAAGCCAGCTCCCTGGTATGGATGTGTCCTCAGAATGGCACCTTCCACTATCGCCCAAACTGAGTACCACCTGGAAATCGATGGCCAGCAGCCTCCTGGGTGACCACAACCGACACGAGGACATGCAGATCATTGGCCTGAGCCCTGAAGAGGTGGTTGATTGGGCAAAATCAGCTGCGGAAAATATACCAGCTGCGCCCCTACCTGGATGAGCATAGCTTCACAAGAGTTGCACATGCACTGGTAGCATCCCGTATTGATTACTGTAATGCGCTTTATGTGGGGCAGCCTTTGAAGACAGTCCGGTGATTGCAACTGGTTCAGAATCGTGCGGCGCAGCTGGTGAGTGGTGGGGCTGCCAGGGAATACATCACACCGATTCTGTATAGCCTGCATTGGTTACCAGTTGTTGCCCGAGCCCGAGCCCAGTTCAAAGTGCTTGTTTTGGCATATAAAGCCCTAAACGGATTAGGACCTAGATACCTGAAGGACCGCCTCCTTCCATAAGAACCTACCCGGCAATTAAGATCTAGCCAGGGACCCCTCCTGAGAGAGCCCTCTCTCAAGGAAGTGAAAGGGATGGCTGATAGCAGGGGTGTCCAAACTCCGGCCCTCCAGATGTTTTGGGCCATAACTCCCAGAATTCCAAGCCTGTATTGCCAATGACAAATGATTGTGGGAGTTGTGATCCAAAACATCTGGAGTGCCGAAGTTTGGACACCACTGGCTTATAGGTAGAGGGTCTTTTCAGCAGCTGCCCCCAGGCTATGGTACGCTCTCCCGAGTATCATCCTTTGCATTTCTGGCTACCTGACAATAATATACTGCATAGGTAACTGCAGTAAATTACTTGCAAAGGTAATTTGATTTCTCTGGTAGAAAAATGGTTCAAAAAAAAATAAAACAGTAATAAAAGAAAACATAAAGTGGAGAATCAAGGTTCCTAGGCTTTAACTAGATTCCCATAGTTGTTCCTAAGCTGTGGGGTGTTGGATGGAATATAACTGGATTTAGGCCATACTCTCTGAAATACTATACAAAAACCCCATCTGGAGTCCTGTGTCCAGTTCTGTGCACCTCAATTCAAAAAGGATATTGACAATCTTGAGCGGGTCAAGAGGAGGGTGACCAAGATGACTGAGGGTCTGGAAGAAATGTCTTACGAGGAGCCGTTTAGGGAGCTGGGAATATTTAGCCCTTCAAAAAGAAGACCGAGGAGGGGATATGTTAGCTATGTTTAACTATTTGAAAGGATGTCACATTGAAGAAGGGACTGGTTTGTTTTCCATGGCTTCTATGGCTTCAGAGTCTAAGATGCAGGGCAATGGTCTCAAACTACAGGAAAAGAGATTCAATTTAAACATTAGGAAGAATAAACAGAGTTGTTCTGCAGTGGAAGATGCTGCCACCTTTGGAGGTTTTTAAGCAGAGGCTGGATGGCCATCTGTCGGAAATACTGTGATGGGGGTTCCTACATGGCAAGGGGTTGGACTAGATGGCCCTTGAGGTCTCTTCCAACTCTCTGATTGTTTGATTCTATGACCAGTAATCGTCATTTTACTCTGCTGCCCTCGGCTTCACCAGTGGGTGAAATAAATGTCAAAACTCAGTAAAATGCTTTTCTGTTTTGCTTTGTTTTTTGTTTGCTTAAAAAAAACTACAGAATCAGCCAATGGGGTAAGACACCATCTTACCCTTTGCCTCAGGCTAAAAATGCTTGGGGTAGGCAAAATGGGCCTGAAAGCTCCTTTTCCAACTAGCTCTCTTTTGCTGTAATGAAACATTTCCCCCAAAGAAAGCTGCTCCAGCAAACAGGTTTGGGAGAAACTGGAACCGCTTGTGATCCCATCTCTTTAGAGAACGTTCTGGGCGGTTGCCACCACTGCCTTGAGTACTCTATGTGCTTTCCTTGTATGTCTTTTTCTGAAACAAAGACGCAGCGTGGTTGATTTCCCCACCATTGCAGTCCCCTGCTCTTTCTTTCTCCTTTTCCAAGTGTTGTGAGTAGAGATGGGCACGACTTAGCAGTATTTTCGTTTTCATTTTCGTTTTTTCGTTTTCGTTACGTAACGAAACGAAAACGAAAAACGGTTCAAAAATTGACCGAAAACGGAAACGAAACGACTAATTTTGAGCCAATTTTCGTTTTTCGTTACTGGAAAAACACATAATGGAGCTAAATGGGGAGAAACGAAAAAAATTTCGTTTTCGTTTTCGTTTTCTCGTTTTCGTTACATAACGAAACGAAAACGAAAAATTTTGAAATTAGCTCACGAAAACGGAAACGAAACGAAACGGACCCTAGCCGAAAACGAAAACGAAAACGAAAATTTTTTTCTGGGTCGTGCCCATCTCTAGTTGTGAGACAAGGAATTTCCCCCCGTTTTCGCCAGAACCACATAACTTTGTGTCATAAGAGACGATGAGGAGTGAAGGCTTTCGCAGAGTGGCGGGGGAACCGCCAGCGTATATTTTGGTCTCAGATCAAGCAAACAGAACAGCAATCAAAAAAGGCCAAGAGGAAAGGAGAGGAAAGAGCCAAATCTCAGGTGTCCAGCCATGGTTGGTGTGGAAGTCATGAAAAACTCTCTTGTGACCAATGACCAGTTCAGCGAGAGACATCCCCCCCCCCCCCGGACTGAGCAATGAGAAATTAATTAATTAAAAACTCCTGCAAGCCGGAAGGACTCCTTCAACCCCCAACATTTTGGTAGAGAGCTATGCCTCCCATCATCCTCTGCTTTAGGGCAGGTATTTCCACTCTTCCTTTTCCACCTAGGGGCAGTTAAATCATTCCCGATCTCCTCATCCCCCTCCTGTAGAAAAGAATAGCAGGATTTTTCCCCCTTGCTGCTAACATTGAGCTGTGGTTGGCTGCCATTTATTTATTTATGGTTTATTTATGTATTCGATTTATATACTGCCCATCTCACCAAAGGTCACTCTGGGCAGTTCACACCATAGAGCAAACTGTTGCAATCTAAAATAACACAAGAACATAATACAGTGCGAAATCTAATACAAATACATTTCTGAGCCTCGCCCTGCATGCAAAAAAAATGCCCCTCTCTCTTTTTTAAAAAAAATTGCAGTTCCCAGAATCTCCCATCCAGCATGGGTGGGCATGTGGGCAGGGATGTTCTAAAAACTGCAGCTTAAAATTCACACGTAAGGTAAGCAGGCTACACCTTGCCAGCATCGGCATCTAAAACAGCAACCGCAGCATCAACAATGGCATCAAGTTCATTCTGGCTTCATGGTTGCCCTTCCCAGGGTTTTGTTGCTAGAGAAAACCCAGAAGTGTCTTACCTTTCCCTTCTTCTGGAGGAGGGGGTGACCTGGGACTGCGCAGCTTGCCCAAGGCCACCCAGACTGGCACAATAGAGAATCGAACTTCTGACCTCTGGCTCCCCCAGTCCACAATCCAACTCATTGAGCTTCTCATCCAGCTTCAGCCAAGGGGCTCTTTCTAAAAATGCATCCCTTCCTTCTTCTAACAAGCCCAGAAAGACACGGTAAGCTCTCCTCTTCCCTATGTTAGGTTTGCAACAACCCTTCAAGGTAGGCCTAGCCGGGGGGAAATTAGACAGGCCCAAGCTTGCCCGGTGGGTCTCACAGCTCTGTTAGGCTTTTGACCAAGAAGGTCTGCCAAGCACTCATCCAGAGCTCTAACCACTAGTGGATCTAGCTGAAGACTTCCCTCTCTTCAGTGTTTGAGCAATTCCCAAACTTTCTCCACAGAAAGCAGAAGAAAGAACGCACTACCAGAGCAGACATGTGCAAACAAAAGACTGAAAAAGAGCTTGCTAGGAACCACTGGCTGAGAAAAGGGGAAGAAATAATTCAGACCAAATGGAGAGATCTAAGTCAAATGCCTCCCCCCACCCCCGAAATAAATGAAAAAGATATACAGTCTTTTTCGGTGTATATAAGAGTATATTTTTGTCTAAATTTATTAGGCAGAAAGTTGAGGGTCATCTTATACCCTGTTTCCCCGAAAATAAGACCTCCCCAAAAAATAAGCCCTAGCAGGATTTCTATGCATTTGTTAAATATAAGCCCTACCCTGATAATAAGACCTAGTGATGGGCGTGGCTGTGGTTGTGTGCAGGGCTGACACTCAAGCATATTATATTTAATAAAAGTAAGACATCCCCTGAAAATAAGCCCTAGTGTGTCTTCTAGACAGTGTCTTATTTTCGGGGAAACACGGTACATAGAAGTAAGCTGGAGAGAGAACGGCATGGTTGAGAGACTGCAATTTGGGGTTGGAGAAGTGGTAGTCATCTTATACAACGGGAACATAAGGGTGTTTATACACAACCCCTAAACTCCGGGGCAAATGGCTCCCAGCTCCGGAGCTTAAAAATGTTTCCCCACCAGCTCCGGAGTTTACAAGAAATTAAGTGCGACCATGCCCACTTTAGCGCGTCCCAGCACACCTTTCAAGTACCTGCTCTCTGGAGGTGGAAATTCCTTGATGTGGTGTAACGATAGTGAGTGCGGGGCTCTCCTCGCTTCTGTTTGTTGTTGCTTTGGCTCCCGCCCCTTTAAGAGGTACTTAAGAGACTGGAATGTTGCCGCAGCAAGAGCGAGAGGCAGAACGGAGGTGAGCCACGTTCTTTTCTTCCTTCTTTTCTCCCTCCCCTCACGCAGACAGGAGCAAGGAAGTGCGGAGGGGTGTGGACACAGGAAGAGCGACAAGCCCCTAAGATCTCTGTCCCGAATTTAAGTGGCCAGCGGATCTTAGGGGCCCTTAGAGATGGAAAAAAAATCCAGTATCTCTTTCTCTTTTTAAAAAACAGCTGAGCAATTGCTGTGGAAGGCCATTTCCTGGATTTTTCCGGCCACGGTGAGAAGGTGAGAGAGGCAGAACGGCTGAGAGCAGGGCAGATCAGTCACCTTTGCCATGGTTGAGAAGCCACTATTGGGTGTTCCCTAACCTCTCCCCGGCTGCTGGACTTGTGCCTGCCCTAGTCGCTGAGCAAATGAATGTGACCACGGCTTTCCTGTCCATTAAGGGAGCTGCCAGCCGTAAATAGATAATTGAAGTATTCAGGTTGGCTATAAAAGGGGTTCAGGGTGATAAATCTTTAGGGCATGTGGCATTAAATTCCTCACGCTGCCTCTGATGACTCTTTTATGGAGGAATTATTTCTTCCTTCTCTGCCTAAAAGCCACATGCCTGGTGCACAAGCCTTTATATAGTCCCTGGAGGTAGGATCAGCAGCTGGCAGACTGGGGCTTCCCCACCAAGCCTCCTGCCATGGCCTCTGGACCCAAAGGGATGTTCCTTGCCACCTTATTATGTACCTCAACCCTAGCTGATTCCCACCAACCCCAAAAAGGGGGTTATGCAACATGGGACAGACGGTGCGGTAGAGAGGTCACTGGTAGAGATGGGCATGAAACGGGAAAATGGGGTTTCGTTTCCGTTCCATTTCGTACCCATCTCCCTCCGTTTATCGTTTTTCGGACACTCCAGTTTCCAAGGCTCCGTCTTTTAAGCCAGGGAGAAAGGGGAGAAACTGAATTTACTGCATATTTTCTGTGTCCTGTCATTGCAACAGAAGCAAACAAGCAAGCATTTTTGAGCAAAGTTTCTAAATCCAGTCCTTGGAGATGGCTTAGGAAACTTCGCTGAAACTGCTGTTCAAGGGGCGTGGTCAGCCGGGAGCAGAATTTGCTTCTCTTCCTGGTTAGCACGTGATCTTGTACTGCATAGTTTGCAGACAGAAAACTATGCAGAAACCGCAGGTATGACCAAGGTCCAGGTGAGAAGCGTGAAGAAGGCAGAATTGGCCAGCCTGTTTCCACAGAGGCATAGTACAATTTCTCCAGGATGGTAGTGACAATCTGCCCCAGGAGCTGTCCCGGGTGCTGAACTCATTTGGGGCCTGCAGGCCTAGGGTCCTCTGGTTGGCCGGATAGCTCAGTGAGTTAGGACAATGGCGATGGAGCCACAGGTTGGGAGTTTGATTCCCCACTGCGCGTCTTCCAGCCTTTGTGACTTATTCTTCATGACCCCATGTCCATGGAATTTTCTTGGCAGGAATACTGGAGTGACTTGCCAATTCCTACTCCAGGTGCTTATAGCAACTGGTATTCCCTCTTGGTCACCCATCCAAGTACTAGCCAGGCCCAACCCTGCTTAGCTTCCGAGATAAGAACATAAGAACATCAGAAGAGCTCTGCTGGATCAGGTGGGATCGAATGTGGCTCAGAGCCTCTGGGCAGCAGTAGCACACAGTAACTGCAAACAAATAAATAATTGGGTGCATGCCCCTGTGTGTGTGTAGACATTCGCCCACCCATAAGCAGATAGGTTTCCAGATCCTCCTTAAAGGGTGCATCCGTTAAGACCTCAACCACCCCACAGACGTCCCCAAATCCCAATTAATTGTTGCTTCTTTTAGCGCCACCCTAGAAATAATGCAGATGGCAGTCCATAAGCGATGCCTTTTATCTGCCACGGCTCATTTTCACTTTATTTCTATAAATAATGTGAAAATAAAAGATGCCAACCAGTCTTCACTCCCGTCACCCCACCCAATCTCTTGCGATTGAGTGAGAATGCTGCCCTGCATGGATGAGCCTCTTTTCTCATCAAGGGCTGCGTAGGAGAGAGAATTTCAGCAGGCGTGCGGCTAGAGGGGCGAAAGTGTCCGTTCAGCGGAAATTTCTCCTCCTGCCCAACTCTTAATACAAAGGTCAGATACAAAAGCTTATTGTGAAGGCAGGCAGAATTGAGAAGCAAGAGGCACCAATTTCACAAAATAGCAAAAAGGCCACATTAGTGGACACCACCACCTCAACTGAGAAACCTTCCAGACAATTTAAATTATGCTTCATGGACCCAAAGAGATGCCCCCTCCACACACTCCCCAGTGCTAGACAAGAATTTAATTTTCTGGATTAGGTTCAGAGTGTGATCGGCATACTTAAGATACAGACACATACTTTGTGCCTGCTTAAATGCTCAAGTCTTTCTACTTGTCTGCTCAGAATTAATTTCATATGAAGTTCAATGGCACTTATTCCCAGGTACAAGTGGAGAGTGGCAGAATAATGTATTCCCTAAGGAGAACTTATTTTTGCTCAATAAGATCCTCCATAGCTCATGTTTTGCCAAATCTCAGGGGATAAAGCAGTTGGGTCTAAGAGCGATCCATCGCTACTGCTTTTTTAAATCTTCATTTTTGACACTTGTGCCACTACTCACTTTCTGAGCCATGTGCAAGCAAGAAGAGCGTCAGCAAGTAGAGGCATGCAGTGGAAAAGGCAGAGAAAAATCTGTTGAAATGCAACATTTATTATAACAGCTATAGAAGGGAATCTTTGAAAAGGAAGGACATCAGTAGGAATATGAGTACAGCGGTCCCCCGCCATTTTGCAGTACATATACTGCGGTCCTGGGATATTGCGGGACCACAGCATATGAAAGGCAAGGGCCCCTCGGGTAAGCTGCTTGGGCCTGTTTGAGGCCTACTGCACTTAACCCAGGCCTGATGGGCTGCCCCAAATGGGCCCCCGACGGGCTTCCCGGGCCTGTCAAAGGCCCCAGAAGTGGCTTCCGACAAACCGGAAGTGACTTCTCAAAAACTAGAAGTGACTTCCGGATTGCAAAGAACCACTTTTGGGGCCTGGGAAGGCTGTTGGAGGCCCATTCAGGGCAGTGCCATGCCCCCCAGTCCTGACCTGACTCAGCATCCACATATCGCGGATTTTCAATTTTCGCAGGTCAGGTCGGGTCCCTAACCCCCGCGATAGGTGGGGGATTATTGTACAGTAGTTGTTTTTTTAAATTTTCTGTACTATAAATTGCATAATTCCCAATTCTCAGAGTTCCACCTACCTTGCAGGCATCTTACAAACACTTCAGTGTCATGCACATGAAAGTAAAGCCTAAAGTATAAGGCTTAGCTAAGCCAAGTTTCCCATTCTTGCCCCAGTGCTGCCCAAGAGAGTCACTTGGATGGAAATTTGCCCTCGCTAGGCCTCAACGCCTTCCCATGTTGGCCTTTCTCCTCACACCGAGGTGTTGCTACAAAGGAGGTAGAACACCCAGTAGAGATGGGCACGAATCTAAACAATGGCATTTCATCTGTCGTTTGTCGTTTGGAGGGTCCGTTTCAGTTTGTTTCTGTTTTTTGCAAATTTTTGCCAAAAATTTGTTTTCGTTTTCGTTTTCGTTCGTTTCGTTACCATTTCGTTACCATTTATTTCATTTTTTTGTGATTTTTTTAGGATTTTAAGCAATTCACTCCATATTGCAGTAACGGAAACGAAACGCACGACAAAATTTCTGGTGTTTCTGTTCGTTTCGTTTCATTTTAGAGACAAAATTCGTTTGTCATTTCGTTATGTAACGAAACGAAAAGACAGAAATGGAAACGAAAAATTGTTCGTTTTGTGCCCATCTCTAACACCCAGTATGGAGAACCATGTTATTTGTAGTTCAGAAAATCCTCAAATCCCACTGTTAGTCATCAGAAGACATGGCTAGAAGTCAAGTCAGTAGGAATGTAGCCCACAGTTTTGGGATGACCACAGAGAAGGCCCTGCCTCTTGCACCCACCAAGTAACCATGTTGTGAAAGAGGAGGGAATGTAACTTGAACTCTCCTCTGCCTGGACACCATTTTCCTCCTGGCTTGTGATCGCTCTGATGGTGGGCATTTAAGGATTTATTGTTTTTTTTTTTTTAATTTATTGAGTATGTTTACCCCACCTTTCTCCTTGGAAAAGGACCCAAGGCGGCTTACAGTAATGAGGGATAATTATACAGTCCCGTACAATTAATACATGTTCAAGGATTTGAGAACAAGGAATTGAGAGACATCTTACAGCATTAATATAAAATATTCCATTAAAGCTACAAGGTTATAAGTAGTTATAAACACAACGTCTATGTGAACCTATAGAGACATATGAAATACACTTGGTAGTCCATCATTCAGGGAAAGCTTGCCTGAAGAGAAAGGTCTTTGCCTGTTTCCGGAAGGATGATGACTACAGATCTTCCAGTATGGCAGGGTTGATGGTCCTCCTTCCAACGTTGCCGTTCCAAGCCATTTGGAGCTTGAAAGGTGAGGGCCAATATTCAGCCAGAACCTCTGTTTCAGCTAGGACAAGTATTTATTTATTTTATATATTTGTGTGCAAGCTCAGAATGGTGGGATTTGTTGATGGATAGAAATGAGTGTGAAAGGGGTTTCTGGTGCAGATTGTCTGGCTAATCTGGGGGTAATCTCTTTTGCCCCTGGCAGGGATGGGATTGGGTCTTCATGCCATCATCCTTCCCCTATTAGAAGGCTCCAGAGGAGCTTGTACTCAAACGTAAAGGGTATGTTTTGGGTGTTTGGCCAAATGAAATGAATTACTGGTGTGTGTTAGGAAAATAAATGGCAACCATCCCTCCCTCGCAACATACACACTTTTTATTAAATAGTATCAACTTTCTTTTGAGGAGCACTACATTATCTCCTTTTGGGGTGGGTGGGGAGAGAGCAGAATGGGTGGGGGGCAGCATCGGTCTTTTTCCAAGGAGAAAAGCGGACAGAATACTCTAAAAAATAAAAATAAAAAAAAATACTTGGTATCTTTATTTGGTTCCCACTAGATAATTTTGCCAGTTGGTATGGTTATTTCCAGATTAAGCCTTCCAATAAGGATAAATCTACTATGGAACTAATGAAGCATATGCTTCAGGGCCCCAATCCCAGAGGGGCCCCATAAGCAACTTTAGTCTACATTTTTAATAGAAAATTGGTGGTGATCTGTTGTGGAAAAACCCATTGGAGAAGGTGAGACATCAGTGATTGCCCAGACATTTTTTCCTGATTGCAAAGGGTCCCCATCAAAGATCATGCTTCAAGACCCTAAAAATCTACATCTGCTACTGCCTCCCGGTGTTTGTGTGTTTCATGCCATCAAGTTTAGGGGTCGTGTACAAATACCCTTAGAGCACCACTAATAAGGCTTTCAAAGTAAAGGCAAAATTTAAGGAGAGGCTTTACCTCTTCCACTACTCCCAGTGGGTTTCCATGGACCAATGGGAATTTGAACTCTGTTCACTCTGTCCACCAATATAGAGGTATGCTATCTGCAAGGTCTAACAAGTCCTAGATCAGTGGTGGCGAACCTTCAGCACTCCAGATGTGTTGGACCACAACTCCCACAGTCCTTTGTGATTGGCCATAAAGGCTTGGAATTCTGGGAGTTGTGGTCCAAAACTCCTGGAGTGCCAAAGGTTCACCATCACTGCCCTAGATCAGGGGTGTCTAAACTTTGGCCCTCCAGATGTTTTGGACCACAACTCCCAGAATTCCAAGCCTAGATTAGCAATGACAAAGGACTGTGGGAGTTGTGGTCTAAAACATCTGGAGGGACAAAGCTTGGACACCACTGTCCTAGATCAATGGTTCGCAGTCTTGGGTAACTCAAGTATTCTTGGACTGACCCCCCTCCCCCCCCCCGAAAAAAAGCCTTCACCAGTAGCTATGCTAGCCTAGATTTCTTGAAGTTGCAAACTCAGGGCTGATGCAAAGTCGTTTGTCTGGATGCTGCTAGTTGTGCCCAGTGGGATAGAAGGCGAAGCTAAGAAATAGGCTGGAATAACAACCACACAGGCAGGCGTTGAGTCCAGTGGAGGTCTGCTCACCAGACTCTGCAAGCCAGATGAGACCCAGACAAATACACAAACAATACACACATTTAGAAACTTTGCTACTGGCTGCGGCTTGCTTCAACTGGCCATATTGGGATTATAGAAGTACTAAGCCAGAAAAATAATTGTTCATTCTCTGGCTGTAGTTGTGCTAGATGCCCAAAGCTGGGCAGATGTATTCTTTGCACCTGGTGAACCATGCGTATCCCCGGGTAGTCTTCCATCACCTTGTTCCCCAGGAGCCTACTTTTCCTCGCCCGATGCTGTGGCCCAGCTCCAGAACCTACAGCTGCCGTTCCTGGTGTTGTTCATTGAGTGTCGACCAAGGAAGCAAACACAGCTGAATGCACTCTTGGCATGGTGTTTTTCCCCAACCCGCAAAGCGAAAGGAGCATTTTGTTCACCGCTCTTTGGGCAGGGGAGAACTTGGATCCTCAGCCAGGTTCTGTGACAATTCCCCTCGCCGTACCCGTCTCCCCTGCTGCCTTCCCAACAAATTGGCCAGACAGTTCTTGTGGTCTTTGTTTGTAGCGGAAAAGCATCATCCTATTCGAACTACATGGCTGTGAAGGGACCTTAAGGGTCATGGAGACCATCCCTTGTCAAAGAGGCACACAGTGGGGCATTGAACTGCCAGCCTCTGGTTCTGCAGCCAGATACTTAATGTTGACATTGAACGGCTGGATAGCTCGGTGGCTTAGGTACCGGACTGCGGAGCCAGAGGTTAGGAGTTCGATTCCCCGCTGTGCCTCCTTGACTTGATGATACCCCTGCCTTCCAAAGCATCATTTTAAGATTATTATTATCAAGCATAGTTTTGTCTTTGCAATCAAGACTAGTGAGTCTACCTTCCAAGGTGTTAGCTATTCCACCCGATTTTTGTGTCATCTGCAGATTTTATCAGAATGTCGTTACTCCTTGGGCCAAATGTAAAAAAATGCTGCCCTGGGTTACCCCACCAATGATGGTAGCTTAGTTGTTTAAGGCATCTGACTACAGAGCTAGCGGTTGGGAGTTTAGCTCCACACTGTGATGATGATGATGATGATGATGATGATGATGAAGAAGAAGAAGAAGAAGAAGAAGAAGAAGAAGACAATAATGATTATGATGGTGATGATGATGAAGATGACAACAATTATGATGATGATGATGACGACGATGACGATGACAATGACGACGACGACGACGACAACGACAACGACAACGACAACAACAACAACAACGACAACAACAACAACAACAACAACAACAACAACAACAACAACAACAACAACAACAACAACAACAACAACAACAACAACAACAACAACAACAATGAATGATGAATAGTCACACTTCCTGGAGACCCGGAAAGCACAGCAAGTCTCTACAAGTTCAGCCGATAGCCTAAGACATAAGGACCCTAGCTGAGCACTGTGTCATGTGCAGTGGCCGACACCTAATTAGGCGCCCAAGAAAGCACAACTCCTCAATATCCTTTGTTCTCATTTTTCTGGTCACACCTGAAGCACCCAGCACATGGGAAGATCTTGTCTTGGCAGGGCTTTAATAGTAGGGAAGACTCTCGTTCTAGAAACAAGAGTGGAATTAGAAAGGAGGCATGCATAATTTCAGAAAGACAATGAAATAATCCATGTTGATTATTTACACCAGTGGTTCTCAACATGGGAGTCCCCAGATGTTCCTGGACTGCAACTCCCAGAAGTCTTCATTGCTAGCTGAGCTGGCCAGGATCTCTGGGAGTTGCAGTCCAGGAGCATCTGGGGACCCACAGGTTGAGAACTACTGATTTACACCATCTACCAGGTTGAGAACTACTGATTTACACCATCTAATCCAGGCATGTCCAAAGTCAGGCCCAGGGGCCAAATGAGGCCCGTTTTCAAATTTTGAGTGGCTTGCAGCCTCTTCTCCCCACTGGCTCAGCCTGTAACACATCCCCACCAGCTGGCCCCTCCCCATACCGGATGGAAACGTCAGCTTGCAGTTTTATGGTTTGCCTGCCCTCCCTGCCTCTGTCCATCCCCCCCATCCACCTGCCCAGCCTAGCTGCCCTCGGCTCCGTTGCTGCAGTGTCCTCCCCATCTTCTTGCATGTTATAGAGACGTGTCCAAAGTCCGGCCTGGGGGCCAAATGCGGCTGAATGGTTGGCCCCCTCACATTTTCACATCACCAAATCTGGCCCTCCTTGCAAAAAGTTTGGATGCTCCTGATCTAATGGTACCTATAGGGATCATTTGACTCCAGATGGGCCAAAATGCCCCCTCCTGGATGGCAGACAAACCTCCCTTTACCACTGCTCTTTTCACGGGAAATTGAGTAATCATTGGGTGAGTTTCTATGCAGATTTCCAAATCATTCATTTTCCCAGAAAGAAACCCTTGATAAAAGCGGAGGAAACCCCAGAGATCTCTGGGACACATTTGGAAAAGAGTTGGCTATAAAGTTTTGGCCCAGGACGCTGTCAATTTCGATCCAAAGAGCAGGTCAGTCGGAAAATGGAATCGAGGTGCCAGGCTCGGGGTTGCCGCGCCAGGCCAGGAGAGCCGCCTGGCCACTTGCCAAATCATTCCTCACTGCTGGCACCCACACCAACATGGCATGTTTGGCGAGGTCCACATCTGGCATGCCAGACTTCCTCTTTTCTAAGGGAACTTCGAAATCCTCCATCCCCTGGTGTCCTTTTAAAGAGAGAGCAGCAGCAGGTTCCTTTTGGCTACTCCACTCCCTAGACGTCAAGCGACCGCGAGCCTGCCTCTTCTAAAAGTTTTAAAACAGGTCCGCATTCTTCATTCTTCTTGCTTGTTTTCAAAGGAGAGCTGCAAGGGAGAAGTAGCAAACGCAGGGCGACCAGCCGGATGGAGGAAGAACCAGAGCAGAACCCTCTAGCCTAGCTCCTTCTCCATTTTCACATCCCAGATTCATGGGGCCATCCCTGAAATCAGATGCCCTGAGACAGTTTCCTGTGGCAGAATTGGGGGTGGGTGGGAGGCGGTCTTGTTTACGCTGGGGTGCTTGGCGTCAAAAGCAATTCATTTATATTTCTTTATTTTTGTATTTTTATACAGCCCGTCTTCCAATGGAACTCCGGGCAGTTCACAACAATATAATGTAACAGTAACATCAATACCAAATAAATAAATAAATAATAAAATAAAATAAAATAAAAATGATATAAAAAGCAGCAAAATGGCAGCAAGTATGTCTCAAAGGAAGGGGGGAACCTACACAGACTTCAAACGGCGGCTGGAGCCAGAAGCAGAGGCAAAACCATTCAAGGAAAATGCCAGGGTGTCACACAATGAATAGAGGTGGGCACAACGTGAACCATGAAGCAAAACAAAATTTAAAAAAGAAAACACACAAACCGTAGTTCGTTTGGGGACACTTTGAAGAAATGCCCCAGGCCAGAATAAAATGAAATGTGTCAACGATTCATAAGCTTGGGGGTTTGTGCTATTGATCTCCCTGATCATAGTGGAGGGAAATGGGTTTTGGTGACCAGAGTCTCCAACCTGCTATCTTCTAGGACGCTGGGCAGGCATCTTGTGTGTGTGTGTGTGTGTGTGTGTATTGCGTCATTACAGTCATGACTGACGCTTCGTGACCCCATGTCCATGGAGTTTTCTTGGCATGAGTACTGGAATGGCTCTTGCCAGTTGCTACCCTAGGTGCCTACAGCACCTGGTATTCCCTGGTGGTCTCCCATCCAAGTACTAACCAGAGCTGACCCTGCTTAGCTTCGGAAATCAGGCAAGATCGGATGAACTTAGAGCATCTAGGCAGCTCTGGATCCTAAAACCCTTTAAGAGAAGACACTTAACAGAGGCCACTAATAGTCATTCAAACAGAAGACTCAGTAAAAGACACGGATGTTGCAAGTCCAAATCCAGAACCTTGAGCTGTGGGGACACGTGTGCAGACAGCGGGCCTGCAAGGGAATCTGGGCAGGAGTAGGCACATGCGCAGATGGCGGGCTGACATCCCTTCCTGGCGTGGGGGTGCCTCTGCCTCTGTGCGTGTTTCGGCGTGTCAGCTGAGCAACAGGTGCATGGGTGGAGGCAGGGGCTTACTCCTGAAAGACAAGCTTTGAGGATTGCAGCGGTGGCCAGAGCAGCGAGGGAGGCCCAGACGTAACAGGAATTTGACAATGTGATTCAGAAAAAGGGGCCTGATTTAGGTCTGAGTCTCCCCCGAAAAATACCCAAGTGGCGTCCGAGTCAAGGACGGCAATGATGCCACACAATGATGGGAATGATGCCACATGGAATGTTGAAGAAAGGCGGGATCCGTGCCTTTTGATAATAGGAGCTTTCTATTCATACGACATTTGCTGCTTGAAAAAAATATCCTTCCAGGAGAGACGCCTCAGCTGTGTCCCTTCTTTTTTTTTTCTTTCTGGCAAGCGGCCCAGAAACCCCTGCTCCCCTCCTCTCCAAAAGCCAGGTGGGTTTCTTTATGGCCCACTGGCAACCCTAATTAAAAGGCAGCAGCTTCTCGATTTATTGCGGGGACTATTATAGTTTTACCAGTGGCTCTGGCGGGAAGGCAATTCCAAAGGGCACCGTTTGGATTTTTTTTATTTTTATTTTTTGCTACCTCAGGCAGCAAAATTATCTCAGGCCATCTGTGCGGCAAGGAGAGCGTAGGCAGCTGTCCCGGCAGGAGGACAGGCCTGGAGGCTGCACACCGGCACCATAACATGGCTCCTGTGACTGCCGTTGTGTCACAGTTGCCATGACCACGTCTGAGAGCCAGACGAAAGTGGGCAACC
>JAHTLZ010000054.1:9399001-9426100 GCA_023846285.1 Phrynocephalus versicolor
ATTATCACATAGCAGACAAGATAACTACGCTGGCTTTTTGTATTACCAATCACTAGTCGAACACTTCCCAAGCATTTAGGACTACATGATGTATCGCCAAATTATGCAAGCAGATCCCAGTAAGGTATTATTATTATTAGTAGTAGTAGTATTAGTAGTATTAGTATTAGTATTAATTATTATTAGTATTAGTATTAATTATTATTATTATTATTAGTAGTAGTAGAGATGGGCACGACTCAAAAAATGGTGTTTCGTTTGTCGTTTGTCGTTTAGGGGGTCCGTTTCGGTTCGTTTTTGTTTTTCATGAATTTTTGCAAAAAAAATCGTTTTTGTTTCGTTTCGTTACATAACAAAATCAAAACAAAAATGAAAAATTGCTGTTTCATTAGCATTCTTTACAGTTCAATGTATTTGCCACAATGAAAACGAAACACACGACAAAATTTCTGGTGTTTCGGTTCATTTTGTTTTATTTTGGGACAAAATTTGTTTTTCGTTTCATTACATAACAAAAACAAAAACAAAAATGAAAACAAAAACAAAAACAAAAACAAAAAATTGCTCGTTTCGTGCCCATCTCTAATTAGTAGCCCCCGCTTCCCCACCCCGCATCCGTGACCTGCAGGTTGACGTTGCTTGCATGGTTTCTCGTCCAGCCAACGGCTTTCTGCCCACCAGCTAAGCCAGAGTGGTTGAGATGTTCTTGACATGCAATCACCATCAGGGAGGGTGGGCGATGCAGAGCTCCCGGACAGAACCCCAGCCTGTATGCAGCACTATTTAGGGCACTCGCTGAAGATAATGAGATAGAGCCCCAACGGATCCAACAGAGGGCAAGCGTGGGAAAGAGCCGAGACATCCTGCCACCGCTGTGGCCTCCAGCACCCTAGGGCAGCTGAATCAGAGTCCTTCCCTCTGGTGAGACCCAGGCTGCTATAGGAGGTTGGCGCTCTCCAGAATGACTTTTAGGGTGCCTTGCATCTTGTCCATAGCTTCCCACAGGCTGGCAACACCACTGCCTTGAAAAGTCAAGCTTGGGCAAGGAAGAAGTGTCCGGCATGGCTCTTGATGGAATACCTGCTGAAATCAGGGAAGAGGGAACGCACCCACGGAGCTAATGAAGCCCACGGTCTCGTTATCCTGGGTCTCCTTGCTTCCTCCTGTCTGGTTGCAGATTAAGAGTGGATCAAGATGTTGATGTTCACCAGGTGCACCTGCCAATGTTCTCAGGAAAGGGCCTTTACCATCACAAGTCTGAACTAGCCTAGGATCTTCTGAGTCACAGGGACATTGAGAACTGTCACAACCCCACTCAGATCTCCCTGGTCACTCTGAGCTGAGCTTCAGTCCTAGCAGTAGTTGGGAGATGAATAGATTTTTCAGAGGAGCAATATATGACACCTGGCTATTAGTGCCAATGGCTCTGATGGTGATCTGCTTATGAATTGGTAGTTCAGCGCCATTAATTTTACCAAACGCCTTCTCTTCATTGGTTAGCACGGACTGCTCCATCTGGCTGCATTTTGGCTGAACTTTTCTCATGCAGCCGTGGCTCACCTGGCGGGCATTCCACCACTCCTTCAACCCTCAGTGATGCACGGTGCTTTAAGGTAGGAGGGACGGCCCAAGGGATTTTGTGGCCTGAGGCAAAGCAAAACAAGGTGCCATTCCATGAAAAGAAGTAGCAAGTTGAATCTTTTCTGAACAGTGACCACGTAGTAGCATCCTGCACCATTCTTGAAAGGGTCAGGACACCTTCAAGGATGCAAGGCAAGCCATGGGTCCACAATCCCTTCCTGTAATGTGTCCAAACTTTGGCCCTCCAGATGTTTTGGACCACAACTCCCAGAATTCCAAGCCTGTATTGCCAATGGCAAAGGACCGTGGGAGTTGTGGTCCAAAGCATCTGGACAGCCAAAGTTTGGCCACCACTGTTCTAATGCTTCATTACCAATGCTTCATTGTCTGGTGCCTGACACATGGCCCTTCACGTTGTCTCTGCCTGGTAGGAAAACAGTAGCCTTGCAAGTCCACTCTGTGACAGGACACCACCCACTTGTTCATCACCCAGCGCATTAAATGGCTTTGTCGATGAATCGGAAAACCAAGAATCCAGAGGCGTTCTTTAAAAACAGGTACTTTCAAAGACACATGCAGAGAGCTCACTGTACGCTTTCATTTAAGTGAAACCAGAAGGGCCAACCCCCCTGGGAGTTATGTACACAGCAGTGATAGTTTATGGTATGGCTGCAAATTTGTTTTTTGGGAATGGCCCATCTGTTTGGAAGTTCTGGTGCCAACACTATAATTCTTTATGGCAACCAACCCTCGCACGGCGCTTAGGACTCAGCAACCTCCCTGCCAGGAATCTCCAGCGGGATAATTCCATGACCTTGAAAATCTAGCAGATGTCTTCAACATCTGCCCAGACTGGGGGGGGAAAAAACCTGACCCTGTTGAGCAAAGCACAGAGTGGGAAACGAGAGCCCCAAAAAAGGTCTGGGAAGGCAGAGAAAAACAATAACCATTTAATAAATACAGGATCTATACGCTTATCGGCTGGCCAGTTTGCCAACGCTTAAAATAATGCCGTCTGACGCACATAAGAAGTTGCTTTCTGTCACCTGCGGTTCTTGACCCACCTAGCGCAACGTGGCTGGAGAGCTCAGTGGTTTGAGCATCAGGTTGCTGAGCCCAAGTTTAATGCCCTCCCAGTGCCTCCTAGGAGAAGAGCCAGCCTAGGTGGCCTTGGGCAAGCTGCACAATCCCAGGGCACCCCTGGAACAGGGGAACAGTCAACCACTTCTGTATTTTCTCTCCCTGGAAAACTCTGAAACGGGGTCACAATTGACTGGATGGATTATGTGGTATGTGATGGGCATGGTGGCTCAGCGGGCTAGAGCACTGAAAACTGTCATCTGCAAATTGAGCAGCTCAGTGGTTCGAATCCCAGGTGCCATGCAGCGGAGTGAGTTACCACTGTTAACCTCAGCTCCTGCCAAACTAGCAGTCTGAAAGCATGTAATTGCAAGTAGATAAATAGGTACCGCTGTAAAAATCAGGAAGGTAAAACAGTGTTCCATGGACAGAAATACGTTCAGCCTAACCCTAACCCCAGCTCCTGCCAACCTAGCACCTTGAAAGCATTTAAATCAGGCATGTCCAAACTTCAGCCCTCCTGATGTTTTGGACCACAACTCCCAGAATTCTAAGCTTAGAATGCCAATGGCAAAGGATTGTGGGAATTGTGGCCCAAAACATCCAGAGTCGGACACAACGAGTATGCCTGTGTGGAGGGAGCATTTCTCTTTACCTATGTGGTTATTACAGCTCAGTATTGTTCTTTTTGACCAGTAATGGCTCTCTAGGAAGTTAGACAATGACCAAAACTGCCACCCCAAACCTTTTGCTCAAATGGGATGGGATGGGGTAGAGGGGCGACACTAAGCATTCCTGATGCAGATTTAGGCAAGAACACTGCTTTTCAGGAAACTGCTTTTTAAATATACTGCTTTTTAGAAAACTGCTTTTTGACACTGTAGTGCAAGGCAAATCTAGTTTTTAAAAATCATCTCTCACTGGATTTTGAATATAATCTGTAGGGTTAGCTCTGGTGTTCCTTGCTGTTTTTCTATTGTGTGTTTATTTACTGATTCCGTTTTACTCCTCAGCCAACTTCTCCGATCATGAAAAAAGGAGAACTTGCAAGCGCTTCTTACAGGAAAGACCACCCTTTGGGAAAAAGCAATTGGCCTGCAAATGAGAGGGTGGAACCCACCCACCTCCTCTTCACGAGAGAGGAGTAATTCCTTCCCATTGTCCATGGCATTGCTGGGGCTATGCCCAAGGCCACCTAGGCTGGCCCTTCTCCCATTCTCAAGTGGGGGAGGGGGTATGTACACCCAACCTCTGGCTCTACAGCAGGCATGTCCAAACTTCAGCCCTCCAGATGGTTCTGGACCACAACTCCCACAGTCCTTTGCCATTGGAAATACAGGCTTGGAATTCTGGGAGTTTTGGTCCAAAATATCAGGAGGGCTGAAGTTTGAACATGCCTGCTCTACAGCTAGGGACCTAACCTACTGAGCTCTCCAGCCAACTAGGAGAGGTGTTGTAGCTCCACCAAATTCACATCGGAGCAGACATTTCTTCAGTCCTGGCGGAAATACAGTGGGCCCTGGTATAACAAACGGTTTGTGTAACATAAAATCTGTACAACATAAAAATTCCAGTGATAGGGGGAAATTGCTTAACAGAATTGCCTATGGGGCGAATCCGTACAACGTAAAAATTGTCTCAATTAGGGATTACAGTAGGACCCCCGTATCCACTGATCCATTATCCACTGATTCAGTTATCCACCTTTGGCAGAGGATAAAATAAATACATAATTCAGCAGACGCAAACCAAGCTACTGTCACACCAAACAGCAGCTGTAAAGCAAACTCGTGTTGTAAAACAGCAGCCATAAAGCAACTACTGTCACAAAACAGCAGGTCTTTTTTTTGGGGGGGGGTTGTTGGCGTTCTCTCTTATCCACAGTTTTCATTATCCACGGGAAGGCCTGGAACCAATCCCCAGCGGATACTGGGGTCCTACTGTACTCCGTTTTCAATGCATTCCTATGGGAAATTTGTAGAATGGAAAATTTCCTTAACAGAAATTCATTTGGAATGAATTAATTCCTTTATACAAGGTAGCACTGTATGGACATTTTGAAACCAGCCTACTATGTTGTTTCTGGAGCAAGAAAGGGAGTCGGTCAAGTACGTCCGAGGCTGGAGCAGTGAAAAACAAATTGGGCCTGTTCATTGATGGTTTGATGTATTCTGCTTAGGAGCTGCTACGGGAATTAGACATTTTTCCACGACAGCTGACGGCTGGGAGGAGAGTCAGTGGAAGATAATTAAGTTCTTTTGGAAAGAATATGAACATTGGCCAGAAACGAAAGTCTCCATACCTAAAAATCTCACTGCTGCCCGACGCCAATTCCAGCCCAGAGCCAGGAAATGTTACTAGCGGGGCTAATGCATTAATGGGAAATGGCTTTTTAGAAAAATAGTTAAAATGTTAAGAGGAAATTCTATGGCGCATTACTGCAAAAATTAGAAAAATTGATTTGCTGATTTGTTAGTAATTTGTGAGTCAGACATTTGTTTGACATGTTGGGAATCAACCAAAATTAATAACACAGGCCCCAAAAGAGCAACCCATGAATCATACACACACACACACACACACACACACACACCCAATGACATGTTGAATGTATACAACGCGTTGCTCACCCAAAATGGAATGCCACAGGCATTAATTAATACAAAAATGTCACTTACCATCTATACTCGAGTATAAGTCAACCCGAATATAAGCCGGGGCCCTAATTTAACCCACAAAACCTGGGGAAACTTATTGACTCGAGTATAAGTCTAGGGTGGGAAGCTCCTCCTTTGTGAGCTGGGAGAGCGGTGTGTGATATTTAAAATGACTTTTAGCCACCGACCCAAGCACTTGCCTCGGTGGCTAAAAGTCATTTTAAACATTGCACACTGCTTCCCCACAACGAAGGGGGTGCAGGAGAAGCGGCGCATGATGTTAATAATGACTTTGAACCACCATTCCAAGCACTTGCTCAGTGGCTAAAAGTATTGACCCAAATATAAGTCAAGGGCCCCTTTTTTCAGCCCAAAATTAGGGCTGAAAAACTAGACATATTCGAGTATATACAGTAATTGGGACAGGCAATTAAGTTTTAACTGATGAATTCCAAGCTCTCACTCCTCACCATCCATTGCACCACTGAGTGGCAGGATGCGCTGAGTGTGGTATACATCCACAAAACAGAACACAGTATTTCAAACTGGCTGCTGATGTTATGTGCCATCCAGTCACTTTCTGGCTTAGGTCGACCCTATGAATGAGCAATCTCCAAAATGTCCTGTCCCCAACTGCCTTGTTTAGCTTTTATAAAATCAAGCCTGTGGCTTCTTTTAGGCAGTCAATCCGTCTTGTATTTGGTCTTCCTCTTTTCCTGCTGCTTACCACCTTTTCCTTTATCTTTTCCAGAGAATCCTGCCTTTTCAGGCTCTGCCCAAAGTAGGGCAGCTTCTGCTTTGACATTTTGGCCTCCAGAGTTTGTTCAGACTTGATACTTCAGAACCCACGTGCTTGTCTTTTAGGCAGCCCAGGTCATTTCAAATTTCTCCAAATGAATATTTGTGGAGACCATAAAATAATAATAATAATAATAATTTATTTATTGTCATTGTGTGTATATACACAGTATACACATACAACGAAATTCAGACACCCAGAGACCAGATTCAACACACACACACACACATCTCCAAACACTCTCACACACATTAAAAACAAAACAAAAAAACCCTTCAGCACACACAGATAAAAATCCCTAAACACTCCACCACCCACCTACTCCCCTAAAAACACAAGCATCTACACAACAGGCTAGGTAATCCTGTCCAAGTGCTCACTGCTGGTGGTTCTTGAGTTCATTATTAAGTGCAATTATAGCTCTGGGATTAAAACTGTTCAGAAGACGTGTGGTCCGAGTTTTAATTGTTCTGTATCTTCTGCCAGAAACTACCAATCTGTATGGCTTCAAGGTGAACCAAGGGTCACCTAGCCTGACTCCTGCCGGTCCACCAGGATAACCAGTGTTACAGCATCCAATACAGGCTTAATTATGTGATGTGTCCATAACCTTTATACAGGTGAGATCTCAAAGGTAAACAAATTTCCCATCTTTCATGTTCTTCATTTAGGGTATTTGTACACGACCCCTAAACTCCGCAACAAATGGCTGCCAGCTCTGGAGCTTACAATTGTTTCCCCACCAGCTCCGGAGTTTGCAGGAAATTAAGTGCAACCACGCCCACCTAAGCACGTCCCAGTGCACTTTTCTTGTACGTGCTCTAGGAGGGTGAAAATCCCCAGGTCCGGATTTAATCTGGTGAGTGCGGGGCTCCCCTCGCTTCTGTTTGGTTTTTTTTTTTTTTTTGCCTCCCGCCCCTTTAAGAGAAGGGGCGGGCGGCAAAACAAACAAACAGAAGAGAAGGAATCAGGACCACTACGGGGCTCCAGGCGGCTTCAGAGGTGAGCCTGCATTTTTTCCTCTCTTTTTTCCTCTCTCCCCCCACGCAGACAGGAGCAAGGAAGTGCGGAGTGGTGGGGAGGAAGGAAGAGCAACGAACCCCCAAGATCTCTGGTCCGAGTTTAAGTGGCCAGCGGATCTTAGGGGTCATGTGAAAAGGCCCTTAGAAACACAGAAGTTGGTTAAGAGATTTCTAAGCACTGCGTTTAGTACACAGATGCGTTTCAAGTCTACATCAGTCTGTTTTTTACAAGTGCAGCCTTTTTCTTATTAATTTAGCCCCTCCAAACCCCTTTTCTACAGGTGTGAATGGGAAAGCTTTATGGTTACTCCAGTTCTGCCTTCTTGCCTGATTCTTCCTCGCCCCCCCCCCCCGCCTTTGGAATCCTGCAGTTCAGCCTAACACGGTGCTTGAAAAGACAGCCGGGTAGAAGGCAATAGAGACCAACGAGAATCAAGCGCCCTACTGTCATCCGAAGCCTGGAATGCAAAAAATTATCTCCAGTTCTACAGATCCCTATGAAATGAGGTTTTAAACCCCAAACAACGAAAGGAGCCAAACGGGATGCTTGCAAGCCAGGGAAAAATATCTATTTTAGAGACTTAAATGGGTTTAACAGTCATTTTTGCACTCTCTCTCACTCTGTCTCCCTGTCTCCCTGTCTCTGTCTGTGTCTCTCTCTCTGTCTCTCTCTCTCTCTCTCAGTTTGTCTGTCTCTCTGTCTCTGTCGCTCTCTGTCTCTTTCTATCTCTCTGCCTCTGTCTCTTTCTCTGTCTGTCTGTCTCTCTCTCTCTCTCTCTCTCAGTTTGTCGGTCTCTCTGTCTCTGTCACTGGTTGGTTGGTTAGTGGGTGGGTGGGATTTCTATACTGCCCATTAGTGCCAAAGTTGCTACTCTGTGGTCTTACAAATATAAAACATGGAATAAATTAAGCCTTAAAAACCACTACAATGACAATAAGAGGAGTTGGCAGAAGTAGACAGTGACACATACAAAACCGATCATGTAGAAAACCAGGTCAAATGGAATAGAAAGAAACACTCGGACGTGATCGATGTGGAATACGTTCTTGTACACCATGGTTTTTAACTGCCTCCTGAATGTAAATGGGGGGGGCAGTGGGAGCTCCTCCAGGAACTGGTTCTATAGGGTAGGAGCCACCACAAAGAAGGCCAATCTTTTAGGGTGCACTAATGGGCTTCCCTCGGGGTGGCCACCCAGAGAAGCCCATACTGGGAATATCTTGTAGATTGGGAAGATGACATTAAGGAGAGTCAACCCGACATGTATAGCGTGGTGAGGAGGCCACGACCCCTGCACTTTGCTCACCTCAGTACACACCCAGTACAAAAACAAATCTCTGTCCAGGTTTCTTCAACGAGACCAGGAATGATGGCAGACAAATGTCCCTGGCAGAACGTTACCACCATCTATGCACCACAAGTTCCTGGCAGTTCCCCCTTGCAACATGCAGGAATCAAGAATGGTCCAAGTCCAAAACAAGGCCTTTGCTTCCGTATGCAGTTATTCCACAGAGTGAGCCATTAAAGATGACCTACCTGATGGAGAAGTACTCACAGCTTCTGAAGTGGCCCATCCACTCATTGGCATCCCTTTGAGATAGAGAGGTCCATCGCAAGCTTCTTGGTTGGTTGGTTTTATTATGGCCATGGATGAACCACCGTCTACCCTCATCCTGTTGCAATTTTTTCTGACCTTCTCCTGCTTGGTTCCTCAGACCTAACTCCAGGGCAGACGCCCAGACTAACCTCTGACATGAATCCACCTCCTGCTGACCCTGACAGGAGGTAACGGTGTCTTCTAAAGCAGTAGATCCCGGCTCTTCATCTTCCAGATGTTTCAGACTCCTATTCCAAGACTCCCTGAGGACTGACTAGCCATGTCTGAAACATCTGCAGGACCAACAGTTGAGGACTATTGTCCTGAGACACATTCTCATTTCACAAGGGGCGTGGCAGTCAAGGTCAAGGAGCACAGCCTTGAGTTTAGTAAGGTGAGCAGGCATCCCCAAATGCGCCCTCATGTTTTTGCACCCATTTAACTTTTATTCAGAGAAACGGGTCCTTGCTCTGGGACACAAGAGTCGCCACAGTGAGCATTCCAAGAACATAGGACCTCTGATATAGTAACCCCCCCCCCAACCGCTGAAGAACCACTCCGGCAAAAAGCTCAGCTCCAAATCCCAGTTCACACAATGATAGTTCCGGCGTTCTCGGAGCAGAATCCCAAACCTGATCTGATGGGATACAGTAACCCCCCATCTATTGCAGGGGTTAGGGACCGACCTGACCCGCGATTATTGAAAATCTACGATATGCAGATGCAGATCGGGTCGGGGCTGGGGGGGTGCACAATTTTAAACATTGTGCGCCACTTCCCAGCACCAGGGGGGTGCGGGGGAGGGGTGCACGATGTTTAAAAGGGGCTTTCCGCCACAGAGCTTGGCTCCGTGGCAGAAAGCCCTTTTTAAACATTGCCCAGCTCTTCCCAGCTACCCAAGGGGGCGGGGAGAAGCGGTGCAGGATGCCTCCATGGAGGCAAGCCCTGGGCTTCAGCTGATTGGCATGGGGGTGGGGGAGAAAAACCTTTTATTTCCCCACCCCAGTTCCAACCAGCTGGAGCCTGGGGCTTGGAGAACGGGTGTGGGGGGGGGAGGTTTGGAAAGCCCTGGCTTTTAAAACTTTCCCCCACTCCCTCAAGAACTTTCGGGGTACTGTGGTCCCGCAATATAGTGGGACCGCAGTATATGAACTGTGAAAGGGCAGGGGACCACTGTACTTCAACAATGTCCTATAATGCTTTTGGGGACACGGCTGGCATTAGGAACAACAGGCTTACCTCTGTGATGATGAAAAAGTCGTCCCCTGGCTCTCCCTGAACGACAATCTTCTCTCCGTCTTCAAACTGGACAGGCTCCAGGGCATCAGCCACCGTCAGCCGCTCCCACTTGTCCAGGGATTCTGGAAGATGAAAAGCAAGATCTCAGTGCATCTGTTTCGTTGGCCTCCTCTGGAACCTTGGTGGACCTTCTTTGTGAACAACGCTGCCGCCTCTTTCCAACCCAGAACCTGCAGGCCAGGAGGGGAACCCTTCTTGAATTAGATTCAGGGAATTTCCCCAAGCTCTGCCCTTCTTTCAAATGACGGTGACTTCCCAGCCATCTCCCTGCACCTGGGAAGCACACACGGTAAGAGGGAAGACTCCTCCTCCTAGCATCACTTTTTGTTGTTATGTGTTGTCAAGTTGGGGGAACCAACAAAAGCAAGTAAATTTGCAAATTACATGGGCGAAGGAAGCATACTGCCATTGGTGTGGCGTGCCATCAAGTCACTTCGGATTTATGGCATCCCTACGAATGAGAGCTCGCCCCCTTGCTTTGGCCTCTGCAATTGCAAAAGCCTGGTAAAATGAGGGTAAAGTTTCCCCCTGCACATGTGTGCTAGTTGTGTCTGACTCTAGGGGTGGTGCTCGCCTCTGTTTCTAAGCCAAAGAGCCAGTGTTGTGCAAGTCCATGGCTTTGTGGCCAGCATGGCTGAATGTATTTCTGTATGTGGAACACTGTTTACCTTCCTGCTTTTTAGGGCAGTACCTATTTATCTTCTTGTATTTATATGTTTTCGAACTGCTAGGTTGGCAGGAGCTGGGGTGAACAGTGGGAGCTCGCTCCGCTACGTGGCACCCGGGATCCGAACCGCCGAGCTGCCGATTTTGCAGCCGACAGTTTCACTGCTCTAGCCTGCTGAGCTACCATGCTCCACCATGTTTTGGCCTCAGCTATTGCAAACTCAAGCCGGCGGGTTCCTTTAAACTAGAGATTCGATCCGTCTCTTAGTTGGTCTGCCTGTTTTCCCTCTGCTTTCATCCTTTCCCCAAGATTATTGTCTTTTCCAGAGAATCCTGCCTTCTCAGGAGATGCCCAAAGGAAGTCGGCCCCTGTTTCGACATGTTTGGTTCTAGGGAAGTTTCAGATTTGATTTGTGTATCTTTCAGGCAGTTCAGAGTATCTGCAAAGGTCCCTTCCAGTGCCATATTAAAGTGATCATAACAGAGGCGTCAAGGTAAGTGAAGTATTTAAGAAAAGCATGCGCTGGGATGAACAGACATTGTTTCCTTCTTAAGACTGCTGGGCTTCCAATGAAGGCAAAGAGTATTGCATATTTGGGGCTCTTTAGTCTGGAAAAAAGGCACCTGGGGGGGGGGTATGATTGAGACGTACAAAATAATGCAGGACATGAGTCAAGTGGATAGAGGGACGCTCTTCTCCCTCTCACAAAACACCAAGACTAGGGGACATCCACTCAAATTGAGGGTTGAGTGAGAACAGACAAAAGAAATTTTTTTTTACCCAGTGTGTTGTTAGCCTGTGGAACTCCCTGCCACAAGATGTGGTGATGGCATCTGTCCTGGATGCCTTCAAAAGGGGATTGGACAGATTCCTGGAGGAAAAGTCCATCACAAGTTACAAACCATGATGGAGATGTGTCATCTCCAGGCTTAAAAACAGGGTACTTCAAGGGACAGATGCAGGGGAGTGGTTGCAGGAGACAGATATCTAGTTTCATGCGCTCCCAGACACATCTGGTGGGGCCACTGTGAGATACAGGAAGCTGGACTGGGTGGGCCTTTGGCCTGATCCAGCAGGGCTCTTCTTATGTTTTTATGTTCATAGTTTCAGATTAACGATGATACTGCACTGTTCTCTCGTGTTAGTAACTCACTGTGTCCGAGGTGAAAGACTCTTTTGAGACTAGAATGGCTCCTGGGTTCAGGCAGGAGCAAGAGAAGGTCCCATGCTGGTTTCTGCTCATGCTGCTGGGTGATGTCTGTAGTTTATTCAGAATCCTAAAATAGCTGCTCGGGCTGAGGACTCCGCTTACGTGCGGTTATCCAAGGCCATTGCTGAAAAATCTCCAACCCACCCAATTGCTTCAGAAGAAGTTGCATGGAAATGCTGTGCTGTACAGGTGCTGGTAATCTTGAAATGCCCTCCTATGATTTGCATTAATTGGTGCTCTTCATTTAGCTTGGGGGTTTTTTTGGGGGGAGGGTGAAATAAGCTGTAAAGGAGATACATCTCGTGCTCTGGATGATTTCCTGTATATTTTTCCTAAGCACTGCAAAACATAATTGCAACTTCTTCGGGCACCTTCCCAGTCTCCCCAGCCAAGTATGGAGCCCATTGCTAAATGACTGAAGACGTGTTCCCTAATGAGTGGGCTGGACAGCTCCGTGGTCTAGGTCTCTGACTGCAGACCCAGAGGTTGGGAGTTCAATTCCCCACTGGGTCTCCTGGGAGAAGAGCCAGCCTGGGTGGCCTTGGGCCAGCTGCAAAGTCCCAGGGAACCTCCAAAAGAAGAGAATGTGAACCTCCTCTTGAGTATTCTTTCCCTGGGAAACCCTGATAAGGATTGCCATAGGTCAGAATTAACTTGACAGTGCCTGATGCATTACTGTTTTAGTTGGTAGGTTAGTGATGTGTTCTCCTTTACAAAGGACTATAATTTCAGTGGTTTCCTGCGTTTTGCATCTTCCATTCCATTGACTGCATAGACCCACCATGACTGAAACAATTAAACTAAAAGCACATTTCCCCAACAAGGGCATTTATATGTTTAGAGGTCTCTTGTTCCTGCCTGTCTCACCCACAGATACGCTTGACTCAAGCTGTGGCAATACTATGGTTGACGGAAGATGCAAACACACAGAAATAATGATTTTACGGCAAGCTGAGAAGCCAGATGCTGTATTATTATTAGTGGCTAGGGCTTCTTATGAAACGTCTGCCGGCATCCCACTCCAATGGGTCCAGAGCGGCTTCTCTATTAGAAAGTGTTGCATCTGTGAAGGCCAGGCTGGTACAACGTCAGTCTAAAGGCAATGAACCATAACACAAGAGGTGAAGGGGAAGCTCAGAAGGCCCCTATTGACAGCAATAGGACAACTGGGAAAATATGCAGCTATCCTGAGCACAGGATTGCGTTTCTTACTCCATGTGGTCAGGGATCCAGCGTTTTTCTAAGGGGTCCAGACCTCTCCTTCCATCTCGCTAACCTTTTGCGAGTGTACGTCTAAATACTGTTTCCTTGTGACTTTCAGCGAAATCCCAAGCGCCAGCCTTGCAGCCGTCCTCGTCCACCCCGTAACCGCTCCACGCCTCTCCCAGCAGCCCGAGGTAAAGAGATGGCGAACGCCTCTCCCTTGATTGTGTCGATGGGAGATGATTTTCAAGGTGAAAATTTCTAGTTCAGTTGAGTCACTTTCATTCAAGGCAATGAGCAAAATGTCACCCCCACGCTGAACCACATTCGGCGGCCTCCCGTTCTCCGGCTGCATTTAAATTTACTCCACGTTTCCTTTCTGACACCTGAAACCCACTGTTTTGTTTTGTTTTGTTTTGTTTTGTTTTTCTGTTTGGCTTCCACGTATGTTAGAGCTGATGGTTAGAGCTGTCCCTCTGATGATTAGCGGTGTCCAGCAGTGGAAGATGCAGCCACGGAGGGTATGGCGGAGTCTCCTTCTTTGGAGGTTTTTAAGCAGAGGCTGGATGGCCATCTGTCGGGATTCCTGTGATAGGGGTTCCTGCATGGCAGGGGGTTGGACTAGATGGTCCTTGAGGTCTCTTCCAACTCGATGATTCTATGATTCTAACAACAACAACTTAGGGATCTGGGAATGTTTAGCCTTAAAAAAAGAAGGCAGAGAGGGGATGTGATAGCTATGTTTCAATATTGGGAAGGATGTCATATTGAAAAAGGGACTGGTTTGTTCTCCATGGCCTCAGAGACTAGGACTCAGAGCAATGGTTTCAAATTATGGGAAAAGAGATTCCATTTGAACATTAGGAAGAACTTCCTGACAGTTAGAGCTGTTCGGTAGTAGAATATGCTGCCAGGGAGGGTGGTGGAGTCTCCTTCCTTGGAGGTTTTGAAGCAAAGGCTGAATGGTCATCTGTCGGAAATATTGTGATGGGGGTTCCTGCGTGGCAGGGGGTTGGACTGGATTGGCCCTTGAGGTCTCTTCCAACTCTACGATTCTGTAAGTCTAGGTATTTATGAATATAAATTAATACTTCATGCCCACCTGTGTCCTCCTTAGTTTAGCTTAGATTAGCTTGGAGGAGATAAGCAGTTACAAGGCATGAGATTTTCAGACTTGGTGGACTACGGACCCCCAAAAGCCTGTAAGAATTCCCATAGCAAGAACTCTTAAATGTTCTGGTCTCTATGTTGTCCCTCATTATTGTAATCCAAGGAGAAAGGTGGGGTAAACATATTCAAAATAAAATAAATGTAGTCAGCGGATTCTGGGAAGCCCATCTCTTGTGCCCAAGTGGCACAGCATACTTAAAAGGAACTGCCAGGATAATAGATAAGAGTATTGTGAAATAAAGTACAAGCCAGCAAAAATGCAGTGGTACCTTGTATAAAGGAATTAATTCGTTCCAAATGAAATTATGTTAAGCAAAATTTAATCTCCGGAATTTTTTATGTTGTACAGATTTTATGTTATACAAACCGTTTGTTATATGAGGGTCCACTGTAAAGGGTAAAATAACTAAGAGGGCACGCTTGGGATCAGTAATCTAAGGAGAAACAAGCAGCAGTCTGTGAAGTGGATTGAATGCAAATGGCAGCAATCAAGATTGTCTCTAGGATGTGGATAGCACCAATGGCAGCAATCAAGATGGTCTATAGGATGCCTTCTTGTGCTTGCTGCCGTTCACACTTGTTGAGAAACAGCTTTGTGTTTGTATAAGAAAGGGTTAAGGATGAGATAAGGAGTGAGCGTCCCTTGTGACTTTCACACACCTCAGGCCATTGTCCACCTAAGGAGCCTATTCTGGGGTGAAACGAATGTAAACTATAAATTGGAGGCCTCGCACCAACTGTCCTCAGCCTGAAGAAGCTACTTGGGTGAGTGGAGAAACGCTTTGATCTCACAAGAAAAGGAGTCCATTTGCCAGGACTCAACTCCCAGACAACCTCACAGGGATGTTGTGATGGCAGCAGAGGAAGAAAGAGAGCCCTGGGTACTTCTTGAGTTCACTGGAGGAGAGTGAAGCTAGGCATTTGGGATTAATCCATTTAAAAATAATAGTAACACACATACCCAAAATGGAGACCTTGCTCAGGAATTCTTCATACATCTTCCGCTTCCTCAGTGTGCTCCCCTGAGGAGGAAAAAGAAAGTTAGGACAAGAGACATGGCCTCGTAGGTGTGATCTCCAATGGCGAACAGCTAGAATGAGCTTCTATAAGGCAGTGGCTCCCCCATTCCTGTGCCACTGAGCACCGCTAAGGAATCCCCACCAAGAAGCTGTTGCAAAGTTGCTGCTCCCCATCTCTCGTTGGGTCACTGGATATATTTATAGTGATACAAAACAGAAGATATTTTTTTTCCAGTGAGTTCTCTTATTTGTGATGTCAGACAGGCCAGCCAGTTTTCATGACAGGTTGGATACATTTACTATGCGTAGTTCCCATATACAGTGGTTCTATAGATAAGAAATAGCAGCACTGGATGGGTTGCTTGTGGATTTCTTTTTAACTTCTCTGCTAGGGTTGTGAAGATTCCCTTGCTTAAGTTCTTCTTGCCCATAAGGGCCACTTGGAACGAAAGGGAGGAATCATATGAGGAACCACGTCTCAGAAGATTCCTCATCTCCAGTGCAAGAGTGAGACCAAGAGTTCCTTCCTGCACCCCTAGGTCCCCACAATTTGTACAAGATGACTCTGCACAAAACCTATACGGATATGCAAGGCACAGACATAGATATAGCAAGTGCAGAAGTTCTGAAAAACCAAATACAACCTATCCATGAATTCTAGTTCTTAAACATCTATGAAATAATGCAGTGGCCAGCATAGGTTTGCTCAGTTATTGTTTTGTGGAATTTGGAAGATTTAGATTATTTGATTTTGTTTGTTTTAATGGCTGCATGGCTCCAAACTCCTTTTTTACTGCAATGGAACAAGATACCACGAAAAGAGCCACCTCCACCATGAAGAAGGCAAAAGAAACATCTACAGCAACAGGACATTAACACTAGGTACTGTGATATCATTTTCCCTTCTATTGGGTCTTAATTGGATCTACCTAACGGGGCATTTTTAAAATTCTCTCCCCCCCCCAAGGGGAGAGCATGTGTTTTTGCGTTAACCTCCTACTTCTAACCCAGGCATGTCCAAACTTCGGCCCTCCTGATGTTTTGGACCACAACTCCCAGAATTCCAAGCCTGTATTTCCAATGGCAAAGGACTGTGGGAGTTGTGGTCCAAAACGTCTGGAGGGCCGAAGTTTGGACATGCTTGAGCCCATCTCTGGTCAACCAGGAGCCTTGTGCTTCGAAGAGCCAATAGAGGTGATGGTTGTAAGCAAGAGGGAGGTGTTTGAACCGGCCTTTAAAGTCCAGCTCCATTGGACCATGCTGCTCTGTGCTTCCCAAGAAGAAGCCTGGCATCCATCTTGCCAAGTGAACTTTTAAGAACTCTCTCCTGGCAAATGACATCCCTTGCCATGCTTGGACTTTTGTACCTGCTTTGAAAAAGAGGGCTTGCTCTCGAAAGCTCAGCAACTTTTTTTATTTTTCTAGTAGCAGCCTATGAAGGTATCACCCATAGTCTAGTTTTGATTTTGTGTGGGTGGGGAATTCTTACAAATATGAAAATTCTATGAAAGGCTGATTGAAGATACCTTACCCTCTTGTCAGCATGCAGGAAATGTTTGCATTTTCTTCTTGCACAAGTTCAAGAAAAGGGACCTTTACATTGTGACGTTCTTACACTGAATACCTACCCTGTAGAATTCATGGGTTGACCCTTGGGGCAACTCATCTCTAGGATTCCCCATATTAAGTGCATACCATTTACCCACCCCATATAATGCTACACAAAATGGTTTCATTGTGATGTTGTGGGTTTGCCTGATCCATAGCTTGCACCTATAGCTCCTGTACGGTATGCCTCTCCCTGGATTAATTATATTTCCCAAAAGTAAACATAATATGAATTAGATAAGCAGGTGGTATGACGCCACCAGCTTCTGCGTAGGCACGGTGACACCAAGGGTGAATCAAGCCCCTTTTTCTTCTCCTCCTCCACAACAAAGATGAAGCAGAAGCGCTATCTGTTAATTGCTCAATTAAGCTGCCTTGTTATTCTCTAAAAGTTAAGCAAGCCTGTAATTAAACTGAGAGGGAACCATTCGGGCAAGACGGGTGCTGAGGTCCCCAAAGGCTACAGCAGCTGGCAACAGAATGTATCGCTCGGTTGCCCATCTTGTAGATGTCTCTCCAGAGCCTGGGAAAGTTCTTTTATTAGGACTCCAACTTCCCCCACCCACCCACAGTCTGATGCAGAATTCTTTCCTGGGCGCACACAGGACCTGTTCTTCCACTAGAAAAAGCACTTGACTGCCTCCTGTAGCAAACACCTGGTGAAGTGTCCACAGAGGCTCAAAGAGACAGCAGCAGCTGGAAGCCCAGTTTTGGAGATGCTGTGAATCCACTCCTGGTTTTACTTGGTGCTTCACGGGAACTATCCATGGTGCTGGACTGGGAACAGGGTGCAGTACTGTCAACGGTATCAGTGAGCTACAGATTTAAACGAGAAGTGGATTCACAGCACCACTGGGACTGGATTTAGCAGCTACTACTGCAAAAAGTGGACTACATGTGGTGTGCCCTACATCCTTTAAATCAGGGCTGTCCAACTTTGAACAGGCCAAGGTCTACTTTTTCTGGCCCAAAGTGCCTGAGGGCTACTACACTAATACCTCTACATACGAATTGTATCCATTCCATGCACATGCTCGTAAGTTTAAAAAAAAAAATGTAAGTAGAGCAGCAGTTTCCTATAGGAATGCATTGAAATCCGTTCCCTCTGGAATTGATTAATTGATTTTATTTCAATTCTTTCCTGTGGGAAGGCTGACCATGCACACACTTCCCTTGCACCCGCTCAATCATCTGCCCAGTGGGGGGAGCAGGGGACCACACCACAACCCTTGAACTGCCCCGCTCAGCTGAAAGAGTGGGCTGGCAGACCCAGAACTTTGCTGGGACAGTGGTGGTCCTTGGAATGGGGGAGGGAGGGGTGGAGAACTTATCCTTTCACTTTTTTATTGGTGGCCGGCGGGCTACTTTTGAACCCTTCACGGGCTACCAGTAGCCCACGGTCTACCTGTTGGGCAGACCTGCTTTAAATGATATGTCATTCTGATTTTAGAAAGAAGATGTCTGGGCTGGGCTATTCAAAGCAGGAAAGCCCAATATATGTCCAAAAAAGGATAATTTTTTTGAAGGAGAAGTCTGAAGGAGATCAAACTCTAACAAGGGGTTAGAGCTCTAACAAGCTCAAGGACCACCTGGGGTTCCCCCGAGGGTTTTTTAGTGTCCTTCAAAGTTGCACCAGTGTTGTACTCACTGTTTCAGGTCCCAAACCCTCAGATGTGAAACCGTTTGAGGAGCTGACAAAACCCATGGCAGGTCTTAGTGGGTGATGCTCCAAGACCTCTAAACCATGCTCACCTCTGGTGTTCTCACCAGAGGATCTAGATCTCTTTCCAAGGATCCCCATGTATCCCACTAAGCTTCATCGCCCCTTCCTGACATCATCCATATTTTCATACAGTATATCAATTCCTGACTCCCTGTTCCAAAAGGATGAAAAATCGCTCACAATTACAGTAATTCACGAGCAAGAAACTTTTAAGCTAAAGCATGCCGGCATTTGGGCACTACCTCTTTGCTTTTGGAATGCCAACTCTAAACACTTCTTTACGGTGTTTTTTGGGGAGGCAAAAGAGACGGTGTTTTTTGGGGAGGCAAAACAGGTGGAGGTGAAAGAGACCTCTCTGCCGCACAACAGAACAAAGGCAAGACACTCAAGGAAAAGAAAAGGTCTATGCTGCTGCTGCTGCTTTCAAGCCTGGTGTGACAAGAAGTCTCAGGAGACCTGGTGACACTTCCTAACTAATGCATGGGGGAGAGCAGAGTACTCAGGTAAACACTCCCTCAGGGCTATTACTAGGGCGGGGCAACTGGGACCTAGCCCCAGGGCAACCACAGATGCTGCAGAGCCAGAGGTTCAATTCCCTGCTGTGCCTCCTTGACCAGGCTGGCCTGGATGATCCAGAAGGTTCCTTCTAGTTCTGTTGTTGTTGTTGTTGTTGTTGTTGTTGTTGTTGTTGCTGATGATGATGATGATGATGATGATGATGATGATGATGATGATGATGATGATGATGATGATGATGATGATGATGATATTGTTATTTAGGGCAAATCTACTGAAGAATCTACTGGGAAGAAATAAATATATACAGCAGGACTTTGTGGAATTCCCCCCCCCCCCGCATCTCCGTTTTTCTTTAAGCCTAAACTTTCTTTGTGGAGGGACTACACCTTACCTCCCTAGTGGGGTAGGTCCAGGCCTCACCGCAGAATGGTTGGCTTTCTCCACCCTTCCTCACTCTTTACTCTGGGCTTTGTAGTAGGCTGATATGGTGTACACATGACACAAAGGAAAACACTTTTTCCGGTAAGTGAAGGCAGCCTTGGTGCTGGGCTCAGAATGGGTGGAAATGGCTTAAAAGCCATGTCCCAGACAAATACCACATGCTCTTAGCTTCTATTTGCCCTGGCCCCAACATTTATCTCCCAGGGAAGGGCAGTGATTTCCCAGTGGCATGAGACAGGCTATTCCCCATGGGAGGAAGTATCCATCTTAGAGGGACCGAATTCCCAGTAAATATGTGCACGGCATTCAGCATTCATTTAAAGCACTGGAGTCGCTTTTTCTCTCTTGAGAAAGGGGCGTTTTTCATGCAGTTGGAACTCCAGCCTGGCCCTGCCAACAGCATGCAAGGATCCATGCCCTGCTGCGCTCAGCACCGCCGGCTCCCTCCGAGGCCTTTTAAGATCTGCAATCAATGCTCCGAATCAATTTATCACACCCATTAGCTAGTTCAGGCTTGGATGCCGTAGACAACCCTGGCAGTCTCTCCTCGGCATTTGTACCTGCCAAGCCCACGTTTTAACAGGAGGAGACTAAAAGACGGAGGCTGATCTTTCAGGTTTGCAGGAGGGGTGTGGCGGCGCCTGCTCCTTCTCGGACTTAGATGGCTAACCCATAAACAAACCAGAGTGTTTGCTCGTGGGATAGAGAAGGGTGGCCACTTGACTCCTCTTCCTTGCAAGGAAAGGTCACTGATAAGCCCTTTGAAGGAAGTGGAGTGAGCGATTGCAAAGATTACAAAGAGCAAGCAGAGGGCATCCCCAGCAGATATTTGTTGCAAATCTCCTGCGTGATCCAAACATTCCCCTTTTGCACTCTATCTCCCAGAATCCTATGAATTGCAGCACAGAAGAGGATTCTGGGTGGTGGTGTCCAAAAAAAAAAAAAAACGTTTGTTTGTTTTCCCCGTACTGCAAACTGGAAAGCTTGAGATTTGAATAAATGGGGGAGGGATTAATCTTTAGGAAATGAAAGACTAAGTGGGCAGAAGAGCCTTCCGAGTAGCTCAAGAGAGACTGAACATTCACAGCCAACGCAGGTTGCCACATAATCAGAACAGCCAATGCAGGATCAGGCCAGACGCCTTCCTGTGTCCACATCCAGTTTCCCACAGTGGCCAACTGGATCCCACCCTGGATGACTGAACAGGCGCTCCTGAAAGTGGCATTAACACTGCAGGTAACACAGACCCATGAGCTGCCTAGATGCCCTAAGCACATCCAATCTCGCCTGATTTCGGAAGCTAAGCAGGGTCAGCCCTGGTTAGTACTTGGATGGGAGACCACCAGGGAATACCAGGTGCTGTAGGCGCTTGGAGTAGGAATTGGCAAAACCACTCCAGTATTCCTGCCAAGAAAACTCCATGGACATGGGGTCACGAGTCGGTCACAACATCATCATCATCATCATCATCTGTAGCCTTAGTTTTCCAACATTTTGGTCAGCAAACCTGGGATTTTAATCATGATGTGCTCATTAATTACTCCTTAATTTGTTTGTGTTGTCTTAAGAGTAACGACCTTAAGGGGCAGTTGCTTTAATTTTATTTACTGGTTTATTTGTCATTAAATTAAACACATTTACAATATGAGGGGCCCTGGTTAGTACTTGGATGGGAGACCACCAGGGAATACCAGGAGCTGTAGGCGCCTGGAGTAGGAACTGGCCAACCACTCCAGTATTCCTGCCAAGAAAACTCCATGGACATGGGGTCACGAAGGGTCAGTCATGACCCGCCCCGGAGCCATATCACAGAATCACAGAAGGGTGAAGTTGGAAGGGGCCTATAAGGCCATCAAATCCAACCCGCTCCAGGCAGGAACAGAAATAAGAACATAAGAACATAAGAACATAAGAACATAAGAAGAGCCCTGCTGGATCAGGCCAAAGGCCCATCTAGTCCAGCTCCCTGTATCTCACAGTGGACCCACCAAATGTGTCGAGGAGCGCATGAGACTAGATCTCTGTCTCCAGATACCACTCCCTTGCATCTGGTCCTTGAAGTCCCCCGGTTTTAAGCCTGGAGATTGCACACCTCTTTACAATGACAAATCAAGGCAGATCGGGCAGAGGGTTTCCACATTTCTCTGGAATGCCTCCAGTGTTGGAGCACTCAACACCTCTTGAGGTCATTGGTTCCAATGCCAAGCTCCTCTAGCAGTTAGGCAGTATTTCCTGATATTCAACTAAAAGCTTGGTTCTCTTAACTTGAGCCCTGCACTCTGGGATGATTGCAAACAGATCCTGTCACTTCGTGGCCAGCCTTTTCCTCTGTGGATCTGACCACCCCACTCTAAAGCTGGTGGCCATCACAGCACGGCGTGCGAGAGAGCGCTGTCATTTAACTCTGTGCTGCACCAAGCCTAGGATTTCATGGGAAGATTGGGAAACTCCAGTTGGGCCTGGAGGCTGATCTCCTTCCATTCCAGCCACCAGGGCCCATGGCCTGGAATGATGGAGATGTCAATCATCAACCACAGGTGGAAGGCCACAATGCCCCCCATTCTTGCTTTGAAGGAGCACGGTAGCTTCTGGAGCCCTGCCACTGAGGTTTCCCCCCATGGGTCTCTCTAAGGTGGGCCTGGCCAAGGTGTAGATGTTCATTGTTTTTTTTACTGTTAATAAAACTTTATTGGAAATTCTGCCTTCTCCGTCCATCAATTCTGTCTCAAATGAGCATGATCACAGGGATGAAAGTGAACCCACTCACAACAGGATACTCCAATTTGTTCGTTGTAGTGTGTCCTTAAAGCTGCAGCTTTAATTACAAACTTGGCAACTTTGCAAACAATGTACACATTAGAGCCTGAAAGAAGATAAGACAATCTATGAATTGGGTCCCTATGGACTGTTCTTTCTAAAAAGGGGGATAGATATCCAAGCCTGATGGATACATATAACTGACAATCAAAGAAAATATGAGAAATATTTTCAACAGAAGGAGATCCACAAATGCAGGTTCTCTCCTAATAAGGGAGGTGGTGAAAGCACCCATATTTGACCATGGAATCCAACAATTCAAATCTGGCTCTAGTAAAGGCCTTTCTTAATACTTGAGGTAAAGACTGTGAAGTGTATTTTTCAGATTGAAAAGGAAGGAAGCTTCTGAGCAACCTTTTCTTCTAGCCATTAGGGAGGAGAAGGAAGGAGCAATCACCATTTGCAGTTTATGCTTCTTCGCATCAGATTAGACAATGGTTTGGCATGATGTACTCACAAGGTATAGATCTTTAGATGTTGCTCGACCCCATAGTTGGCTAGGACTGGTGGGCATTGCAGTTCAGCTACAACTGGAGGGCAACAAGATGCCTCCCCGGATTTAAGCTAGTGCTGTACAGCAAGCATGTGGCCTTCTAGATGTTAGGAACACAGGGAGATGAGATCCTACAGTGGGATCCTTGGTCTTCCTCACCTCGTATTGTCAACTCTGACTGGCCATGAGATCTATCCTAGGTTTTGGTTAGGATTCTTTCCCATTCCTAACAGATACAATGGGGGTGGAACATCCCCTTATACAAACAATTCAAGGTGCTGACCCTGACCTTCAAAGCACTATATGACCTGGGTCCTAGCTACCTCAAAGATCACATCTCACAGTATGAACCAACTCGGGTGTTAAGGTCACCAGGAGAGGCCCTTCTCTCCATCCCGCCACCCTCACAGGTACGTCTCATAGGAACCCATGAAAAGGCCTTCTCGGCTGCTGCGCCCAGACTCTGGAACTCCCTCCCACTAGAGGCCAGGACGGCCTCATCTCTGTTGTCCTTCCGGAAATAGGCAAAGACCTTTCTCTTCAGGCAAGCTTTCCCTGAATGATGGACTACCAGGTGTATTTATATGACTCTATGGGTTCACATAGACTTGTGTTTAGGACTACTTATAACTGTGTTGCTTTAATGTAATGTTGTCTATTCATGCTGTAAGATGTCCCTCAATTCCTTGTTCTCAAGTCCTTGAACATGTCTTAATTCTACTGGACTGTATATCATCCCTCATTACTGAAAGCCGCCTTGGGTCCTTTTCCAAGGAGAAAGGTGGGGTAAAAATACTCTAACATAAAATAAATAAATAAATAAATAGTACATGTCCTCCACCACTGAGCTGCAGCCCAGAATTTGCTGGTGGTCGCTCATCCAAATACAGATAAGGCCAGACTCTGCTTAGCTGTCATGCATGTCAAGGGTGCACGGGCGTTTGCAATGACCACCTGCCCTTCCCCACCATTGGATCAGCTCTCTGGGACCCAGTAAAGCTGTCCTCGAGGAGGGATCTTTTGCAGGTCCTTCCAAATGGAGATTCCAGGGACGGAAGGCATTTGAAGCAGATGTTATTTCGCTGAGCCACAGACTTTGGGAGGGAAAGGTTTCGCAAGTGCCCTGTGTCCATTGCCTCCGGGCCTCTCTCCACTCGGAGTTTGCTCTGAACTGTCCCGGCTGGTCGGTGACCTGGATCTGACCTCCCCCTCGGATGAACCTGGCTCCTTCTCCTCCTCCTCCTGGAAGATGCCCTAGAAATGTGAGACGCTGGAACAACAAAACCTCGCCAAAACCTGACAGCTCGGGCGTGGGACCCAGAACGGAAAGCTGCACACTGTGCCGGATCCCCTTGCAACCTCCAAGGTGGCCACGGCGAATCCTCCTGGTGTGTGTGAATTGACAACCAGAGAGGGCCAGGCAGCTGCTTGGCTGGGGTCAAAGAGCAGCAAGGAAGGAGGGGGAATTAGATGCCTGGCAGGTGATGGGGGTGGGCTTCTTCCTGGAACAGTTGGGGAAGAGTTTAAGAAGTGGCCGCCAAAGTGCGAAGGTTGGGCTCGGCAACTGCAGCCAGGACTGGTGAAGAGAAACTAGACTATCATGAAGGAGGAAGGAGAAAAAAAGAATGAGAACAAGGACAAGTAGAGAGATATGCCTCTGTTTCTTGGAAGAAGAGGTGTCTGGATGGATGTGTTGGCATCACATAATAATATGGAGAGGTGCTTTAGGATCTACCAGATGTTCGGTCAAGATAGACCAATATTGCCAACTCTGGGTGGCAGCACTAGCCATTGGCAGTGTTGGGCAGGATTCTTTCTTAGCTGTAGCCGTACCTGGGGCTCCACAATACACCCCAATGGTCTTCCATCCAATTGGCTTCATCCTGTTTAATGTGCAAAATCAGCCGCGATGAGGTAAGTTTAGGATTTCTATGCCAAGGCTCAAATGAGCTGCTCTAGAATGGTGGCTCCCAATCTTTGGTCACTGTTTGGTTTTGGACTGCAACACCCCAAAGCCCTTGCCAGGACACCTAGTGGTGAAGGCTTCTAGGAGCTGTAGTCATAAGAACATAAGAAGAGCCCTCTTGGGTCAGGCCAAAGGCTCATCTCCCACTGGGAACACATGAGACAACTGGATCCTGATGGCACACCCCTTGAGCTCATGCTCCCATGTGCAGAACCTTTCTGCTCAGGAAAAAAAAATGCAGACACATAATGGAATCCCCCTTGGGATCAAATAATATCATAGCGGAAAGGCATGTTTCCTTGCAATTACAATGTTTTCTCTCAAGGCACACAATTCCTTCAAAGCTCCCCACCAGAGTCAGTGGGTTTTTAGATGGACGCTGTGCTTGCTTCCTGTAAAAGGTAAAGGTAAAGGTTCCCCCCGCATATGCATGCTAGTCATGTCCGACTCTAGGGGCGGTGCTCATCTCCGTATTCAAGCTGGAAGAGCCAGTGCTGTGCAAGTCCATGGCCAAGTGGCCGGCATGGCTGCAAGGAAACACTGTTTCACCTTCCCTCTTTTTACGGCGGTACCTATTTATCTACTTGCATTTACATGCTTTCGAACTGCTAGGTTGGCAGGAGCTGGGGTTATCAGCGGGAGCTCGCTCCGCTGCGTGGCACCCAGGATTCGAACCGCCGAGCTGCCGACTTTGCAGTCTACAGTTTTGGTGCCTTAGTCCACTGAGCCACCACGCCCCTGATTGCTTCCTGAGGACCAATCAAAAATCCAACAGGCAAAGCGGAATTTCCTTTAAGGGAGCTGTGCATGGGATGGCACGTGACCCTCATTGTCGAGTTTGATCCTTTGTCACGAAACTCCCTGAGCTATCTTGAGTGAGTGGATTGTCTTCTAGACCAGGCCTGCCCAACAGGTAGACCGCGGGCTACCAGTAGCCCTTGAAGGGTTCAAAAGTAGCCCACCGGCCACCAAAAAAAAAAAGTGAGGGGATAAGTTCTCCACCCCTCCCTCCCCCATCCCAAGGACCACCACTGCTCCAGCAAAGTCCTGGATCTGCCAGCCCACTAGCTCAGCCAAACGGGGCAGTTCAAGACCATGGCACAGTCCCCTGTTCCCCCTCCTGGCCAGATGATCGGCATGCCACTGTATCGTGACCAGTGGAGTCGCTAGTGTGGAGCAGAGGGAGGGGAGGAGACAGCGAGAGGCAGGGTCGCAGGTGTGTCCACCTCCTTTGCATGGTGATGTCTCTCCTCTTCTTCAAAGGAAAGGAAGTATGTGAATAGTCAGCCTTCCCACATGAAAACATTGAACTATGTTCCCTCCAGAACCGATTAACTGATTTTCAATGAATTTCTATGGGAAACCGCTGCTCTACTTATAATTATTTTTACTTATGAGCATGTGCTCAGAAAGGATAAAATTCATAAGTAGAGGTTTTAGTGTAGTAGCCCTCAGGCACTTTGGGCCAGAAAAAGTAGACCTCCGCCTGTTCAAAGTTGGACAGCCCTGTTCTAGACCATGCTAGCTCTCAAGTCTTGTAATGACTAAGCAGGCATAGGAAAGATACCATGTATAGGTACTGGGAGGCTCTAAGAATTGTATTCTCCGTAAGTACCTTTTCCCACACTCCCCTCTACACTCATGGGTCAGATAGGATAGCTTTGAAAATCTGTAACTTGTGGGACAGAAAGTAAGAAAAAAAATGAACAGCTGAGCTTTGAAATTAGGGGATCATGAGATGAATTTTGGAAAAGGTGGATTTCATAGAATCATGGAGTTGGAAGAGACCTCAAGGGCCATCTAGTCCAACCCCCTGCCATGTAGGAACCTCTTTCACAGGACTCCCGAAAGATGGCCATCCAGCCTCTGCTTAAAAACCTCCAAAGAAGGAAACTCCACCACCCTCCTTTGTGGCAGCATATTCCACTGCTGAACAGCTCTAACCATCATGAAGTTCTTCCTAATGTTTAAATTGAATCTCTTTTCCTGTAGCTTGAGACCATTGCCCTGCATCCTATTCTCTGAAGCCATGGAAAACAAACCAGTCCCTTCTTCAATGTGACATCCTTTCAAATACTTAAACATAGGTATCATAGCCCTTCTCAGTCTTCTTTTTGTAAGGCTAAACATTCCCAGCTCCCTAAGCTGCTCCTTTACTGGGTCTAAGATGGTGGGTGTATCACACACACACACACACACACACACACACACACACACACACACACAC
>JAHTLZ010000054.1:9426110-9436376 GCA_023846285.1 Phrynocephalus versicolor
CACACACACACACACACACACACACACACACACACACACACACACACATTTAGTACAAAAGGGGAGAAATGTAGACAAGGGATTTACAGCCACAAGGCAGTGTCCAGGGTTTGTAACCTGACCCAACATCAAGAAAACTAAAAGCTGACGCCATTCCGATGAGTCCTTATAAAATGGACCATCATCCAACAGACCAGGGGAGTAGAGGGTGACTTTTCCCCCCCTCTATGGCTCTGATGTTAGTGCACCTGTGGCTCGCCGTTCCAGCTGGACCGCTCATTGCCAGAAAGATCCTGACAAACAGACGGGGAGAGTTCAGAAGAAGCATGGCAGAAATATTCCGCTGTGATTTATGGGGCAGGATAAGTAATCAAAGCTGTGTGTAGTTCTGGATGCTTTCCCCGCAGTTCACTTCCAATCCAGAGGTGAACCGAGAAAGTTTTAGGAAAACAGAGGAGCTGATGGGAAAAACAAAAACAAAATCCCTTGGATGAAAATCCCCAAGATCGAGGGGGAAGATGACAACAGGGTAAGGAGGTCACATGAATTGATGGGAGCCAAAGAAAGTGAAAAGGTTAGGAAATCCACTTGTCCCTAAGGTCCGCCTTTAATGGCTTAGGAAAAGGATGGCCAATTGCTTTCTTAACCACCTAGAATAGACTAAGCAGTGCTCAGACACATGGGCTGTTGTGGGATGCTAGCCAAGTTGCCAGTACGCTGACAACAGAGAACTGAACTGCTTGATTGAATGCAAAAAGAAACCAGCCCTGCCAGGAGACAGAATGAGGTATCTTCCCCCACACAGCAGAGTTCGTGGGGCAGGGCATGGGGGGGGTCAGAGAAGAGGCAGGAAACTGCCCTTGGGGGTTTGGTGGAGGTTCAATGTCTTAGGGGCTGAGCAGGATTCACCTTGAACTGGGCAAGACACAGAGAGAACAATGGATGGATGGATGGATGGATAGATGGATGGATGGATGGATGGATGATCTTTGCAGCTGCTTCTATTGGAACGGCCATGTACCACTTGCTCATAGCTGATGGAAACGAAGAACATTTGTATGAAATGGACTAGTGGAGATTGAGATTTGAACTCAGAAGCTCCAGATGCAAGTCCTACTTGAAGAGGGGAATTGCTTGGTGAGACAGGGCCATCCCATCCAAATAATCTACCTCCCTCCCTAGGATGTTGTCGGCATGAAGGGAGGAGAAGCCAAACAGTGTACCCCAAGTTGAACGACTTGCATGACAGATGGGGTAGAACTATAAAGAATGGCCAAACGCATACATCGCCTGCATTGGAGGTTAAGCGTGGGGACCTATATGGCTTTCATCCACTTGTCACTATTTCATGAACATGCTCGTTTCTACAGCACAACCCTTTCCCTCTGTCTCTGGGCGATCTTCGGGCAAATTCCTTCTTTAGATGATGACTGCTTTACTCTAATTAAAAAACTGTAAAGCACCAACAGACTATTTGAAGTGGTATGGGGCGGTATATAAGCAGAACACTTTGCTTTGTAGTCCTCTAGATCTTGTTTGGACTACAGATTCCATCCACCCAGGAATGGTGGGACTCGTAATCCAATGACAACTCCAGGGTAACCCTTTGCCCAACTCCTTCCTCATGCTAGCCAATGCATCAATTTCAGAAAGGGAGGGAGAATGAAACAGAGAGAGAAAGAGAGAAAGAAAGAAAGAAAGAAAGAAAGAAAGAAAGAAAGAAAGAAAGAAAGAAAGAAAGAAAGAAAGAAAGAAAGAAAGAAAGAACTGAAAAATAAATGTCAAAAAGACATATTGGGGAATTTCCTGGCTGTGTGAAAGCATCAAGCGAACCTACCACCTTTCAATGCATACTCCAAACCACCTACTCTCCACAACTCCACCCTCTGTGTTGTTTTATTCTCTGCTGCTTGAAACCATCTGTCCTCATTCTGGCTCCCTACCACCACTCCATCTCATTCTCTCATTTCAGGTTCCTTTCATTTCTTCTGCGTGCTTGCTTTTTCTACCACCCCTCTAACTCCTTGGATCCTACCTTCTAGGCAACCAGGAGTTGTCTGGATGTTTTGCAAACTGAAAGTTAGAGGATCAATCTTGGAAAATCAAGATCCTATCAGAGGGGGCTTCGGGTTACAATTTTTCCCCCCAAAAGCCTGATCCTGGCAGATCCACAGTTGGCTTAGGGCCCCAGCATGGAGAGCTAGTTAAGCCTTATATAAGCCTGATATCGAATTATGCTTAGAATGTGCATTCTTAGAAAAGCTCAATGGGGGGGGGTGTCACAGAAATGGTTCACTAAGAACAAAATATGTATGAGAAAACCTTTGCATTCTCCATTATCCTAGGCCACAGTATGGTTCTCCAGAGGCTGCTGAACGGCAATCCCATCATCCACCCTCATTAGCTATTCTGTCTTAGGCAGATGTGAGTTGAAGCATCGCAACAATACAACCTTGCATGCTGCCTGTAGTTTGAGCGTTTGGCCAGAGCAGGCTGTCAATCTACCCAGCATTAACCAATCATTCCCTCCCACCTCAGAATTCAGAGGTGGCCCCATCTCTCTGGTGAGTGCTCCCATTTGTGGTCTGCCATAGTCTCTATCAAACATCGGAATTAATGCTTCCTTTCTGAAGATCTCAGTTTCTTTTGTTTTTCCCTACATTTGGAGAAACTGTCACCACTATGAAGCAAAACAAGTTGAGGAGCTGTATAGCCATTACAAAAACCAAATACAAAAGTAGAACAGGTGATACCTTTAGGCTACTAGAAAAATAACAAAAAGTTGATAATACTTTGAGGGCAAAATCCGTCTGGCAAAAGATGAAGTTGCCAGGGATTCTTTCTTAGATGTCAAGTCCTTGGCAAGATGGAAAATATGCCAGGTAGTTTCTTAGTTGAGGCCCAGAGCCGAGATGTTCTGAGGCTGCATCTGAAGTAAAGGGTGGTGTTTTTAAGGTCCCACCACCCTGTACAATCCATGTATTTGTTCTCCTGTCATTGCTTGAGTTCCTTCACTGTTTGATTTTTGGCTTTTAATTTTTTATCTGCTACACTTTTGGGGGTAAAAAGTGGGGAATGAGTCAAATAGAGAAATCAAGAATATGGACAGGAGCAGGGCAAGCAAAATGAAATTCTTTGATGAGAACTCTGTGCTGGCTGAACATAACATAAATAGGCTAAGCTTAAACCTCCAGTGATGCCCCATCCCCAAACCTTTATTCCTTAAAAGGGAATCAACTCTAAAATCAAAACATTTCTTTCTGTTCGTCTATTCTGTGGCAAACACAGGAATTTTCAGTGGTGAAATACTAGTTTTGGTTTTTTAAAAAAATAGATTTTAGGGAGCGGTTACTGGTTCAGCTAGTTAAAAAAAAACCACATTCCACTCTCAGGCAGCAGTAAAGCATCTTTCAGTGGCTGCACTTTTTCCCTAACAGGATTTTCTCTGGACTCACCTTTTCTGAACATTTGTATCGACTCATTGATCCTGGTTTGGTTGTCAGGCATTCAAAGCTACATTTCAGGGTCAGCACTTCCTGCTTTGTCTAGGCTTAAATTTCAGCTGGGCAGAATCCATGTTACCCGGTGGGAATCTAACTGTGGGATCGTCTTACATCCTTTCTGGACTTGAAAGGGGAACATTGGGACTGTCACACTTCCCATAAGGAAATTATGGGAGTCCGTGGTGTCCTGAGAGCGCCCTTTTGCACACACTCATCAGTGTGTTGTTATTTCCTTGTGGTAGAGCCCATAAGGCAGGCATGTCCAAACTTCGGCCCTCCTGATGTTTTGGACCACAACTCCCAGAATTCTAAGCTTAGAATTCCAGTGGCAAAGGACTGTGGGAACTGCAATCCAAAACATCTGGAGGGCCGAAGCTTGGACATGCCTGTCATAAGAAGCAGACTTAACTTGAAAAGCCTTTTACCTCTATGGTAAAATAAGCACCCTCTGGATTTATGGCACCATAATGTTGACCTAAACAGGACCCATTGTTGGGTTGTCTTCCTCTTTGCAACGCAGCCATGCATGAAGGTCTATTTCCCCTTTAATAGCCTGAGCTTTCTAGAACCAAACTATCTAGGCTATTATGTATTACCTCTCACCTGTCCCCTCTCTAACTAGTATAAGAGAAGGTCCTTCCCTTTCTGTATAGCCAGCTGCATACACACACGCTGAAAGCAGCTGCCTTCCCTGCCAGAATGCTGAGGTTTAGAGATGGGCACGACTTAGCGGTATTTTCGTTTTTGTTTTCGTTTTTTCGTTTTTGTTACGTAACGAAACAAAAACGAAAAACGGTACAAAAATGGACCGAAAACGGAAACGAAACGACTAATTTTGAGCCAATTTTCGTTTTTCGTTACTGGAAAAACACATAATGGAGCTAAATGGGGAGAAACGAAAAATTTTTCATTTTCGTTTTCGTTTTCGTTTCTTCGTTTTCGTTACGTAACAAAACGAAAACGAAAAATTTTGAAATTAGCTCACGAAAACAGAAACGAAACGAAACGGACCCTAGCCGAAAACGAAAACGAAAACGAAAAATTTTTTCTGAGTCGTGCCCATCTCTACTGAGGTTGCCTTCTCTCTTTCTCCAAGAGACATGCTAAGTATGTTTCGTATTGTTCTATTGTTGTTTTCCCTTTGGTATATATTTTTATAGTAAAGCTGTGTGATATTTTTGCTACATAAGCTTGTTTTAGTTCTCCTTATGAAGCCGTGGGTGCTGTGAGTGAGTGTCCTTTGTTGCTGCCAGAGGTAGAGATATACTTTGGGCCGGCTGCCATTCATCCATTTCTGTTCGGCCAGGGTGATTTGTGTGACTGCAAACACTCAGAAGGCTTATTTTTCTCTGCTAATGGGCGCTTTTACAGGACCTCGAAAATCCGGTGGCAACTTAAATTCAGACCAGAGATCATGGGGGTTTGTCGATCTTCCTGTGTTCCCACCCCTCCGCACTCCATTGTTCCTGTTTGCATTAGGGGAGGGAGGAAAAAAGGGGAAAAATGCAGGCTCAACTCCATCTTCGTTGAAGCAGCCCCGTACTGATTCCTGTCTCTTAAAGGGGTGGCAGGGACAAAAAACAAACAAACAGAAGGCGAGGGAGCCTGGCATTCACAGCTTTACAATCCGCATCGGCAGAATTTTTACCTCCTGGAGGCCAGATACTTGAAAAGTGCGCTGGGACGCACTTAGGTGGGCGTGGTCGTACTTAATGTTTTTTTTAAGTCCGGAGCTGGTGGGAAAACATTTTAAAGCTCCAGATCTGGGAGCCCTTTGCCTCGGATTTTAGGGGTCGTGTAAAAGCACCCAATATCTCTAGTTAGAGATTAAAACTCCAACAGCCATAACTTGGCCACCTCATCAGGTGGCAGTGGTTGTTTTTCTCACCCACCATTAAAATGCGTCGGTAGCTGTCGCGGTCAATGCCCCAAAGCTTGAGATCCGTCTTGGCTTTGACGGTGGCGGCGCGCGGTGTCCCGTAGATGAGCGCCAATTCGCCGAAGCTTCCCCCTTCTCCAATGCTGGTCACCCATTCTCCATTCACGTACACCTGCCAGTTAAAACAACAAAAGGTTGTAGAGAGGGGCATACATATTCAGTCTGTGAAAGGTCACTTCAGGAAAGGGCTCTCATTCTACAAGCAATTGCATGGGGAATTTTTTAAAAGGTTTGATTCTCATACGCATATTTACAGTTTCTTATAGAGCAGTGGTGGCAAACCTTTGGTACTTCAAGGACCAGATGCAGGGGAGTGGTATGAAGAGACAGATATCTAGTCTTGTGAGCTCCCGGACACATTTGGCGGGGCCACTGTGAGATACAGGAAGCTGGACTAGATGGGCCTTTGGCCTGATCCAGCAACGGGTCTTCTTATGACAGATTCCTGGAGGAAACATCCATCACAGGTTATAAACCATGATGGAGATCTGTAATCTCCAGGCTTAAAACCAGGGTACTTCAAGGGCCAGATGCAGGGGGGTGGTATCAGGAGACAGAGATCTAGTCTCGTGCGCTCCCAGAAGCATTTGGAGGGGTCACTGTGAGATACAGGAAGCTGGACTAGATGGGCCTTTGACCAGATCCAGCATGGCTCTTCTTATGTTCTTATGTTCTTATGCTCTTATATTTGGACCACAACTCCCAGAATTCCAGGTCGTGTTGCTAATGACAAAGGACTGCGGGAGTTGTGGCTCAAAACATCTGGAGTGCCGAAGGTTCGCCACCACTGTTATAGAGTAACCAAAGACACAGAGGGGGTAGAGAAAAAACAACAACATCAAGGAAAAATAGGCAACAACCTACATCGTAGACAGAATTTCAAGTCTTCCTGCTTTAGTACAATGGCTGTATTTAATTGTGAAACATTTCAATCTCTCAAGAAAAAGAAGTCCAGTTGCTTCCAGATAAACTCACCTGGATGACTGAGAATCTTCACAGACCACCCCGGGGGGTTTGCTGACACTAAAAGCCTCCCTGCACACAGAGACACACACACACACTATCTTTTCTAGAATTTGGAGCACATATGGAATCAGGGGTCACCAGAGTTGACCAGGCTTTAAAGACAGAGAGGAGATGTTGGCAGGGGAAAGCCACTGATGGGAAGCTGGGAAGAAAAACGGCAAGAGAAGGCAGAAAACTTCTCAGAGGACATACGCTATTCAAGTGCACAAACTTCCTCAACAATGGGTTTAGCTGGTTCTAAGATGGTTCCCTGGCCCAAATAGATGCCCTAAGCACATCCGATCTTGCCTGATTTCGGAAGCTAAGCAGGATCAGCCCTGGTTAGTACTTGGATGGGAGACATTCAAGGAATACTGGGTAATGTAGGCGCCTGGAGTAGGAACTGGCAAGCCACTCCAGTATTCCTGCCAAGAAAACTCCATGGACATGGGGTCACAAAGAGTCGGTCACGACTGTAATGACACAACACACACACACACACAAGATGGTTCCCTGGTGGCCCATATGCACTTGGTTAGAAGGGTGGTCCCCAGATGTTCTTGGATTACAATGCTCAGGAGCCCTGGCTATCACAGTGTGCTAGGCAGGATTCCTGCTGGGTGTTGTAGTCCAAGAACATCTGGGGACCCAAAACTTATTGGGTTTTGAATCGCAGTTTCGGCACTCAGTCTCTAAAAGGTTTGCCATCACTGGCCTCGCCCATGTGAGGGCAAAGCTGACAGTGCTGGGTTGAGAAGGAGAAATTACATTTACCCTATACCATTTCCCAAATACTGCCTTCTGGCCATGGCGTAATGCTCCCAACTCAGGGCACTTAAGAATCCACATCCACTTCCCCAATAAAAATGCCATTTTCAACAATCAGTCACATAAAAGCAAAAGACAAAAAGACTCGACACAAGCGCCCGGCATGCTTCAAGCAGGAAGCTGCCATACTAAAAGTTTAAAACCTCAGTGTTTGTGGGCAGACCGGGCAGTAAATGATCCCTTCGAGATGATGATGACAGACTGCCCGGATGATACATTGTCCTGTCATCCTGTCCTCTCTGGCTGGAAGTTCAGCCCAGCAACATCTCCTTGTCAATCTGCCTCTGAAAACAGGGTCTGTTCGGATAAGGTCTATTTTAAGTTCTCGCTTATTTTAGCCCTCTCTGGTTTCTGGAGCAAGAATGTGGAGGGGTGAAAAATTTAGAAAAGCCCACAGGATTCTTCCCCCCCTTCCCAAGACGGAAACACAAAGCTTTCAAATGCCTCTTCTAGGGAGGCTATATAACATTTCTGAGTGACGCTGGGAAGATGAGGGAAAGGCCACCAGGTCCTCAAGAATACACAGAGGCAAAAATAGCCATTGCCTTTATTATTAATAATAACCAGGCTCAATGATGTCAGTTCTGACATTCCTGAGCTTTCTAAATGGAAGACACTCCCCAGTGGTTTCCCATTCCCTTCTTCTTCTGGGGGTGTCCCTGGGACTGTGCAGCTTGCCCAAGGCTACCCAGGCTGCCTGTATTCTGCAAGAGGCACAGGGGTGGGTGGGGATTTGAACTCCTAACTCCTACAACCAGAGACCTAAACCACTGAGTTATCCAGCCAATACTGACCACTAAAAAATAATAATCAGAAAACCAGAAAGCTATCATGGATAAAATCCCACTTCTGTAGGCTTATTATCGATAATGCACACACACGGGGGTGGGGTGGGGTGGGGTTGCAAGGAGAAGTCCCAAAAATTTTGTATCTGATGTTTCCACCAGATCTACTTGAGGTCACCAGAAATTCAGAAACGAACAACACTTGAACTAAAGTTTGCTCCTTTAGGTCGGACATCGTAGTGAATGAGGGAACAGCGGAGCTGTAGAGAAGTTGGAATCATCTCCCTAGTGAGCTGCGCCTAGCACAGTCCCTGCCTGCCTTTAGAAAGGCCCTGAAAACCTACCTTTTCAAAGAGGCATATGGCGACCTTTTTATTTAATTTTTTCCCTGTCCGCACCATCTTTCATGGAGGGTATTGACCCTCCTTATTTTATTAGTACTTTTTCCCCTTTTGTATTTTTTGTTGTTGTTGTTGTTGTTGTAATTGTAAACCGCCCAGAGTTCCGTTTGGAAGATGGCCGGTCTAGAAATATAACAAATAAATAAATAAATAAGTTGCTGAGAACAGAGTGGGCCTCCCCCCCCTCCCCCGGTGGAGTATTTGCAGGCTCGCATGCTGCCTTTAGTGAGCTTGGATGGGAGGGACTTCTCCGGGCTGGGCTGACTGCCAATCTGCCCACCAGTAACCAATCACTCTCTCCTGCCTCTGTACTCAAAGGGATCTCTGCCTTTCGGAGGCATATCTAGGGCTTCCAGAGCCTGGGGCAACCGTCAGTTTCTGTACACACCCCCACTGCAAAATATAATCTGGATAGCGGGTGGGGGGGGCATCGGTGGGGGGTTGTTAGGCAATTTGGCGCCCCCTAATTGCTGAGCCCAGGGTGCCCCACCCCCTTGCCCTTCCCAAGCTATGCCCCTGCTGCTTCTCTGTTCTGAGCCCCCCCCCACACACCATTGGTGATCTGTTGAGGTCTAGCTACATGGAGAGATTTCAACTGATATACCCTATTTTTCCATTAATAAGATGGCCACGTATATGAGATGACTTTTCCAACCCAAAACGATAGTTTTACAACCGTCCAGTTCCCTCCTCGGCTGACTTCCGTGTATATGGCGACCCTCAATTTTATTGTCTAGCAATTTTAGACAACAATATAGTCTTATATGAGGGGGTGGAATACTGTAATCTTGATCAATGGCCACTCTCGTTATCGTAGACCAGAAAAGCCATGGTTTCTGCTGTGCTTGAACAATAAATTGCATGGAAATCTGTAACACCAACCAACAAAGAATATCACCTAGAAATATTTGGAGAGGTCTGTTCCAAACCATAGCCTTTTTCCAGGTTCTGGAAATCTTGAAGCAAACAATAATAATGTTCGGTTTGTACGGCCGGTGTTTCGAGCAACGGTGCCCCCGTAAGAGTCCGTCCAAGATCCGGACATTCCTTTGCCGTTACTTCAGCTGCTGACCCCCGTCTGCACAGTAGCCAGCCAAAGGAGGCCTCTCTCTCTCTCTCTCTCATCTCTTGCTTTCATGTCCCTGGGAAGGAATGCAGAGCAGACGAGAGACCCAACTCTGGAAAGGGACGATGCTGCCAAAGCCTTCAGCTTTTGGGAGATCAAAGGCATTTCTGGGCCTCTATTGTTTCCCCATTCCTTTTTGAGATGAACTCCAACTGGACTTGCACATTCTCCAGGTGAGTTTGCTTACGGCCACCCTCCCTCTTTGCTCTGCCTGATGTGTCATTTGGGGGCTTAAGCAGGAGGGAGCTCCCACCTCATCCAAACCCAATTGTGGGAGAGGCGGGCAGAAAGGATGGGGCAAGGGGTGGGGAACAGCCCCGTTCCTCCTGTTTGAGCACAGCAGCAGCCTGGAAGGGGACCTTAGCCACACAGAGAGAGGGGTAACTTCTCTCTATCTCTCTCGCCTTTCACGTTGGCCTCGCCATGAACACACGCCCGTCTGGGTGAGATCCTCTCCCTCCTCATTCTTAACTCTACCTCCTCCTCTCCCATCTCTCCAAGAAGGTAAAAAAAGGGCCTCCCTTGCCCTCCTCCTCAATTGTATCCTCATGACAGCCCTGTGAGGTAGGTCAGGTGGAAAGTAAGTGACTAGACTAAGGTCCTCCAGGGAGGCTTGTATCCTGGGATCGAAATGTGTGTGTGTGTGTGTGTGTGTGTGTGTGTGTGTGTGTGTGTGTGT
>JAHTLZ010000054.1:9445291-9470762 GCA_023846285.1 Phrynocephalus versicolor
AGGAGAAGACAATAAGGAAAGGAGTCCACGGGGGGGGGGGGGAATAAGGGTAGAGAACGATTGAGAGAGGTTTCCAGAGCGATCTGTGGCGGATCGGACCAGAAAGACAACATCCAGTAGGTTGACAGAGTGATAGCCCAAGGTATGGGTAAAAAAATAAATAAATCCCAAAATCTAATAGGAGCACCGCATTAAAATGACAATGAAACCACTTTCCTGTGATTGAGGTAGCCACACAGCCCTCTTGAATTAATGAAGAACATGGACCAGAGATCTTTGGAGTCATCATGAGGGTTAATTTCCACCCTCCCCGATCCAGAGCACATGCCTCACCATGCCATAAGAGTGATGAGAACAAAAGCATTTTTTAAAAAAGCCCGAACAACAGCCTGGCAGTCAGCAATCAGCCTGGAGCAAATTTTAACTCCCATATAAAGGAAGTCACCCACGGCAAAATCCCATTATTGCCTTATTTCCTCTCCAGCCATTCCAACATTCACTTTGACATGGCTCTAGGCAACACCCGGTCATAAATTATCTTTCCTCCTAATGAGTTATCATCCTGCTGGACAGAGACCCCCCCTCCCATCCCATATGATTAATAGACACTGATGGAAGAGACGAGGGTGGATTGAGCAGGGCCGGGGCATGGAGCCTCAAGGATGAACAGGGCCCTCTGGTAGGGGAGTGGCTGCCCTCTTGACATACCCAGAGATGCACCGTGAGCCAGGCGAGCCAAAGGTGAGGGATGTTGCAAGGTGAGCAACCACATCTGGAAGGCTACATTTCCCTTCCCTAGAGAGAGTTTAGTAGCCCCTCTGGGGGGTGACCAATGAGGATGTGGGGCTGAGGAATCCACTAGGTTTGTAAAGCTTTGGCACTCTAGATATTTTGGATCAAAGCTCCCAAAATCCTGAGCTTAGATGGCCAATGTCAAAGGACTGTGGGATTTGTGGTCCAAAACATCTGAATTGCCCCCAAGGTTTGCCACCACTTGTTCTAGAACATGCCCTGGGATCCTCAACTCTCTACACTTGCCTGCTTATAGAGACGGGAGAACTTATTCTTTTTTTGAACCAGGGACCATGCCAACTGGAGGATTCCGAGTTCGGAAGACTCCACCAATGCGCTCTTCTACTTCCGAATTTCTTGGGAGGGACCGAGTGGAGGCTGGTGGCTCTCATGCTTGTGGGAAGGGTGCATCTTCCCTAGATTTTAGTTTGAACCACCAAGGAGCTTTCCAAGGTGCTGAAGCAATTTGGTGGCTAGCTCTGGTCAGATCTGAACAAAAACCTGCCAGGAGGCACTGCCCCACTGACATCGCAATGGCCAGTTTCCACTGCAGGGAGCTGTCAGAAGAGTCAAGATGAAGAGGGAGAAAGATATTCTGATGCCTTAGGACAGTCATGTCCAAAGTCAGGCCCGGGGACCAAATGCGGCCCATTTTCAAATTTTGAGTGGACCGCAGCCTCTTCTCCCCTCCAGCTCAGCCTGTCATTCATCCCCGCCAGCTGGCCCCTCCCCATACCGGATGGAGGTGTCAGCTTGCAGTTTTACGGTTTGCCTGACCTCCCTGCCTCTGTCAACCCCACCCCCAGCCACCTGCCCAGCCTACCCGCCCCTGGGTCTTTTGCTGCATCATCCTCCCTGCCTCCTTGCATGTTATAGAGACTTGTCCAAAGTCTGACCCGGGGGCCAAATGTGGCTGAATGGTTGGCCCCCACACATTTTCACCTCACCAAATCTGGCCCTCCTTGCAAAAAGTTTGGATACCACTGCCTGAGGAGCTTAATAAAATCACTGAATAGAAATCCCACATCAGCCTTGATACAGGTAGACATTCTCTCTGCAGCAAATAAGAATGTAGAGTTTGGCCTTTGCTATGGCCTAGATGTCCTGAGCACATCGGATCTTGCCTGATCTCGGAAGCTAAGCAGGGTTGGCCCTGGCTAGTACTTGGATGGGAGACCACCAGGGAGTACCAGGTGCTGTAGGTGCCTGGAGTAGGAACTGGCAAGCCACTCCAGTATTCCTGCCGAGAAAACTCCATGGACATGGGGTCACGAAGAGTCTGTCATGACTGTATGGCACAACGACAACAACACAGCCTATAGTATAGCCCTGTAGCCTCTTAATAGATGCTCTCTCTCTCTCTCTCAATCAATCAATCAACCAACCAACCAACCAACCAACCAATCACTCAATCAATCAATCAATCAACACTTGGAATATTATATTTTTAAAGGATTTTATTGCATTTTTACTCATTAGTTCTCAGCAGTTAAGTTGCTGTTACCATTCCCATCATTCTCATCATCAACAAGATGAAAAAGGGGAAATACATGGAGTCACGAAGGGTCAGTCACGACTGTAATGACACAACACGCACAGAGAGAGTCTCTGGTAGCCATTTCTGATCCTGCACCTTGGAAATATGCGCAGACAAAATCAGAAAAGACCTTGTTTGCCTCTTAGGATTGCTAAGAGAAGGGCATGAAAAACACGGAAATCGTGGTGAAGACCCCTCTGAGAGGCCCCTGGAAAGTGCCACTGGAACCCTGTTGCTCCATGTCATAATCACAAGTAGAGTAGGCCCGTTGAATAAGTGGGGATTCGGTCAGTCAGCTCCTCTGCCCATTAGATCAATTCAGCATGCCCGTGCTAGTTGTGACTTAGTAGGGCCAACGATAGCCAACGTTGGGTCACCTAAAACTCCCAGAAGCCTTCAACACTAGCTGTGCTGGCCAGGATTTCTAAGAGTTGTAGTCTTAAGAACATCTGGGGAACCCAGGTTGGCTGAGCAGTGCCCCCTAGTGGGTGCATTAATAACTGGATTTGATTACTTGGTTACTTGGCATAATCAAGCCACAACTAGGCTGAAAGGGTACCGCCTAGTGAGTACATTGCAACAGCATAATAAAGTCACAAGTAAAGTAGAACCTCTAACTCAGGGGAGATTTGGCCAGCCCATTCCTCTGTGAAATAGATGGATCCGGAGCTTCTCTGTTAGTTGCAATTTACTCGGTCAGGAAGTGAGATTTCGCCCAGCGTGGTTTTTGGTTTTTTTGTAACTCCAGAGAGATAACTTTGTTAAAACTAGTAAGACAGGACTCCTTCCACCAATAAACGATGGTTAGTGGTAACTAGCTACTTCCAACTCCAGCAGACGGAGATTTCCCTGTTAAGAAATTTTTCTTTGTTGCTGCCATTGCTTGAGAGAGAGAGAGAGAGAGAGAGAGAGAGAGAGAGAGGCCTATTTAGAGATGAGGAAAGGGCCTGTCGCAAATTCATAATTTTAAAACCATTATAATCCATAGATTATGGCTCTGACAGAGCAGACAGGTGTTCTGCATTTTCCTTGCTCCACTGAACTTTTATTACTCAAGACAAAGACACTGCGCCTATGGGCATTCAACACCCATAACTTAGTCCAAAACTAACCCTTTATTTTCTCTCTCTCTCTCTCTCTCCCTCTTTCTGTTTTTTTTTTTTTTTACCTGTAAGCTGCTATTTATTATCCTACCTTCAGGTCAGAAGACTTTCAAATTGGCTTTTTGAAAAGTTCATTGTTTATTTATTGGACATCTAAACCATCTACCCTTCTGAGTTTTCTGCACCATGTCTAAACAGGTAAGTTTTAAATCCACCCCTGCTGGTGGGGGACCCACTGAACAACTACAAAAAAAATAAAAAAAGGATTTTCATTGGTTTGGATGCACCCTTTGGGGTGTTGGCTCTCTGATTCAGTGGGTTTATTCTCTGATGTGGAATAAATTTTCAAGCCAGGAAATGAAATGGGGGCGAGGTGGGGGGGGGGAGCTTAGGCATATGAGCAAAATTTAAAAAAATTAAAAACAAAACAGCAGCACAAAAACATTAAATTTAAAACAAGCAAACAAGTGGTGCCATAATTGATCCCAGCAACTGCAGAGACATACACACACACACACACACAAACTTCAGTGAATCAAAAGTTGGTGGCACAGAAATCCTATATATAGTGGACCCTCATATAACGAATGTTTATATAACATAAAAGCTGTACAACATAAAAAAATCCAGAGATAGGGGAAATTTGCTTAACAGAAACGTTTATGGGGCGAATCCGTACAACATAATTAGGGATTCCTCTGTTTTAATGCATTCCTATGGGAAATTTGTATAAAATTTTGCTTAACATAATTTCATTTGAAACAAATTAATTCCTTTATACAAGGTACCACTGTAGTTCAGTTTCAGGAGCAGCTCTCTAGGGAAGATGGGCATGAATTGGAAAAAATCAATCAGTCAATCAATCAATCATCCTTTATTGCCATACAAAAGGAGTTTCAGTACAGATTTAAAAGGTAAATTCAAAATGAATACAAATTTTAAAACAATTGCTTTGCAAAAGTAACAGCTCAGTGCATCTCTGCCTGCGGGTCCTGACCAAAATGGGCTTTAAAAGTTGCCACATTTTCTATCACAATAGACTCTCTTGAAGATAGAAGAAACCTCAAATTGTCAGTGTCTGAACAAAGGCTCTTTGTCAGAAGGAGTGGATCAAGGAGTTTTTTTTTTTTTTTACGAAAATGATCATAAAATGGACAGTACAGAAGCACATGGGAGAGTGATTCCACACCACTCAGTGCACAGGAGCAATACCGGTCGTTGTTATGGAGTTCCATTGGATCTCCCAAGCAACACTGCAGATGGAATGGCATTGCATCTATCAAGAGCGTAGGCAAGTAAAGGTAATGAGCAGGGTGCTCAGCTTGAGCTGGGATCAGCAAGCTCATCGGTGAACCTATTGAGTTTGCTGCACTCTGTAAATCCTGCGGTTGTATATCCAGGAACCTGCGTTTGATCAACTTGTAGGCTTCCAACTGGGGCAAAGAGCCAAGGGTATCTACCGCAATGCCCACAAACCACGAACCACCAAGAACCCCTGGAAAAAAACGAACCACTTTGCATAGGCAGGCACAGGCTCATAAGCAGCATGTCAGAGCCATCTTCGAAGGATGGCAGCCGAGACACAGGCAGGAGAGGAGAAGGGGGTGGCAGGAGCGGGTTAGGGAGATGACCTGGGCAGTGGGAAGGGGGCGAACAGGTATCCTCTTTTCCCAAAGCAAAACAAAATGCTGGTGGGGTGGGGGATTTCAGGGCTACATTTGGCTTTGGCAAAAAAAGGATCCCCAAACAGGGTCATGTACCAAACCGCAAACCAGCCCACTAATCGGGGGTGGGGGGGTGGGGTTGAGTTCGTGGTTCGTTCTGTGCCCATCTCTATTCTCAGTTAATGATGTATGGGACTGGAATCAAACATTCATAGAGTGTCTGTTTAGAATGGAGGGGACAACATGAGAGGTTGTTCAAGGAAACAAGGTTGAGGGCTGGCATCTTAACTTTCAAGGAGAACGGAACGATTGTTGTCCCCTCGGCAGATCTACAAAATTGGGGAGGTGGTGTTTTGTTTTTTGTTTTGTTTTGTTTTTTGCTTTGTTTTGCATTTGTTTTTATTTGTTTCTTATTCTTAAAAAAAACATTATGTAAGCTTACCTCCCCATCCTTAAGGACTTGGTGTAATGCTAAAACTAAATTATCTCCTATACCCGTCACAAACGCAAGTGCCTGCATGTTATCCCCCCAGAGACGCTTTCCTTTAAAGCTGCTGGGTCTGAGCCATCAACCTGCAATTGAAGCTTGGATTTAGCTCCTGGCAATCAATCAGAAAGCACCAACACGCTCGTCTGCAACTTGTGGAGCTCAGAAACCTCAGGCTAAGGTGCCTGAACGAATCTTGCTTTGCAAGAGCACTCTTGGTTTTTTTAGTTAATTACTAACATATCCTGGTGTTACTCCACAAACGATCCATCCTTTCGTCACACTCTTTCCCAGAATAATACTGTCACAAGCCTGTCATTCGCCCAGCTCACTTCTTTATCTCACCCCTGGAAAAATCCTCAGCTAGAGAAAGCCATTCTGTACAGAAATTAATCCCAAGTGCCTATTTGCTCAATCGAATGCAATAAATCAAACTTCAAGGAGACAAAAACGGAGGTTACAAGCTGCACAAAATGCAGGACTACGTATTAACTCAAGGAGGGAAAAGAATGGTGGAACATCTGTTCAGACACGAAATCTTTATCTGCTGGATAATGTGTGCAGGGGGCGAACAGCTGTTTCAACTCAGGAAACCGAATTTCTGAACTTCTTTTTTTTTAAAAGACTGTAGTTATCAAACATTGGCTGCAGGTTTTAACATGCTCTGGGAGAACTTGGAGCCTCATCTGAAGTTATACATGGCCGTCATTGCGTTGCAAGCTTTGACGTTACCCATACTGAGAGAAAGAAAGACTCTTCGGATCGCCGCCGTTAGATTAAAGCACATTCATTGCCCTACGTTAACCCGCTTTGAATTCAAGATGGTGAGCAGTTCCAACCTTAGCAGAAAGGCAGCTATCAGAAAGGAATTCAGTGAAAACCAGTGTCCAGGAATTGTCTGCCTGGAACAGCGGAATCACTCCTGGTTTTCTGATTTGATAAATGTATCTGCCTTCACTTGCCATTACTGAAGCTGGCAATGGAAGACCAAAAAGTCTCACGGCTAGTATATATGCGAAAGGGGTTCTCCTTACTTGTCATGCCTGGTATTTAAGATTTTAACTGCCCCAGCAGAGTCTGTGTGGCTGTTTTATCATCATCGTTATCATCACGTTAGGTTGTTAAATTGAGTGACAAACGGCGGGAAGCTTCCAAAATGTCAATAGGTGGAAGAAGTAGCAAAATTGGTCTGCTTTTATAGAATCATAGAAACAACACTGTCTTTTATAATGGGACACACCCCTTTAATTTGGTGCCTTATTCGCAATTTTGAGCCAAATTAAATATGTTACAAAAACGATCAACCTAGAAGTCTTGGGTTGAGCAGCCAAACTCAATGCCCTCAACTTCAGCATGACGGTCTGTTCCTGAATGCAATGATCTAATTTCTTTTTCTTCTGTTTTTTCCCCTTTATTGCTAACATGATCCATTTCTGTCAGATCAAATGCTACAAATATATACTTTCAGTGGGAATATAGTTCAGGCAAGCACTGAGCATGCTGCATCAGGTCCCCTCATATTAAAAAAAGTCACCCCTCTGGCATTTTAATCCCACTAAATAAAACCTACAGAGAAAGTGTGTGTGTGTGTGGGGGGGGAATAATTAGCAAACAATCTCTCCCCTCCCTCTCAGGGCGTGATAAAACACTAAGTCAAATTCGTTCAGCAAAAATAGAAGAGAAAAACCCCAAGGTTGAGTAATTTATCGGTAGTTTATTAGAAGGACGTCTAATTTGACCGGTAAGATTTTTTTTTTCAGATTGATTCTCTGCTACATTTCACACACACACACACACAATTGTAGGCAACTGATTAGCCATGAGGGGAACTGGTGTTTGGACTACCCTTGGCAATATTGCACAGACGGAGCATCCAGACAATGGGGTTTTTGAAGAGCCTTCCAAAAAAGTATGCATCCTTTTGTTGGGTGGGTAAAAGTCACAGAAATCCTAGTTTCCGAGTGTCATTGAGCTAAATACGGTTAAACGTCTCCTGCTTGTCTCTTTTTTGCAAAGGAATTTGCTTGGAGACCCCATGGAATGTAACCTAACATGGAATGAGCGGGTAGATGCTACATAAGCACGCTTTCTTCTCCACCCACAACGAGAAGGTTTTCGGAACAACCCCGCAAGATCCAAAAGAAAAGCTCTCATGCTCTCCGCACACAATCCCACTGATAATTCAGCCACCTAAGAAAGAGTCACCAAGAAGCTGAGAACAACAAATGTCTTACAAGTGTATTTGTTTCCTTGGAAGTAACATTCCTATAATGCCATATGCTTGCTCATCTATTGTCTTCCATAGGGTGAAGTCTCTGTTTCAAAAAAATTCAAAAGTTCTTGACCAATGCATTGCCTGGCTCTGACCAAGCCCTGGAGTGAGTCCGTTGGCTCTGGCCTTAATCCCACCGAGATGTTTTAAGGTGCATGTCTATGGAGATTCTCAGTCATCCAGGTGAGGTTAGCCAAGAGTCAAGATGTACCCTTCTGCCCCCCCCCCGATGCACCCCTGGGGCGGGGGTGTTGTATGACTATTTTGTTGTTGCTGCTGCTAAAAGAAGGTGCAGAACTATGCTCTTGTCCCCCCCCCAAGGGGGGTCCTCCAGGAGCCACAAAAACAGGATTGGGAGATGCTTATGGCCCGAGGGTTACCAAGGGGAGTTCTAGAGTAGAAGTGGGGAGACCTGTGGCCTTCCTAAATGATGCCGGACTACCGTTCCCATCTGCCACAGAGACAGCTTTGGGCTGAGCCTGACGGGACCTAAAATCCAACATTTGGCAGGTTTTTGTGTTAAAATTAGTTGAGTTCTGGTTGGCAGAGAGGAGCCTTTAAAATGACATGGGCAGGTTTAATCAGATCCTGGAGCACAACTGTTTAAAAGTGGTTAGTTAAGTCAGTACTCGAAGATCTAAAAATATAGCTTGTTACTATTATGCTTTTTTTTTTTTAAAAAGTAACTCCTTACAAACCATTGTCCAATGATACTAAACACCTTCTTCTCATGATCCCATAGTGGTCACTTGAAAATCAGATTCTTGGACTTTATCACATTCTTCTAACGCTATTTAGTGGCCCAGAACCCCGTGACTAATAAAAGCCATCAAAAGTTATAGTTACATCACCTTGACAAATACTATTACTATTTGTTACTTTAGAAATGTAATGTAACTTAGTTACATTCTAGATATTGATAAGTTATTCATTAACTACTATTTTTATCTGTAACTACATACGTTCCCAGCTTAGACCTGGATGCACCCTCTTCCCTCCTTAAGAACAAACCCTCCCCGCCCCTTGTCTTTCCATGACAGCATTACAAATCCAGAAAATATTTGACAGTAGCTAGTTGTCTGTAATGAGTTACTTCCAGGCCTTGGGTTAAGCCAGTGAGTGGGAAGTTAAGCCTCAGTTCTGCTCCCATCCTCAGGCTAGCATGAAACGTAGGAGGGGAAATGGGATTTGGAACCCTAGAGCTGGCCAATAATTCTTCTCACCAATTTTCCTATTAGAGAAAACGACGCCCTATTGTTCATGCTGGGCTCCTAACAGTAAAGGGAGAATGTAAGGATGTAGTGATGGGGGGGGGGAGGAAAATTATTATTAACATGCCAATAAACTGGAGCCTATAACAAAGAGGAAGGGACTTTGAGGCGTGATATATATATATATATATTTTTCCCCAGGAAGGAAATGATTCAGTGGCCAGGCGAGAGATATTTTCAACCAGATGGAGTTTCAGATTCTTAATTAAATCTGACTTTTTTTTGGGGGGGGGGGAACAGGGAGTACTCTAAGAAGGAATAGCAGTGGTGGATGGGGGGGGGAATATGTGGTGAATGGGAAACACTACTGGGGAGGAGATGTCTGGATCCCTAGATTGAAGGAGCACGAAACAAGCATCTCTCAAGTCAGAGGTTCCCAACTGTGGGTCCTCAGATGTTCTTGGAGTAAAAATCCCAGCAGCCTTCTTCACTAGCTGTGCTGGCAAGGATTTCTGGGATTTGTAGTCCAAGAACATCTGGGGAATTGAGGTTAGGAAACACTGGTCTAAGCAGATCCAGATTAATGGAAAGAAAGATCTCACCCCCATCCTTGGCTCTGTGTGGTGCAGCTTCCAAAGTGGTCCTGTGTAGACATAGAGCGTTTATACACGACCCCTAAGCTCCACTGCAAATGGCTCCCAGCTCCGGAGCTTAAAAATGTTTCCCCACCAGCTCCGGAGCTAACAGAAAATTAAGTGCGACCCCGCCCACCTAAGCACGACCCAGCGCACCTTTCAAGTACCTGCTCTGGGAGAGTGAAAAATTTTGATGCGGAGAGTGCCGGGCTCTCCTTGTTTCTTTTTGTTGTTGTTGTTTTGCCTCCCACCCCTTTAAGAGGAACCAGGAAGTGACCGAGGGTCAGAGCAACTTCCACTGGCACTCCGGAGGTAAGAGTGCATTCTTTTCTCCCTTTTTTCTCCCTCCCCTCACGCAGACAGAACAAGGAAGTGCGGAGGGGGTGGGAACGCAGGGAGAGCGACAAACCCTCAAGATCTTTGGTCCGAATTTAAGGGACCAGCAGATCTTAGGGGTCGTGTAAAAAGGCCCTGCATTTCTAGACCGCTCCATCTAGTGGTCTTGCCACTTCTCTGGGCTGTTTCCAACAGTGAAAAAAAGCACCAAAATATAACCTCACCCACAGATAGAAGACCATAAAATATAAGAAGGACTCCAGTGTAGGAACAAAACAAAAATAGAGCCATGCAACAAACAGTTATAGAGTTAGGGTTAGGGTTAGGGTTTGATTTACTGCATGGTAAATATCCATTCTGAAAGAAATCAACTCCAAATGTTCACTGAAAGGACAGATTTTGAAGCTGAGGCTCCAGTACTTTGGTCACCTCATGAGGAGAGAGGAGTCCTTGGAAAAGTCCCTGATGTTGGGAAAGATTGAAGGCAAAAAGAAAAGGGGACGGCAGAGAATGAGATGGTTGGACGGTGTCATCGATACAACCAATATGGATTTGACTAAACTCCAGGAGGCAGTGGAAGACAGGAAGGCCTGGCGAGCTCTGGTCCATGGGGTCACGAAGAGTCAGACATGACTGAACGACTGAACAACAACAACAAAATCAAAATGGGGTTTCACTGCCCAAGTTCAAAAATAAAGATAATTCCTTTTCCCTGAGACATAATACTCCAAAACATCTTCTCCTTCTGATTTACTTTTGGGTTCCTTTCAAAACATGAGGCCACGTTAACCTTTCAAAAGTTGTATTTTATTTTATTTTCCATTCTACGATGCAAAAGTAAGAATCTAAAAAAGGACCAAAAAGGATCAAAACCTTAACAGATCACAAGCATAGTTTTATTTCCCTAAAAATAATAAATCTAAGTCATCCTGACTAACTGATAACATTCAAGACTTCTCCGAAACTAACTTTTCCTTTTTCTCCTAAATTAACTTTTAATAGAAGGAGGGAAGGAGCCTGGTGGAATTCCATGAGCAGAGCATCCAGCAAGGAGGTGGCCACCACCAAGAAGGCCTGGTGGTGAGACCCTAGTTGAGACCCAGGGGTTCTTACAGAGAAGATCACATATGAAGCAGGTCCATTGAGAAAGGAAAATTCCAGAAGCATCCAAACAGCACAGGATTCTGGATTCTGTAATAGCCCAAACCACTTTTCTATCCTCAGCCAAAGAGAAGGCTTCTATGGGAGGGTCCTGGCAGCTGGCATTTGAAAAAGTGCATTTAGCCTTAGTAGCTCAGAAGAAGCTTGACCTCAGAATAAGATCTGGCCTTCACAGTCAGAAATAATAGATGATTATGGCTTCTGCCAGGTCACCTTAGTCCTCCATCAAGCCCAGGACTGTTTCTCTGGAGCTGGCTAATGTTAGCTGGATGGGGCTGATGGACACTTCAGTCCAACTAGATCTAGGGTGGACTGAAGCAGACATGTTCTTCATCCATGGTGTACTTTGTCAAATGAGACTCCAGTACACCTGATGGACAACTGCTCTAAGATGATGGTTTCCTTAAACCAGGGGTTCTCAACCTTGGCTCCCTAGATGTTTTGGACTACAATTCCCAGAAGCCTTCCCTAAGAGCTGTGCTGGCCAGGATTTCTGGGATTCGTGGTCCAAGAACATCTGGGCACCCAAGGTTGGGAACAACTGGCATGAATGGCAATGCTGCCTGCAGGATTTTGTGATCTGTGGTCCATGAAAGTAAATTCACCAAAACTCAATGATTATCCAAGATCGTGGGAGGAAGTTCTTCCTGTCCCTTCCCATCCTATCCTTCTAACCTGGTACCTAATGCGTGCCAAAGCATCCTAACAAAAGGTCTCTTCCTAAAGGGTTATTCTTTCTCTAAAGAAACTTGGGCATTGTGCGCTTCATAAGAAGTTAGTAGAAAGTGGGATTGATAGTGCTACTGTTAGGTGGATTCGCAACTGGTTGACTAATCGCACCCAAAGGGTGACCATAAATGGCCTCTCTTCAGCTTGGAGAGATGTGACCAGTGCGGTGCCCCAGGGTTCTGTTCTGGGTCCAGTGCTGTTCAATATCTTTATTAATGACTTGGAGGAAGGAATAGAGAGTATGCTAATTAAATTTGCAGATGATACCAAATTGGGAGAGGTTGCTAATTCCTTAGAGGACAGGGTGAAAATCCAAAATGACCTTGACAGATTAGAGTGCTGGGCCAAAGCTAACGGAATGGGTTTCAACAAAGGGAAATGTAGGGTGCTGCATCTAGGTAAAAAGAATGAATTGTACAGATATAGGGTGGGAGATACTTGGCTGGAGAATAGTACCTGTGAAAGGGATATGGGAGTCTTGGTGGACCACAAATTGAACATGAGTCAGCAGTGTAATGCGGCAGCCAGGAAAGCCAATGTGATTCTTGGTTGCATCAACAGAACCATAGTGTCTAGATCAAGGGAAGTGATAGTACCACTCTATTCTGCTTTGGTCAGACCCCACCTGGAGTCCTGTGTCCAGTTCTGTGTGCCTCGATTTGGAAAGGATATTTACAACCTCGAGCGGGTACAGAAGAGGGTAACCAGGATGGTTGAGGGTCTGGAGGAAATGTCTTGTGAGGAACGGCTTAGGGAACTAGGAATGTTTAGCCTTTCAAAAAGAAAACGGAGAGGGGATATGATAGCTATGTTTAGATATTTGAAAGGATGTCATACTGAAGAGGGAACAGGCTTGTTTTCCATGGCTTCAGAGACTAGGACTCGGGGCAATGGTTTCAAACTACAGGAAAAGAGATTCCATTTGAACATTCGGAAGAACTTCATGCCAGTTAGAGCTGTCCGGCAGTGGAATATGCTGCCACAGAGGGTGGTGGAGTCTCCTTCTTTGGAGGTTTTTAAGCAGAGGCTGGATGGCCATCTGTCGAAAATATTGTGATGGAGGTTCCTGCATGGCAGGGGGTTGGACTGGATGGCCCTCGAGGTCTCTTCTAACTGTGATTCTAAGCTCTGAGATGTGGAACTTCTGATCCTCTAGATGTTGAATGATCCCACCATCTATCATGTTCAGTCCTTGACAATGCTGGCTGAGACTGCCAGAGATCCCACAACAGTTGGAGGGCAACGCTCTCCCTACCCATGGCTTGGTCCACCTCTTCTTTCCTTTTGGTGCATCCTTCCCGACCAAGTCTGGCTGTTTGTCCAGCTACAGCCTTCTCCTCCATTCACTGTCCTAATAGGACAGGACTGTTTCCTCTGGAGTCTGTTTTAGCAATGTTCTCAGCCTCAGCTGCTCAAAAACGCACAGCAGGAGGCCCATATCAGCAGGAGTTATGTATCCCCCTCCCTGGGGAGGAGTGCTAATCTGATTGCCTGGTGCCTGCTGAAGGAAAATACACCAAACCCTGGTACGTCCTACGATGGCTGTGATGGAAAAACACTGCGGCATGAATGCTAAAACAGAACAACCTGGGAAGATGCCGACTCAACAGCTGCAGGAATGCAAGGCAGCCGACCATTTCTCCAGATGTGCGGCCAGGCTGGCTTTCTCATCAGCACCTGTTGGATGTTTTCCACTTCACATACACAACAGTGTAAGTAGCAAAGCCACTACCCACGGAATTGCGTGGGTCAGCCTTCCTGAGCGGAACTTTGCTTCCAAACAACTTAGGCCAGGCGCACCGGGAAAAGCAAGCAAGATTCCTGGAGGAAAAGTCCATCCCATGACGGAGATGTGTCATCTCTAGGCTTAAAACCAGGGTACTTCAAGGGCCAGATGCAGGGGAGTGGTATCAGGAGACAGAGATCTAGTCTTGTTCGCTCCCAGAGGCATCTGTTGGGGCCACTGTGAGATACAGGAAGCTGGACTGGGTGGGCCTTTGGCTGGATCCAGCACGGCTCTTCTTATGTTATGTTCTTATGTTCTGGAGGCATATTGAGCAACAGATTAGGAAAGCCTGGGAATTATATTTGGTTAAGTGGTGACAGGCCTTGATGCTGCAGGCAGGATAGGAGAACAAGCTGAGAGCCCAATCAGCTGAGAGTGGATCAGTCCCAGGAGGACTCAGGTGACAATTGACAACTTTTTAAAAGGCTGAGTGAAACATGTGTGGTTCCCTTTTGCTTCCTTCCATTGATTGGACTGGAACCTGCAATACCAAACCCTGTCTACCCGCAGTGGTGGCGCTGAAGTGCCAGCCAGCCCCTCCTTTCTCCACCAGCCACCGGGATGGCTCACATGCCATGCTCCTATCAAAGGAAGGGGGTGGCTCAGAGAACTAAGACTTCTGAAAACTGTTGGCTGCAAAGTCAGCAACTCCGTGGTTCGGATCCCGGGTGCCACACAGCGGAGCGAGCCCCCGTTGCTAACTCCAGCTCCTGCCAACCTAGCAGTTCGAAAGCATGCAAATGCAAGTAGATAAATAGGTACCACTGTAAAAAGTGGGAAGGTAAAACAGTGTTTCCTTGCAGCCATGCCAGCCACGTGGCCATGGACTTGCACAACACTGGCTCTTTGGCTTGAAAACGGAGATGAGCACCGCCCCTAGAGTCGGACACGACTAGCACGCATATGCAGGGGGAACTTTTATCTATCAAATAAAGATGTGGGGTGTTCTGGAAATGGCAGTCCAAAAAGTTCCCTAAATGTTGGGTCTTTGTAATGTTTAGGCTGCTTCCAGATGGAGAATCCAAAGCGTTATTTTCTTCTTTCTGTGTTCTTCTTTAGGTGCCTGCTCCAAAGCTGAAGTCTTCATTCCACTGGTTTTAACCCCAACCGACATCAAAAAATATTGGAGACAGTGACACCAGGTGGCAGAGACCTAAACGGACACAATGTAAACACCACGCCTGGATATTAGAGATGGGCACGAATCAAAAAAATGGCATTTCGTTTGTCATTTGTCGTTTGGAGAGTCCATTTCGGTTCATTTCAATTTTTGCGAATTTTTGCAAAAAATTCATTTTCGTTTTTGTTTGTTTCGTTACCATGTCGTTACCATTTATTTCAAATTTTTGTGATTTTTTTTTAGGATTTTAAGTAGATCACTTGTATTGCCGTAACGGAAACAAAACGCATGACAAAATTTCCGGCGTTTCTGTTCGTTTCGTTTCATTTTAGAGACAAAATTCATTTGTCGTTTCTTTATGTAACAAAACGAAAAAAAAAACGGAAACAAAAAATTGTTCGTTTCGTGCCCATCTCTACTGGATATACTCAATCCTCTCGGGTTCACCGGCAGGAGCCGGCAAGCTTTGTGAATGAGCCTGTAGTAGACAGGGGAATGTGCTGCACTTGGCTGAGAGTTCAGATTGTGCCATAAACAGAATTCCCGAAGGTTAGACAGCAAGCCCACCTCCATTCCAGAAATCCCATTTTCCTCCCCCTCCCCCAACTATAACTATAACTAGACATGGGCATGAAACAGCAAAATGTTATTTGTTTCTTTACCCCCCTCATTTGATTTCGTTAATACAAAATGATTTTTTTAAAAAAAAAAAATTGTTTTGTATTTCGTTTCATTTCATTTCGTTTCGTTTTTGTTCTTTTAGTTTTTAGGGTTTTGTTGTTTTTTTTTTACTTTTTGTTTCTGTGTTGCTCCCAGGCCAGGTAAGTGCTTTTTATTTTATTTTTTAATTTTTTTCCCCAGGACTTTATTTTTCATAGCTGAAAGGTGCTTGCTTCCCCGCGCAACCATTTTTTAAAAAAAAAAAAATTAAAAAAACGTTCTGGTTGGGCTGGGACCTGCTGGCCCACGGGCCAGTCCTAGGGTTTTTTCTTTATTTATTTTATTTTATTTGTTTTGTTTTGTTTTGTTGGGCCCTGCTGGCGGGTGCCATTTTTTAAAAATTATCCAGCACCTACCACATGCCCCCCAGTGCTGTTTTTATTTTATTTTATTTTTTCTTTAATTTATTGTGCCAACCATGCAGTTCCTGGGTCGTGTTGGCATTTGTTTGTTGTTTTTCTTTTTTCTTTTGATTTTTTTTATTTTTTTTTAAAGTCCCCGCTGCCGGGGGCTTTTTCTTTTTTCTTTTCAAAGCTGAAAATTAAAATTTTAAAAAAAAAAACCTAGGTCTGGCCCATGGGCCAGCTGGTCCCAGGTGAACCATAAATAAAAACTAAAAGGGGGGGGGCATGCAGGGAAGCAAGCACCTCTCAGCTGTGAAAAGGGGGGGAAAGCCCCCGGCATCGGGGATTTGTTAAAAAAATAAAACAATAAAAAACAAACAAAGTGCCGACCCGGCCCAGGAGCCACATAGTCAGCACAACAAATTAAAGAAAAAATAAATAAAATAAAAACAGCGCTGACCCGACTCCGAGGGCTGCTTGGTTGGCGCTGGGAAATTTTAAAAAAATAAATAAATAGTGCCTGCCGGCAGGCCCCAAGACATCATCATCATCATCATCATCATCATCATCATCATCATAAAACAACCTAGGTCTGGCCCATGGGCCAGCCAGTCCCAGGCCAAACAGAAATAAAAACTAAAAAAAAAAAAATTTAAAAGGGGCGCGCGGGGAAGCAAGCACCTCTCAACTGAGAGGCACTTGCTTTGCAGCGCCGAAGGTCGGGGACTCCGGAGGACCCCAGGACTCAAGGCAAGGTAAGTGCCTGGAACGAAAAACAAAATGAACAAAACAGAAATTTCCATTTTGTTTCATTTTGTTTTTCTTTGATGGGTGGGTTTGTTATTCGTTTTGTTAGCTAATGAAACAAATAACAAATAACAACATTAATTAAAAATTTGTTCCGTGCCCATCTCTAACTATAACTGATAACTCTGGCCCGAGCTTAGAATCTTTGTCTCTTGGACTCCAATTGTAATGGATCAGTTATTCAGATCTTAAGGAGCTAGACTGGGTGTCCCAGGCTTGGTGAAACAGGGCTAAATCTCTTCGTGTGTCGTCGTTGTGATGTGATCCCTGTAACCGGTCCCAGTCAGCCATCTGGCTGTTGCATTTTGGACCTGTTGAAGTCTCCTGAGACTTTCCATTGATAGCCCCTATATAAAGTGTGCTACTGTGATCCAGTTTGGAAGTGAGTAAGGCGTGTGTCACAGTGGCCAGATCAGATCCCCGCACAAACGGACGGAGCTGACACTCTCGTTCTAAATCGTGCAATGCGCTCCTGACCACTGCTGAGGCCTGGACACCCAGGAAAGAGAATGAATCCAAGAGCACCTCCCTACAGGCTGTGCACCTGGTTGCTGTTGTTTTTTTTTCCAATGGGAGAGTAACCCCATCCAGTACAGGCTGCCTCCCTGCTCCTTGATCTCCTTCAGACTCACTAGGAGCACCTCTGTCTCATCTGGATTAAGCTTCAACTGATTCTCTGTCAAAGAGAAGTAGATCACACTGGGGGACTTGAAGTTATTTTGCTCTGTGAATCCCACCACTTCTACGGAACAGCTGTTGGAATTTAACCAACATTTAAACCTCTGTAACACAGTACACTCAGAAAGTGCCTTTTTCGGACTCCCAGATTGTCCAACCAGCCACAGAGCCTGTCCCAGCTCTGAAGGCAGGGTCCTGCTGCCAGGAACGAAATAAGATTCAGCAAGGTCCCTACTTGGTTTATTTCCTCAAGAAGCAAGACTGGTCCCAGAAGCTTTGCAAATTCAACCCCAGAAACCCGTCACCTTGTGCTGAGTCGTCACTCACATTTACTCTTGGTTACAGACATGTCGTCTAATTCTCCTTCCTAACACATGCCCACGCTTTTTTAAAAAAGCCACAGAGGGGCGGGGGATGGGTTAATTTGTAGTTATCAAATACTAGAAGTATTTTCTTCCTGACAGGCTCAGTATGTCAGTTCAGCAGCTGACAGGGTGTCGAGGGCCGGCGCTTTACAGCTGTTGCAGAAGGCTGAAAGACCACCTTTGTCCCTGGAAATCTGGAAAACAGTTCCTTGTCCTCCCTTTTTTTACCGCACCAGCAAGAAGTGGCCAGCTGCCCCCTCGCAAGGCACGACACCATTCAGAAGGCGGTCTGGGTGTGTGTGCAAAGCTAGGTGGCATGGCCTCCCTCATGGATTCCAGCAAACCTCCATCCGCGTTAAACTGTGGAGCAACTGGGATGCCTCCTGCAGCCCCCGCTTGTACAGAAGATTCATTGCGGGTGCGCCGAATGTAAAACTGAAATACAAGTTGCACTGGTTCTTCTTTTTTAAAAGGGCGGGGATCAGACTGCTGCTGCTTCCAATTATGGTGTAAATGGCAAGTTTACAATGCAAGCGGTAAAAGCCATCAAAAGTTATAGTTACATCACCTTGGCAAATACTATTACTATTTGTTACTTTAGAAATGTAAAGTAACTTAGTTACATTCTAGATATTGATAACCGTTATTCATTAACTACTATTTTTATCTGTAACTACATACGTTCCCAGCTTAGACCTGGATCCACCCTCTTCCCTCCTTAAGAACAAACCCTCCCCACCCCTTGTCTTTCCATGACAGCATTACAAATCCAGAAAGCCATCATCCCAAAAAAAAAAAAAAAAAAAAAAAAGAGCACTCTAAAAAGAGAGCATATTATTTCACTTGTCCCGTGAATGGCACACGTCTGAACAGAATGTTTTTTTGGCCACGGACTTGCACAACACTGGCTCTTCAGCTTGAATACAGAGATGAGCACCGCCCCTAGAGTCAGACACGACTAGCACGCACATGCAGGGGGAACCTTTACTTTTATCTTTTCTTTTGTTCAGTAAAGAAAGAAATATACCAATGAATAAACAGCCAATTAATGCTGTGCCCCTGGCCACTCAGGACCCCAGGAAGGTGGCAAAGTGAGCTGCTTACCCCAAACATGACATTTCTAATTCAGCCTCTAAATTAGGGGGTGTCACAAGGACCAGGAAGACTTATCACACAGGTTACTGTAGGAAAAGGATTGTCAGCACTATGGAAGAAAACCATAATAGAGAGAACTGCTCTATCTCGCTCTGTTGCTCTCTCGCTCTCTGTCTGTCTGTCTGTCTGTCTGTGTCTCTGTCTCTGTCTCTGTCTCTCTCTCTCTCTCTCTCTCTCTGTGTGTGTGTGTGTGTGTGTGTGTGTGTGTGTGTCTGTGTGTGCACAAATAAACTCTTTATGTTGTAGTTACATTTGGGGGGACATAAGATTTGGAGTACATGGGGGCCCGGCACCCCTAATCTCAGGGTTGCTGAAGGGAGAAACGTAATGTATGCATTTCTTTATTAGTATTTTGATGTCTTAAGTATAGCTCTTTTGCAGAGTTCAAAATCTGTTCCACGAGCACAGGACAGGGAGCAAGTGAGACCTCATAGATTCTAGCCAATCGGTGCTGTACATGCTAGGTTTTGCTTTAAACTCACACAGCTGAATTTCACTGGAAGTCTCCCCTACCTCTGAAGCTATTCGGTGATGCTTATGATGTTTCTGGGCAAACCTCTTATTGCACAATCTCTGTATTTCGTCTGTGAAATGTTATGGTCAGTCAGGCATCTCTGATCTTTAAAATCTTTCTTATGCACCTTTTCCTGGCTTTTTATTTCATGCAAAATAAAAAATTTCAAGCTGACCAGGAGGTAAAGATAAGGCAGCAGCTTATCTGAAAGCACCCTTAACTGCAGCTAGAAATAAGGATCAATGGAGGATTGGATCATTAGCAGCTACTAGCCAAATGTTACCCAGTGTGTTGAAGTGGAAAGAGTGATGGACTTGGACTCAGGAGTCCCGAGTTCAAATCTTGGCCCAGTCATGGAGTGAGACTGGTAAACATACTTCTTCAACCTCACCCTTACCTTGAAAGCTCAATTTGAGTTGCTCTGAGTCATTTCCAGCTTGAAGGCACATAACAAAAGCTAAGAGGCCTGTATATTGCTTTGTAAGTATCAGAGTATATCTTGGCATGCCAAATTTTAGGGAATGTGAAGCAGGGGGCAGTGCAGTTGCAAAGTCCCATAAGCAACCAGTTGGCCCTAGAGTGACCCAGAATGTCTAAAATGATTACTGGGCTGGGGGACCTCCCTTATGAGAAAAGGCTATAACATTTGGGGCTCTTTAGTCTGGAGAAAAGGCGCCTGAGGGGGGATATGATTGAGACGTACAAAATAATGCAGGGCACAAGTAAAGTGGATAGAGGGATGCTCTTTTCCCTCTCACAAAATACCAAAACTAGGGGACATCCACTCAAACTGAAGGTTGGGAGAGAGAACAGACAAAAGAAAATATTTTTTACGTAGTGTGTTGTTAGTCTGTGGAACTCCCTGCCACAGGAGGTGGTGATGGCATCTGGCCTGGATGCCTTCAAAAGGGGATTGGATAGATTCCTGGAGGAAAAGTCCATCACAGGTTACAAACCATGAGGGAGATGTGTCATCTCCAGGGTTAAAACCGGGGTACTTCAAGGGCCAGATGCAGGGGAGTGGTATCAGGAGACAGATATCTAGTCTTGTGCGCTCCCAGACACATCTGGCAGGGCCACCGTGAGATACAGGGAGCTGGACTAGATGGGCCTTTGGCCTGATCCAGCATGGCTCTTCTTATGTTCTTAATGTTAGACTCAGGAGGTTCTCGATCTGACCCACTATGCTCTTCTTATCGAGATCAAAAGAATCCTGGAATAGCCAAGGGCCATGATGGAGCAAAGAACAGAAGGAACCGATCGTCTCAGCATTTGGGTGGGGTGGGGTGTCTGTTCCCATACTCATTTCCGTACACCAGCTAGACACCCCGCTCGCAGTGGTCAGAGGAAACACAAAGCAAAACCAAAGAGCGATCTCATACCTTCTCTCGTTGTCGTCCAGGTGAGCAAAGAGCACGTTCTTAGATATGGCCTTTGCCAGGGCGGTCATGGTTTTATAGTCCTTGGGAATGACCTGAAATTGGAATCAAATAGGAGAGGAAGATGAGAGAGAGAGAGAAATAGGAGAGAGTTGTCTAGGTTCAACCAAATGCCTCGCCACTGACAAGTTATCTGTGGAATCTGCTCTTAAGTTATACGTCCCAAAAGTTACTTCGTTGGAACAACACATCACAGATAAAATAAAAATAAAAAGTAAGTTTACCAAAGTTCTGTGGTCAAGCACAATGGTGAAAGATGTTGGTGTACTGTTGTTGGTAGAACAGAGGTAGGAAGTAACTAGGTAAGTTTTGAAGTAATGAGAATTTAACTAAAGTATAATAATAAAATGTCAACAAAGTAGTGATAATATTTCTTTTTGAGATTGCTAGCAACGTTTTCTAAGTACCTTCAAAAAATTGCTTTTTAATGGCATTTTAGGGCATTTTGAAAGAAAATTTTCAAGGTTTATTCTACTCCTTTATCAATCCTAAGTAGCTATGGAAACATTTTGTTTCCGGCCTTTTTGTATTTACAAGGTGCAATATTAGAAGTGGCCACTAGGGGACAGCAAGTAGTATTTGTCTGTATTTTTCTGCCCTACACTGACTAGTTCATAGGGCACAAATAACTTGTATGTAAGGAGCAATAATCCAGGCACCAATGAACCACAAATATCTTTTTTAAAACAGCCTTCGGATTTCTGATCCAGAGTGTCAGCAACCAAACCTTTGTCCACTCGTCATACTTTTGACATGCAGGTTTTCCATAACTGCCTGGCAGCTAAGAGGATTTACAGGGTGGATGCTCTGCTATGTTTACACTCATGTCCTTTTAGATAGATGTTAAGTCAATCACGTTTTAATACAATTTGGTGTAACATCGTTATTTTTTGTAAGAACAGGCTGATATGTCTACCTTTGACCTTAACACCTGTAAATATCATGATACAGTAGTTACTTTCCCATACCGTGGAACTCTAAGTATAACTAGTTAGTTTTTCAAAGTAACTTTCTAAGCTCTAAGTTCAACTCCCCGAGTTCTATTGGACCTCCAGCACAGGGGCATTTCAGATGTTGGAATGTCAGAAGCGACCTATTCATGCACTTGAAATAACACCATACCATATCTCATTGATCATTTACTGAGGGTGAGGCAATCCATCAGTCCTTACCTTCCTAACATACGAAACTGCATCTTCTTCTGTGTAAACTTCAGCACTGACGCCCCCTCTTCGGTGCCGTGCCTTCACCACTGGGTTTGGAGGTGGAGGAGAAATTTCGTCATCATGAGAATCGGACTGCGAATTGGACTTCTGCCAAGCTAAGATCTGTTTGCATTCTTCCTGCAAGAAAGAGGGGGGGGGGTGAAGAGGGCACAAATTAGACCACCAACTGCAGGGAACTCAACTTGACAGTGTACAATTGTTTTTAAACTAGGTAATAGAGATGGGCAGGAAACAAAAAACGAAATGCTGTTTCATTGTTTTGTTACAGAACAGATTACTTTGGCTGCTTTTACATGACCTCTAAAATCTGAGGCAACATTTTGGTCTATGACCATAAATAAACAATTATTATAAAATCCGAGACAAAGGGCTCCCAGATGCGGAGCTTAAAATTGTTTTCCCACCAGCTGCGGACTTTAAAAAAAATTAAGTACGACCACGACCACCTAAGCACGCCCCAGCACATTTTACAAGTACCTAGTCTCTGGAGGTAAAAAAAATTCTGATGCAAGAATCCCTACGGGGCTGCTCCGGTGGCAGATGGAGGGGAACGGACATGAGCCTGCATTCTTTTCTCCCTTTTTTTCTCCCTCCCCTCGCCGCAGACAGGAGCAATGGAGTGCGGAAGGGTGGGAACACAGGAAGCAGAACAAACCCCCATGATCTCTGGTCTGAATTATGTTGCCAGCGGATTTTAGAGGTCGTGTAAAAGCGGCCTTTATGTAATGAAACAGTAGGAAATGAAACAAAACAGCATTTTTTTACCTCTTTTAAAAAAAAGATTTGTCAGAGGAATAAATGGCAGGGAATCTCAAGCTCTTCCCTATAAGTCCCTGAAATTTGGAAAGGTTTGGAGGTCAGGAGGCTGAGTTATTAAGCTCCAAATGGGGTGGCCCTAGGAAAAAAAATCTTTCTAATTGAATCCGGAAACTGCAACAGCCCCCCCCCAAAAAAAAAACAAAACAGGCAAGCGATTAGCACCGCTGCAGGTTGGCTTCCGAATCCCAATTCAATCAAGTAGAAAGATTTTTTCCTAGGGGCACCACCGTTGGAGCTTAATAACTCAGCCCCCTGACCCCCAAACTTTTCCAATTTTCAGGGGCTTACAGGGAAGCACTTGGGGAAGGTCTCCAACTATTTCAGTACCTCTAGGACCCAGGAGAGCAAAGCGTTTCATTTCGTTTGGTTTCATTTCATAACAAAACTACTTTCGTTACATACGAAACAACATTTTGTTTCGTTACAAAGGAAACAAAATGAAATGAAAAGCTATACAGTAGACCCTCGTATAACAAATGGTTTGTATAACATAACATCTGTACAACATAAAAAATTCTGGAGATAGGGGAAATTTCCTTAACAGAATCGCCTATGTGGGGTGAATCCATGCAACATAAAAATGGTCGCAATCAGGGATGACTCTGTTTTCAGTGCATTCCTATGGGAAATTTGCATGAAGGAAAATTTGCTTAACAGATTTTCATTTGGAGTCCCTGCCTGCTTTTAAGAGGGCCTTGAAGACCTACCTCTTCAAAGAAGCCTTTGGTGACCTTATTAGTTAGTGGGTTTTTTTTGTTTTGTTTTTGTTTGTTTGTTTTTTTTTCTTTTTCCCTGCCCCCTATTTTTTACCGCCATCTTGCACTCCGCTGTATTTGTGTGGAGATTTTGCTTTTTATCTTTTTATTATTGTTCGCCGCCCAGAGTTCCCGTTTAGGGAAGATGGAGCGGGTTATAAGTCCTTAAATAAATAAATAAATAAATAAATAAATAAATAAATAAATAAATAAATAAATAAATAAATTTCTCTTTTTTTAACAAGTTAGCTTCCTTGCCTTATGGGATTGGTCACAAGGAGGCAAACAAGGGCTTCATTTGCAACACCAATGGAGCTCATGCCTCTAGAGCAGTGGCTCTCAAGCCATGTCCTGTGGTGGCTCCACAGAATCCACAGAAGTACTACTCAGGCTGGACGTCCTTCCTTGGGGTTTTCGGGGGTGGGGGAGTGAAGCCAATGGCCAGGACGTCAAGGGATCCATGATTTGAATGAGTTTGGGAGCCACTGACCTAGAAGGAAAATATTGGAACCCAGGAAATGCACATGCCCTATAATGTGGGGTTGGACCCTCTGAGGTCTTTCTCCCAACTCCCTGCTATGGAATAGAGATGGGCACGACTCAGAAAAATTGTTCGTTTTCGTTTTTGTTTTCGGCTAGGGGTCCGTTTCGGCTCGTTTCCATTTTCGTGAGCTAATTTCAAAATTTTTCATTTTCGTTTCATTACGTAACGAAAATGAAAAAACGAAAACAAAAATGAAATTTTTTTCGTTTCTTCCCATTTGGCTCCATTATGTGTTTTTCCAGTAACGAAAAATGAAAATTGGCTCGAAATTAGTCGTTTCGTTTCCGTTTCCGTTCCAGTTCTGAGCTGTTTTTCGTTTTTCATTTCGTTACGTAACGGAAACGAAAAACAAAAACGAAAACGAAAATACCGCTAAGTCGTGCCCATCTCTACTATGGAATGCTCAGTTAGACCTCCTAGTTTTCACATGAAGGAAGGGAGGGAGGGAGGGAGGGAGGGAGGATGGATGGATGGATGGATGGATGGATGGATGGAAGGGAGGGTGGGAGGATGGGAAGGAGGGAAGGAAGGAAGGAAGGAAGGAAGGAAGGAAGGAAGGATCACTTACTTCAAAGAATAAATCGCAAGGATAAACAACCATATAAATCGACCAGCAACATCCCACCAGATGTCTGGGAGCAGGAAGGTAGGCTTAACTTAGCAACAAAAAGCCCACACTTGTTTCTGTCAAGTGATCATCCCTGGAGAAACAATTCCATGGGGGGGGCACAACCCAAAGTCCCTCGCCTGTCTTCTTGCCCTGGCTCACAACAGGGAGATGATGTATCAAATCACAGATGGTCATGTTAGCTGTGATTTTTAAAACTAAAACTCACGTCCTGCTGGCTGTGGGTGCAAAGATCAAGGAACCCAGAGTTTTCTGTGCCAGAGATTAGCCTAACCTTGGGAGGGCTGCCCCCGATAAATACCACACCACTGCACTGAAAACAGAGTAATCCCTGATCACATTTTATGTTGTATGGATTCGCCCCATAGGCGATTTTGTTAAGCAAATTTCCCCTATCTCTGGAATTTTTATGTTGTACAGATTTTATGTTATACAAACCATTTGTTATACGAGGGTCCACTGTAATTCCTTTATACAAGGTACAACTGTAATTAAATGCAATCGTTTGCCTTTCAAATGAGGGCAAAATGTGCGAGATAAAAGCCAGAGATCCTAGGATATCCATCCTTTCTCCCAGCTTCCTTTGCAGGAATCATCATCATCATCATCATCATCATCATCATCATCATCATCATCATCATCAT
>JAHTLZ010000054.1:9479493-9489715 GCA_023846285.1 Phrynocephalus versicolor
TTATTATTATTATTATTATTATTATTATTATTATTATTATTATTATTTCATCTGGAGTGAAGAAGTCAAGATATGCTCCTTGAAACACAAGCCCTGAGTATATCGTCTTTCCTGGGCAATTTGGAAGACAATGAACCTTGATGAGTCCTGTTCCAAGTAACAGAGCATCGAAGACTAACGTCTGTCCCCGCTTGAAATAAAAGAACAAAGCCATCAATGCTATTTTTGAGGGGAAGGTTGTGACCTCTGGGCGATCAGTCAACCAGGCATCCATCTGGATCTGATGCCAAGTGATTTTGGCAAGATTTCAGCTCTGCTCTTCTCCTAAGGTACTTCTCATGATTCCAGGGCCTCCTGGTGTAACCACGGGGTTTTGTTGGGCAAGTTTATCTCTCTGGATTTGGGGAGGGGGGGGCTTCGTGTGTATTTGCACATCATTCAGCAAAAGAAATAAACTTAACAAAGGACACTCAGAATCAAACCTAAGCTTGGTTCGATCTCCACTGGATTAGCAAAATGAATGTTGCTGATCTAATTAAAGCCAAGTGACTTTAATTACCATGGACAGAAAAGACCCTTCCCCTCTCCTCCTCACTGTACAGAATCTGAGAACCAACCCCCAGTAGATGAACATCCACAAGGCCAGTCCTGTTATTAGGCAGAGTGATGTAGCTGCCCCAGGTTAAAGGGCAGGAAGAGGGATAGACGGCATGGCTTTATCCAAGGAAGGGTCCCCATGCTGCATCTCTCCCTCTCTCTCACTCTTCATCCCTCTGCCTTATCTTGCGATCAGTGGCATCTGAGCTCACCAGGCTAAAGCCACATGATGAGGAACAGGGATCATGGCATCATCCACCACCTTCTCAAGCTTCCTTGTTCTCTCTCAACTTAGCTGCAGTCACCCCAACAGTTGGGAGAGAAATGGTTTTCCCAGGAAGAGTAAGCAGTCGCCAGGCACCCCTTCTGCTCAAGTTTGGAACAAAGCCAAGCAAAGTGTTCTGCGTATATACCGCCCCACAGCACTTCAAGCACTCTCTGGGCGGTTTATAGTTTAATTATGCAGTCTACACATTCCCCACCCCGCCCCCAGCAAGTTGGGTACTCATTTTACCAAACTCGGAAGGATGGAAGGCTGAGTCAACCATGAGCCGGCTACCTGGGCTTGAACTCCAGGTCATGAGCACAGTTTTAGCTGCAGGACAGGCATTGAACCACTCTGCCATGAGGCTCTACAGGTAGCTAACAGCCATTAACTCAACAAGAGGCCTACCCACCAGATGCTGACCCCTAGTAGGGTCGTTTTGAGATAGGTTGTCCCAGTTAGGAATATGTGCACTTTCCCATTCATTGCTGCATTAGTGCTAGGGGTTGCAGTGCAACAGCTACCTCCTGCATTGGTGCATGCAACAGTGACAGCGGCACAGCTGCCTCCACCTGCTTACCACCACCTCTGCTGCCCCTTCCATCTGTCTAGCCAATCCACCATCCCACCTTGCCACACCAAGTTACAGAAGGACATCTTTCAACATGACACCGGGACTTGAAAGAGCCAAGAGAAAGGGGTCCAGGAAGCATTGAAGAAGGGCATCACCTGCAAATCTGGGGGGTGACCCAAACCTTCCCCCACTTTGGGAGTAGAAGAGTTTGGGGAGCCCCACTGCATGACCTCCTAAGCACAACACTTGCTGATCTGGCTAGGAAACACGGGAGAAGGCATGAGTTTAAACATCCAATGGTGCCTGCGAGGGATAGGAGAAGAAATCCTTCCCTCTTCCACATCTTGCCTTCTCCTTATATTCTCCACTCCCAACCCAAATAGGACATGGGATGCAAAGGAGATGGAACGGATGGAGGTGGGAGAGAAGTCAAACATCTCACATGCCTGGTATACACTCACATGACCAGTATATGGTTAACCGATCCATACACACTGGTTTTGATTGTAAGAGGACACAAGTTAAGTCCTGGTTCCCATTGTCCCACTTTCTCCCCTGTAGTGAGAGCAATGTTGGACAAGTGATGAGACATTTACCCCTTTCCTTGCTGCGGGATCCCTGGGCATGTCCTTCCCCAGCATGGTGGTTGATGTTCCTCCAACCTTCATGGAGCCTACCAGCGTTGTCCCTGTGTCATCATTGGATGTTCCTTTGATTTGCAGAGAACCCACCAAGATGTTCCCTCCTTTGATATGCATGGATCCCGTCACAGTCTTCCCTGCATTATGGCTAGCTATCCCTTGGACGTGCATGGAACCCATCACAGTGTTTCCTGTGCCATCGCTTGACGTTCCTTGGACCTGCATAGAGCCCTCTACCCTACTTTCGCCATGCTTGCTGGATCCTCCGGGCACGAAACAATGCTTTGACATCCTTCTTTTTTCATGCTTGTTCTTGGCTTCTCAAGACTTGATGTTTCCAAGGAAGGAGCCGGATTTTGAAAAGGAGAGACAGAAGAGGCAAATTTAGGTATTAAAAAGACATGCCGTTGGCTTTTGGTTTGTTGTGATCTCAAAGAACCCTGGTTAGCTTCAAGATAACTAGGTCCAGTTATTGACCTGAGCAACATAACTAGAACCAAAAAGATTGACGGGAAGATTCTAGAAGCTGTTGTCCAAAGGTTTGGCTGAAGCACTGTTTGGGTTCACTTACTGGTTGAGGTTTTCAAGACTCTCAACTCAGGGCTTCGGACATGTCTAAACTTCTGCCCTCCGGATGTTTTGGACCACAACTCCCAGAATTCTAAGCCTAGATTGCCAATGGCAAAGGATTGTGGGAGTTGTGGTCCAAAGCATCTGGAGGGCTGAAGTTTGGACATGCCTAGACTAGATGTTTCAGTGCGAATCTGTGAGCCATCCTGGTGGCTGGTGGAGAAAGGAAGGGCTGGCTGGCACTTCAGCGCCACCACTGCGGGTAGACAGGATTTGGTATTGCAGGTTCCAGTCCAATCAATGGAAGGAAGCAAAAGGGAACCACACATGTTTCACTCAGCCTTTTAAAAAGTTGTCAATTGTCACCTGAGTCCTCCTGGGACTGATCCACTCTCAGCTGATTGGGCTCTCAGCTTGTTCTCCTATCCTGCCTGCAGCATCAAGGCCTGTCACCACTTAACCAAATATAATTCCCAGGCTTTCCTAATCTGTTGCTCAGTATGCCTCCAGAACATAAGAACATAACATAAGAAGAGCCGTGCTGGATCCGGCCAAAGGCCCATCTAGTCCAGCTTCCTGTATCTCACAGTGATCCCACCAGATGCATCTGGGAGTGCACAAGCCTAGATATCTGTCTCCTGACACCACTCCCCTACATCTGGCCCTTGAAGTACCCTGGTTTTAAGCCCAGAGATGACACATCTTCATCATGGCCATTGGCCATGTTGGCATGGGCTTTCAGGGCCTTGAGGTCAGAAACAGCTGGAGAAAACCAGGTTGCACCATGCGGCTTCACACAATAACTTTGCAGCCCTCGGTTTCCTTAGCTCACCTTCTTTTGGCACTTTACTTTCTTAGCAGAGGCAGCCAACTTGAGGGCCTCCAGAGGTTGCTGAAATGCAACATCAGACCTAACCAGCACACCCAGAGGTGGAGTGCTATGGGAGGAATGGTCCAATAACAGCTAGAGAACCAAAGGTTGGCCACCATCTCTGACCCCCCTAAAATCACAATTAGCTTCATTCAATCTCTCTACATGGACCTAGCCATTATCCTTGTTCATCCAAACCTGAATTACCATAAGGAATCGGATTCCTGGGTTGCTGCTGTTCAAGCAGGTGTTCGTGCCTTGTGATGTCACAGAGTTTCTCAAGATGCTATGACACCCCCTTCTTCTGCAGCTCATTGACCAGGATTAACCTGATTGGTTGAGGTCCTCACATGTGACCTTTCAGATCAGAACCTCTGCATGCCTTCCATCACTCTTTTCATGTCCAGAGCTTTGAGATAAAAGGTGTATTTTGGGGGGGGGGGGGTCTAGCAAAGGTCTTAGCAATGACCCTTCATGAAAAGAAACACTCGTTGCTTTTTGGAAAAATAACAAGTAATACTAACTTGTCTCTCTCTCTCCTAAAATGTTTCCTTTTGAGAATCATTCTGGGTGATTTTTGATTTTATTATTTTATTTTTGTCATTACAGTGCACCTTTATATAACAAACAGTTTGTATAACATAAAATTTGTACAACATAAAAATTTTTGGAGATAGGGGAAATTTGCCTAATATAATCACCTATGGGATGAATCCATACAACATAAAAATGGGATTACTCCGTTTTCAATGCATTCCTATGGGAAATTTGTACAAAGGAAAATTTGCTTAACAGAATTTCATTTGGATTGAATTAATTCCTTTATACAAGGTACCACTGTACTTACTTTTCTCCCAAACTACGTAATTAAAAATGACACCATGCAGACATAACTAGCAATGCATTACTAAGAGGGGGCTTTTATAATCATGACTTGCATTGACAGATTCTCATGGGAAGCAGCAATGAATGACTGGTGACTTTTTTTATAACCATTGGGTAGTTCATTGACTTAGGCATCTGGCTTTGGAGCCAAAGATCAGGAGTTCGATTCCCACTCGTGCCTCCTTGACAGGGGCTCAGGCGGGTCCCTTCTGGCACTGGGGTACTCATTTTACCGACCTCAGAAGGATGGAAGGCTGAGTGAACCTTGAGCCTGCTACCTGGGATTGAACCCAGGTCGTGAGCACAGTTTTACCTGCAGGGCAGGCATTGAACCACTGCGCCACGAGTCACTACTGTTCTAAGATAATAAAGAGCCACTGCAAGCCCTGGTTATGACAGATGAGTGTAGATTTAAGAGCCAGGCATTGCTTTCTTCTTTAGCAATCCCTGGACACATCTCCTCCTGGCATTCCAGCCAATATCCCGGCTCCATCTTCCCTCTCTAAATGAGAAGCTTCCCAAGACCTCCATTTCAGTGCTCTCCGTGACTGTTTCCTTGTCAAGCAGAACCGTGCCGCGCTCCTCGGCCTTCAAAATGCATTTAGTCTAACAGAGCTGCCGTCACTGCTCCACGCCAGCTTTTCATGCAAAATTCATGCTCCGCATCTCTGCCGACATGGCTTTCATAGTACGTTAAACTGTAACATCAAACTCAGCTCCTGCCAACATAACGTGCTGCTGAGCTCGCTCGGCGAAAATATCAAGTACGAACAAGGGAAGGCGGTAGCTACTCTGAGGAGATCAATCAAATCTACGTCCCTTCTTTAAGCTTTGCAGGAGTATATGTATGATGCTGTCGCTTCTCCTCTCTGAAGCTGAAAGAAAGGGCAGGAACTCAATAGCAATCCAAATCGAGGCAAAAAGGAGTTGAGCCGCATAGCCAGCACAAAACAAAATTGCAAAAATAGGTTACAGGCGATACCTTCATAGGCCACTATTAAAAATAAAAAAAGAAACACTGCAAGCTTTTGAGTGCAGTCAATCACCCTTCTTCAAAGCAGGTTCCAGAAGTTCAGACATGGTGAAAGATGTTCTTCACCAGGAGGTTACTTTTAAAGTCCTTAGTTAGATGGTGTTCTTAAAATCCATGGCTAGGTGATGCTGTAGCCAGGGCAAGCGTCTTATTGGAGGCAAGAAGGGCAGTTGTAAAAGGCTGCTTCTTAAGTCACACCCCCGTTCTTCAAACAAAGATACATGGGTCATATACCACCACCCCCTCCCTGACCCAGCCCCATTTGGCACTACGAGACATACAAATTCCTTTTGGCCTGGGGAGGGAGGGTTGATACAAAGGACCCATGTGCTTCATTCTGGGTTTGGGGTAAAAAGATCCAGATGCAATCCAGATGCCCATGGAGTGCAACTTCCACACATGTTTTCCTTTGGGCCACAATGCCCAATGATTCTCGGGGCTGAAGACTAGTGGGTAAGTAAGTAAATTTATCGATTAGTCCTGTGACCATATCAACCAATAACAACACAGAATATAAAATACATTGAATTACCTGCAACACCACCCAATAGGGTACCCTACAATACAAATTCAGAATATACAGAAGTCATATATGTAGATCTCCTTTACAGGATACTCCAGTTTGTTCAACGTATTGCGTTCTTAAAGCTCCAGCTTTAATTACAAACTTGGCAACTTTGCGAACAATATACACATTAGAGCCCGAAAGAAGGTAAGACAATCTGTGAATGGGGTCCCTATGGACTGTTCTTTCTAAAAAGGGGGATAGATATCCAAGCCTGATGGATACATATAATTGGCAATCAAAGAGAACATGAGAAATATTTCCAACAGAAGGGGATCTACAAATACAGGTTCTCTCGTGATAAGGGAGGTGGTGAAAATGCCCATATTTGACCATGGAATCCAACAATTCAAATCTGGCTCTAGTAAAGGCCCTTCTTAATACTTGAGGTAAAGACATTGAAATGTATTTTTCAGACAAAAAGTGCAAAACATCTGGTGGACCAAATATTCTCCATCCAGGATCCATCCTTCCTGGTTCGTGGCTTCAAAAAGAGGAGCAGTATCGTAGGGAAACAGCACCTGCTTTCTGTGCCATTGCACTGCTGAGCCACTGACATGTGCAAGGAACAGGGCAAAAGCTCCAACCTAAAATCCTGGAGAGCCTCTTATAGTCATTTTCAAGAGCAGTGGCTTAGATGGGCCCACCATGTGGCTCTGTCTTTCTGCAAAAACCTCTGGAGAAATTAGGAAGGTAAGAAAGTGGGTACCTTTGGAATTATCATGGGGGACACTCGCTCCACTTTGCCCAAGGGTAGGTCCGGCCCAGACCACTTCTTAACAAGCAAAGATCTTTGCTGGGTGAGTACCATTAGCCAATGCGAGCTTGTCCAGAATCTGCAATCTTCAACAGAGGCCCTCCAGTCAGGACATTAATTTGGTTCTGTAGCACCACCCTTGCTGTGGAGTTCTCTTTGGTTTGCTTTTAAATGTGGCTTTGTGTCAATTCTGTTCCTATATGGTGGTTTCATTTGCTTTGGGTACCCAGGTAGACAAAAAAAAAGTGACTCATAAGCCCTATAAATAACTGAACACCAGATAAATAATTCATCGGCCAAAAGTCCCACTGACTTTATTTTTTCCTTGGTGTAAATCTGGGGTTCCCAAAGTGGTCTCTATGGACCCCCAGGGTTCGATTTTGACTTGCAGGTGCCCCATGTCAGCAAGAAAAAAATTAGCGGTGCATGAAATATACATGGGGGTCCATGTGAGTGGACCCCGATTTGGCAGCTCATCACCAACATTTAGGTGTTCCATAAATGTCCTATTACACCTAACATATTCAGCAAGTTTTGGTGCCAAGTGAGCAGCACTATGTCAGCTGTCAAAAACACATTTGAAGTTAATAAGCTTAGGAAAATTCAATATTAGGCAGGGGGGGTTCTACGGAAAATAAAAAATAGACAAATGGTCTACGGGGCGAAAGAAGTTTGGGAACTTCTGGTGTAAATGCAACTGGCCTGAATCTCATTGGGGAAATTGCTCCAGAATTTCAAAGCCAGCATGGGCGTTCGTGGTCATGCATGGAGCTATGTCACTTGGTGCACCACAGCAGATGCCTCTGTCCACTTCTTAACTGACAGTCGCTTGACAAGGAGATATATGCCTGTTGCATTATGTGGTCAGGCAAAAGGAAGAGGATGACCACATATCTAGATAGGAAAGCCCCTAAGCTTTGCTCTTTTGACCCGAGGAAAAAGCCATGGAGGACATTCTGGGGAACAGCTCATGTGTGGCATACAAAAGCAGCCAACGGTTCAACCCCGGAACCCCCGAGAGAGAGACAGAAAAGACTCCAGTCTGAAACCTAGGATAGTGGCTGCCAGTTGATACAGATAAATTCAGAGCTGATAATTATGTCCTGTCATGTTGATCCTGGCTTATACTGATTCTTTTCAAGGTATAAAGCACTCAGGAGTGGCTTATTACTTCCTTCTACTGGTGGGACTCTGGGGTTGTGCAGCTTTACATGGACTGGATCTTCCCCTACAAGGCTCAGTGGAGAATTGATCTCCTTACCTCCAGCTCTGCAGCCAGGTGTCCAACTGGGTGAGCAGCCAACCAATGGATGTGGAGAAGCATGGTGAAGCTGGCATTATGGGAAGAGGAAGTTAAATCTCCTCTGGGTTTTAATAGGAAGGTGTGGAGCCTTGTAGGGGTGGGTTCAGCACCTTGGAGAGATCCCGAGGAATTTAGATTAAACCCTGGAGCAGATCTGCTGCCCCTCAACATCAAGGTCATTGACACTCATCCCCTGTTATAAATTCACAGGCAGTCATGGCTAACCAAAGAGAAGTTCCACTTGGGACATATGCACCCTGTGGAATAAGAAACAGTATGCTCATCCCCCAAATTTCACTGTAAGGTGCCCTTCACTGGCTTGAACCACAAAGAGTTCTCAACCTTAAATCCCCAGATGCTCTTGGACTGCAGTTCCCAGAGGTCTTCGCCACCAGGTGTGCTGGCAAGGATTTCTGGGAGTTGCAGTCCAAGAACATCTAGGGAACTAAGGTTGGGATATACAGCATTTGAGAGTGGCTTTGTTTCAGATGGGCAACAAAGGCCTAGCAGCTTTTACGCAATGCACACTTGCATGCTTCTGGTTCATGTCTCACCATCGCTACGGCCTCAGCTGATTAGCTTCTTAAGAGGAGGCCCATGCGAGGGTAGACACTGGGGCCCAGCATTCAAGGGGCATCCCGTGTGGCCTGTTTAACACTGATGAACGGACTGCCTCTTTCGTCCAAGTGTCAAAGAGAGGCAATAGAAAACAAGACGTCCACCCAAGGTTAGTCTCAGCTTTTCCCTAGCTTCACCGTTTACATGACGACCGTAAGAACCAGCTAACTGGACTTGGTTTAAAGATACAAACTGGCCTTTGCTCCACCTTCAGCCACATGATTTCACAGAGTCATAGAACAACTGAGCTGGGAGGGGCCTGTACAGCCACCGTGTCCCACCCCCTGCTCAAAAGCAGGGATCCAGTTCAAAGCAGAGCTGACAGATGCTTATCCAATAATTTATCTTGAATGCCGCCGGCGTTAGAGCACTCACCACTTCCTGAGGTCACTGGTTCTGTTGTTGTACTGCTCTAACAGTTGAGATGACCCCCTCCCCCCCAGATTTGGCTTCGTGTAACTTGAGCATATGATGTTTTGAGGTTCAATGACTTATGAGGATTTACTGTCTCGGTCCAGCACATTTCCACTGGGCTGCCGAGAATATCCTTGTTAGGAGAGTACATACACGCACAGCGAGAAGGTTGCAAACGCTTGTGGAGACTTCTTCCAAAAAAACAAATTGGGATTTATTATAAGCAGTTGCAGAAAAACAAACGTAGAATTCTCTTACAAACATGGACAGACACCCAGCAGAATCTTCAGAAATATAAACGTAAACAGTGGTAACGGAGAGTACGCAGGGACGCAGCAAAACAGAGGAGGAATGTAGGAGTGAAGGCTCACAGCAGCAGGAGGCAGGAAGGAGAGGACAGAGGCTCAAACATTCCTCCTTAAATACACAAATACATACACATGTGGAACTTTCTACAAGGAGATAATTCCCTTCAGGATTCTTTCCATTGCAGCTTGTCAGCGTCTCTGGTTTCAGAAAGCCTAACAGAGCACATTATTACCTGTCCTGTGTTCTGGGAGGATCAAGGACAGATCCTGACCCTCCTCTGCATGACTGCCTTTCATACAGTATTTGAAGAGGGTTATGCTATCTCCACTCACTCTTCTTTTCTCAAAGATAAACATAGCCAGTCCTTTCAGTTTCCTCCTGACTAAAGTCAGACACTTCGTGCTTATGTATGAACCTGTCAAAGTATTTTGCAGTTTGTTCTGCCAGTGGAAGCAAATACTTAAAAAGAAACCATCGCTATTACATATATACACCAATTGAAGCAAAACAATTCAAGGAGCCATGTAGCCATCACAAAAGACAAATACAAAAGTGGAACAGGTGATACCTTTAGGCTACTATAAAAATAACAAAACATTGCTAATATTTCGAGGGCAAGCCTCCTTCCTCAAGAGCAGTACCAATAAGTAACAACATGGCAAAAGATGGATTTGCCAGGAATTATTTCTTGAGGAAGGGGGCTTGCCCTCGAAATATTAGCAATGTTTTCTTATTTTTATAGTAGCCTAAAGGTATCACCTGTTCCACTTTTATATATACACCAATAAACTATAGGGAGACAATTCAACAGCATTGCTTC
>JAHTLZ010000054.1:9489725-9524073 GCA_023846285.1 Phrynocephalus versicolor
GGGGGGGTGTATTTCCCTAAAAAGAAGGTATATGCTTGGGCTGGGGAACGGAAGGGAAAGGAGACACACACAGAGTGAGAGAGACACAGAGAGGGGGGGGGGAGGGAGGGAGGGAGGGAGAGAGAAAATATGTCCCAAAAATAATTATTGTTGATTTTTCTAACACTCTCCAGTAGATTCACCACTAGAATGTTTATTGTTATATTGCTGTGTCTGTCTAATTATTGTATTTTGTGTGGCTATTATAGCCGTTGTAAGCCGCTTAGAGTTCACGAAGAAGATAAGTGGGGAATAAATGCAAATAAATAAATAAATAAATAAATAAATAAATAAATAAATAAATAAATAAATAGAGTCTGGTGGCATATCAGTTTTTTTGGCCTGGGGCAAAGATCTGGTTTCCCCATCCTAGTCTGAGCCTTGGAAGTCTATCTTTTCTCTGAGCTTAGTTGCAGACCTCATCCCCTACCGGGGGAGGGGGTCCCCTGCAATACTGTATGCCAATGGTGGCCTACCTTTGGCACTCCAGATGTTTTGGATCAGAACTCCCAGAATTCCAAGCCTGTGTTGCCAATGACAAAGGAGTGTGTGAGGTGTAGTCCAAAACATCTGGAGTGCCAAAGGTTCACCACCACTGCTGTATACTTCTGAGATTACATGGAACTGAATGTGCCTTGGCTCCATATGAGAGTTGGTTTATTTCTACCCTCCTGCCACACCTGGTGAGCATAGAAACCTCAACTGTCAGCAGCACTTTCTCACTGTATTAATTAGATTGTACTGTAATTTAACAGAGACCTGCCCCCACCTCCAGTGTGTGAATCTGCTTCATTGTATAGTACCAGTAATCTACCGTTGACATGTGGAAAAATTTTAACCACCATTTTATTTTATTTCATTGCCATCTTTCTGTCAACAAAGCGACTTGGAACAGCTTATAAACGATTGAGAAAACAAATACTCTAACAGTTAAAATACAACAAATTACAATGTTAAAAATAACAAGCAAACAAGCCATGAACAAGGGATAAAGACAATAAATTTAAAATATTTTAATTTAAAAAGATAAACATGCCTTCCCCATTAAAAGCTTTTCCTTAACCACAATTTCCTTATTTAAAACCTGCCTTTATAAAAAGGAAAGGCCTTTGATTGCCAATGGAAAGACACCAAGAGGGGAGGCCAACCTGAACAGCCATGGATGGAGATTCCACAGGCCGGAAGCAGTGACCCAAAGTACCTTCTCTTATGTCCTCACCAACTGTGCATGTGTAGAATGAGAAAGCAGTTTCCCCAAAGAGCCACAAAGCTGGGGAGACTCCAAAAGGGAAGTGTAGTCCCTGGAACCAAGTCATTCACCATCCCCCGTCAATGGCCCTTAGGGGCCATTGACTGGCCATTAATGTGCTGCACCTCTCCACTTCTATCACAGTTTCTGTCCTCCAAGCCACTGCATATAAATGTCTGTCTGCCGAGAGGACACTTCATCCACGTTGGGGGGTGGGGGTGGGGGAAGAGTAGGCTGCGGTCCTCAAAAACATGTGCTAAAAAACCAGAACTCTACAGTCTTAAAGGTGGCATAAGTATCTCAGTTGACTAGAATGGGCAATTAAAATCCACTGGCTTTGCAAAAGACCACACCTTTTTTGGAAAGAAATGCCAACATAGATGGTGTGTTGATACGGATCTTTGCAACTGCCTACATGTTTTGGACTCTCACTGAAAGGTGTCAACCCTACAGAATTATTATGACAATGCATATCTCCTTTTCAAAATTCACTGCTCTACCATTGGTAAGTCAAGCTGGGATGCTGGTTGAAAGTCAAGGTTACCAACAACGTAGGCTAGCACCAAGTAGTACGTATTTCTGCTGTAAAGGGATACAATTGCTTGCTGTTCTTGTTACAATATAGCACGTCTTTTCACAAGCAAGTCAGTTTGTGTGTAATCAAAATGATACAAAAATACTACAAAGTTCCCAGGAAAGCATCATTGCAAAGAAGAATAACAATTGCTAAAGCAACTGCAGGTGGAATGAGGCAGTGAATCCACAACAAATCAAAACCCTTGGAAAAAAATATATTAAGGGCTCCTTGTCTCATTCCAAAGCAGGCAGTGATGGGGAGGGTGATATTAACTGGTTTGGTGACGTAGAGTCAGTTTCCCCCCTCTCTACCTTGACCTCCTTGGAGGGTTATGGCAGAGATAAAACTGGGAAGGAGAGCTGTTGCCGTGACTGCCATCTGCTTTTGAGGGCTTCACTTCAGCCCTTCCTAATCTTCCCAGGAGATTCTGAGGATGAACACTTGTATGCATGCAAAATGGGCCGAAAGAAGGTACCGTGGCTGAAGTTACGTTGAGGACTGCAGATCACCCAAACCTCCAACTGTCATAGCCATAACATGGCCATGCATATTAATTTTGAAAAATTGGACAGGCACGAACCTTTTTATATTTCCTGCACCCTTCAATCTCCTCTCTACCAAGGCAGCTTCCTCCAACCCACTGCAAACCCCCTAGATAGGAAACGTCCCTCCCCTTTTTTGAGACTATAGCACTTGAAATCCCGCAGCCACTATAAATGGGATTCTGTGAGTTGTTGCCTAGGGTTTCTGGGGAGTTGTGAGTCTTCGATTCCCTGCACTTTGGATCTGCAAGACTGCAATGCTCTGGACACCTCCTAAAGGAAAAAGAAGACAAGGAAGACGGCAAAAGACCTGGCGAGCAACTTTCTGTGAAGCTCTAAATGCGGTGAACATCACATGGGAAAATGCAGAAACAGAAGCTGCAGACCGGACCCACGGAAAAGCACTCGTTGCACAATGCACCCAGCAGTGCGGGAGGAACTTAGTCAAAAATCTAAGGAAGGTGTGTGTTTTTTAAAAAAAATCACCCCTTCCTCACTTCGTTGATAATAATAAGAATAATGTGAAGATTCTCACTCATCCAGATGAGTTTATCTGGAAGTTGAGTCATGGCAACTCGACTTCTTTTCTTGAGAGATGGAATTCACTCTCTCAAGAAAAGAACTCCAGCTGCCATGACTAAAATTCCAGATAATAAAAATAATCCTAACAAACTGGGCCTTCAGGCTGGACTTCCATAGGGTCAATCGCAGCTCTGCAGTTCTAAGGTGGTTGTTGTTGCTGTTATTATTGCTATTATTATACCCAGCGGTGCTCCCTTCTGTGTAAACGTGTAGCAAGGGTTTGGGTTGGTTGCTTTCAGCACAAGGATGTGAAACACAGCAAGCCAGAGGTTGATAGACTACAACCCCCAGAAGCCCTTGCCGCTGACTCTTGCGGCAAGGGCTGCTGGGAGATGCGGTCCACCAATCGCGGGCTCCGCTTCAGAACGTCCCTCTCTCCAGAGCGGGGCCTTCAGCGCCGTTCCCTCGCTTTCCGGCCGTTGCCGTCAAGCGCGCCGCTGGCCGTCGCAAGCGTTGCCGCGAGGCCGCCGGCGGGACCTTAGCAACGGGGTTCCGGCGGCTTCGGCGGCCTTAACAACGGGGCCTAGCAAGCATGGCTGAGCCGGAGAGCGCCGCCGTGGAGCCCGTCCTCCGCTCGGCGGCCGTGTCCAGGCCAGGGTTGTCCCGCCACCTGGCCGCCTTGCAGGAGAACTCGAGGATGAGGCGGCTGGAGGCCCTGGCCGCCCTCCGAGAGGCGCTGGAGGAGCGGGGCCCGCTGGGTGGGGCGGCGGAGGAGGCCTTCGTGGAGCTGATGCTCCGGCCGCTGACCCGCTGCTTGGCCTCGGACCCGTCGGAGCGGTGCCGGGAGCTGGCGCTGGAGGTGACGGCGCTGGGCCTGAGCAGCGGGAGCCAGGCGGCGGCGGCCCGGGCCTTGCCTTTCCTCCTGCCGGCCCTGAGCCGCCGCCTCGGAGGAGGAGGGTCGTCGTCGGAGGGGGAGCGCGAGCCGTGCGAGGAGCTCCGCCTGGACCTCCTGCGGCTCCTCCTGCGGCCGCTGCTGCGAGGGTGCGAGGAGGCCGCCCTGGCCCCTTACCTGCCCGAGCTGGTCCGGGTCCTCAGCGGCGCCCTCCTCGACCCCTACCCCAAGGCCAAGCTGGAAGGGTGCGCCGCCGTCGCCGCCTGTGCCCGGGCCTTGCCAGGTGGGGACACAAAATACACACACGGACACACACAGAGAGGGGGGACACGGGGGGGCAAGCAGGAGGAAGGGGATTTGGGGGGGCTTCATCACCCCCTCACACACACACACACAACTCCCCCACACACACAATATCAAGCACACAAAATCCCCCCACAAAAATCTCTCAAACGCACCGACGATCATACACACAAAATACATACACACAATCCCCACACACAAAATCACACACACACACACACACACAGAGAGGTGGGGAGGGGGATACTGGGGGGCAAGGAGGAGGAAGAGGATTTGGGGGGGGGCTTCATCACCCCCACACACACAACCCCCCCACACAATAGCAAACATACAACCCCCCCACACAAAAATCTCTCTCTCAAACGCACACACGATCATACACACAAAATACATACACACAATCCCCACACACAAAATCACACGCACACACACAATCATACAACCCCCACACAAAATCTCTCTCACGCACACACAATCATACACACACTCAACCTCCCCTACAAAATCACACACACACACACACAATCCCCCCACAAAATCACATGTATATACACACACACACGATCCCTCCCCACAAAATCACACACACACAATTCCAGATGTTGGCCTCCTTTGAAGTTGTAGCTGACAGTTAACCGGGAGGGATTCACAGAGATGGCTGTTGTGAGTTCTCTCTATTCTCTGGGGTATAGAGTGTGTGAAACTGAGGTTTTAAAGTTGTGGGAAAGAGGAAACTTATCCTATGTCAGCGATGGCGAACTGATGGCACGGGTGCCAAAGGTGGGATTCAGCACCCTTTCTGAGGGCACCCGACATCACCCCTTCACAGTCACTTGTATTCAGGTTAAATTGCTGTATTGGCACTTTGCGAAAAATTAGTGGGTTTTGAATCGCAGTTTGGGCACTCGGTCTCTAAAAGGTTCACTATCACTGTCATATGTAGGAGAATAGGAATAGGGGTACAGAGTGAGTGCACAGAAAGAATTCCTTGTTCCCTGAGCTCCTTGCCCTCTCAAGATGCCAGCCACAGAGTCTGGCTAAACGTCAGGAAGAAAAACTTCCAGAACACAGCCAAACAGCCTGGAAAAACTCACAACAGCTATCAGATCCTGGCTGTGAAAGCCTTCGAGAACAGATTCACAGATTGATCATCCTGGGAAGAATTTGAATGTTGCTTGATCTGTCACAACAAACAAAAATTTTCAGCAAGAAGGAACTGTTGGAGTAGGTGGAAAATGCATCTTTACATTTGGATGACAAGATGTTTGTCATCACTGCATTTATGTGCTGGGATCATAATCCTTCCTAGCCGAGTTGAGGATTCAAATCAAAGTTGAAAATTTGAATCCAGAAAGACCTTTCTCTTCTGGCAAGCTTTCCCTGAATGATGGTGTCTTTTATATGAATCTACAGTATCACAAAGCTGCCTAGATGCCCTAAGCACATCCGATCTCGCTTGATTTCGGAAGCTAAGCAGGGCCGACCCTGGTTAGTACTTGAATGGGAGACCCACCAGGGAATACCAGGTGCTGTTAGGCGCCTGGAGTAGGAACTGGCAAACCACTCCAGTATTCCTGCCAAGAAAACTCCATGGATATGGAGTCACGAAGAGTCGGTCACGACTGTAAAAACACACACACACACAGGATCACAAAGCCTTTGCGTTTATAACTACTTATCACCTTATGGGTTCACAATGACACTATGTTTCCAATGTTAGTTTCCATCACTCATAACTTTACATGGAACTTGACTCCCCTTTAACTGCTCGCGTTCTCTTGTAGCTTTAATGTAATGTCGTCTTTTAAAGCTGTCAGATATTCCTCATTTCCCTGTTCTCAGTACTTGAATGTGTCTTAATTGTACTGTACTGTATATTATCCCTCATTCTGTAAGCTGCCTTGAGCCCTTTTTCCAAAGAGAAAGGTGGGGGTAAAAATATTCTAAAATAAAAATAAATAAATACAGCCCCTCCCTGTTTTAAAAAGGTGATCTGCAGAAACTAGATGGTAGCTGCAGGAGAGGAATGCTGTCTTCCAAAGGAAGAAGTCACTGTCTCAAGAGCTTACAATGAAATATATGAAGTACAATACCTACAAGTTTGTCTCTGTTTATTGTCATTTCTCCCGATGAAGAGAATCAAAGCGGCTCACAACACAGAATAAGTAAAATTAACAATGCAATAGAAGTATACATTGAAAAGCAATTGATAATAATGAAAACTGTAAACATGTGATTGCATTTTCTGTTCCCCTCCCAGAGCATTTTCACCTACAGTCGGAAAGCCTGATCAGTCCTCTAATGAAGGCCACCTCCCACCAGCACTACCGAATCCGCGCTGCAGCCATTCAGGCTACGGGACCAACAATACAGTTTGGCAATGTGAAGTCTCTGGATGACGTGCTTCCTCATTTAGCTCAGCGATGTTTTGATGACGTCCCACGGGTAATATTGTTGGGCTAGGTTTGAATCCCAGCCAATTGTTCTGTGTAAAAGGGACGGGGAAGGTCTGTCCTCCCCCCCCCCCCTGCAATGTTGCTGGACTGACTTCAGCTCCCATTATATCCCACCAGCTGTTGGGATGCCCAAGCTGGTGGGTTTGCCCGTCCCACCACATTGGGAAGGCAACAGGTTTCCCTAGTCCTGGCTAGCAGATGTGGCTGCAAGATAAAATGTAATATGTGGCATTACCATTGAACAGATGGTAAGAGCCTTGTGGCGCAGTGGTTAAACGGCTGTACTGCTCAGCTAAACCTGTTCTCAGGACCTGAGGTTCAATCCCAGGTAGCTGGCTCAAGGTTCACTCAGCCTTCCAGCCTTCCTAGGTCAGTTAAATGAGTACCCAGTTCGCAAGGGGGGGGGCAATGTGTAGCCTGCATAAATAAATTGTAAACTGCCCATATAGTGCTTTAAGTGCTATGGGGAGAACACTTTGCTTAATCCTTTTCTCAGAATGTGTGATCTGTCTCTTTAAGTATTCTGTCATTACACATATTGCTCCCTTTCTAAATACCCTGATTCATTCAGAAACCCTGAAAAGCTTAGCAGCCTAATTCTATTGTACCATATCCTGTCTTTACATGCCTGTAGATGTAGAATGTACCATATCATTTTTTTCCTCTTGGCTTTTTCCCCCCTATAGGTTAGGGAGGCTGTTATCATTGTCACTGGAGAATGGCTACTGCACCTGCGAGACCGATATTCTTATTTTCACAAGTTAATCCCTCTGCTGCTCAGTGGTCTTACTGATGAAATGCATGAGTACAAGTAAGCAGAACAAGAGACAGAAGAGCACTTTGAATTATAAAATAGATGTTTTGGCAATCCGGGGTGGGGGTGGGGGTGGTGGCCCTCCACATACACCTGGTTTTGAAATTGAAAAGAGTCACTGCCTTCTCCCACCTCAAAAATCAAATACAGAAGTAGACGTTTCTGGTCATTTAGAGTTTTGAGTTGATTGTTCTAGTATTTTAAAACAATTCCTTGGCTTTTTGCATCCCTCTTTGGGTGCTTAGGGAAATTCTTTGACTCCCAGCCTGTTACCTATTAACATTTTTACAAAGGCTTACAAACCATCAGAAAACCTGCAGAAATGAGATTCCTGATTGTTCAGAAGTCGACGCGTGAATTGGTGTGTGTGCAAACCCATCCCCCTTTTAGAGATTTCTCTCCGTATCCAGGTGTTATTCTTGGGGCATGAGATGTCAGGCACATAACTCCATATCTTTCCTGCATATGTGAGCTTCAACATTTGCAATGTCATTTTCTCTCCTTATAACAATTAGGGGAATTTAATTGATTTCAGTTCTAGCCAGACCGTTTATTCATATTGATAAACTTTTAAGAAGCAAGGTACTCTGAGTTAAAATGCAGTTTCGTGACTCTATAGAAGGTGCTCTAGAATGGTAGTAAATCCAGTCTTAGTCTAAAATGTCTTAATAGGCAACAGGGATGGTGCAGCACCAGTTGATCCTAAAATTGTGGCATACAATTTGGGAAGAGATCCATCAATCCATTCCTAATCAACAGCCATAGTGCAATCTAAGTGAAGTTTGAAATGAGGCTTTTGCTAGCTCTCACCTCAAAGAAGTAGCTTTTAAGAATGACTACAGGGGAGTTCAAAATGAATTACAGTTTTTGCCTTTTGCGGAAAGCATCTTTGTTCTATTGTTTATAATGAACGATATTTGTTGTGCTTTTGTTTTACATTTAGGGACCTTGCTCTAACATATTGGAAAAAAGTTGGTTTCCAGTGGGAAAAAGAAAATGAAGGAGACATCAAGGATAAACTTGACTTCTATTCTGAGCCACCTTATTATCCCCAAGGATGTGAGTATAGCACAAAATACTCAGGATGCAAATCGACAGCTTCTAGACCTGTATCGGTCCATTGTGATGCATTCAGAACACTTCCTCTTAAAGACAGAAATGGAGTGAAATACAAAAGCACATTTAGAAATTAATGCTTGTCTTTTAAGGTGTGAAATATGATATGATAGAGATGTACATCGGCAAACAAAAAACAAATGTTCCTTGACATGTAATCCTTACTTCCTGAGAATAACTCTCGGCCCACAGGACACCCAGTGTCGCTCTGGGGAAAGAAGATGAAGATTACAGCTGTCTGCAAGCCAGATGCTTTGCTTTGTTGACATCCACAAAAACAGTATTCCAGTATGCACAAAAGAGAAGGGAGCGAGAGAGAGAGAGGACATCTACTTACCAAGGGTTATTGCTGTTTTTTAAAATATCTATTGTGTCTCTATGTAATAGTAATCTGGTTGCCATATCTATTTCAGCCACAGAGAAAAACTTTCAGGAACTAATCCTGAGTGGATGCTTTGTTCATTAGAATCTCTTCCAGCCATGACATATTTTTATGCAATGTCCAGTCTTCAACAATTTTACTGAAGTTCTTAGACCAGGCATGTCCAAACTTTGGCCCTCCTGATGTTTTGGACCACAACTCCTAGAATTCCAAGCCTGTATTGCCAGTGGCAAAGGACTGTGGAAGTTGTGGTCCAAAACATCTGGAGAGCCAAAGTTTGGACATGCCTATCTTAGGGCGTTTATACACGACCCCTAAACTCCGGGGCAAATGGCTCCCAGCTCCGGAGCTTTAAAATGTTTCCCCACCAGCTCCGGAGTTTAGAGGAAATTAAGTGCGACCCCGCCCACCTAAGCGCGACCCAGCGCACTTTTCTTGTACCTGCTCTTGTGAGGTGAAAATTCCTTGATGCGGATGTGCCGGGCTCTCCTTGCTTCTTTTTGTTGTTGTTTTTTGCCTCCCGCCCCTTTAAGAGAAGGAATCAGGAACTGACGGGGCTCCCCGGCAGCTTCCACCGGCACCGGCACCAGGAGGTAAGCCTTTATTGTTTTGTACCTTTTTTCCCTCCCTCCCCTCACGCAGACAGGAGCAAGGAAGTGCGGAGGGGTGAGAACGGAGGAACAGCAACAAACCCCCAAGATCTCTGGTCCGAATTTAAGGGGCCAGCGGATCTTAGGGGTCGTGTGAAAAGGCCCTTAGACAGCAACAGAAAAGCTCCCTAGTAAAGGAAAACTGTCCAGGAGCATGAGGCAGAGAGCTAGCAGCGAGGCCTCGAAGTAGCTCAAGGAGAACCCAACTCTTTATCATAATCCGAACATGAAAGAACTGTTCTAGATTGTGGATGTAGGCGAGGGTGAGGGTGGAGTAGAGATGAACATTGTACAGACTCTGGTGCCCTTGTGGTTTAAGCCTGGTTTCCCATCAAGCATCTCAGCAGGCCTTGTCGTAAAGCACACGGGCTTGTCTCTCCCCTCTTGGAGTTCAGATGTGTAACAGTGCCGAAGCTGACCTTGCCACCCGATGCTGACCTAGGCCAAAATTGTCTTGTACTGTGGAAGGGCAGGTGCCTAAGTATTCTCGAACCAAATTGTCTACGACATGGTCAGTTATCGTAAAGCAGACGTGTAGAAACGGGATTTGTCTGTGTCTTCATTTTCTTTTGAATATATACTTTTAACGGTGTGGCTTGAATAAGTGCAACTATAAGGACAACAGTACTTGTTGGCTGTAAACAGACCCCGAACAAGCTGTTGCTAGTGGCAAGACGTCATATTTGATGTAGTCTGGCACTTTGTAATTGAAATATCCTCAAAAGAATTGTCCTAAAGAAGCTCCAGCGGTTTCGGTTAAGGGTGATAATTTGATCCTTGAAAGCCAAAGGGATGGTAGGCGATACAGTCCAAAAAAGGAGAAAGGGACAGAGAGGGAACCTAAGCTTTCTCAGAGCTGCAGGAGACAGTATTCTTTGGAAAACAAGTGGGGATCACAAGAGTGGGCAATATCCCAACTGCCTCCTTGAACTATATTTTAGTGAGTTTATACCAGGCATGTTCAAACTTCGGCCCTCCAGATGTTTTGGACCACAACTCCCACAGTCCTTTGTCATTGGCAATCCAAGCTTAGAATTCTGGGAGTTGTGGTCCAAAACATCAGGAGGACCGAAGTTTGGACATGCCTGGTTTATACCTTCCAACGTCTTCCAATTGCATCTCCCAGGAAGCGATTAATAGTAAATCACAGCTCCTTCTAGGCATTTGACCAAGTAAATTAGTAAATTTACACCCTATTTGTAAAGAGGTTTAACATTTTCTGGGGTGGTGAATTGTAAAATTACGTGGGTTGAACTCTGTCTCCTTTTATGCTCTTCAAGACAAGGCCAAAATAGGAACGCAGGATGTTGCCATATGTTCATCCAGTTATTGACACCCCTGCATGGCAGTAGTAACTGTCCAGGGTTTTGAGGTTAGTTGCTGCAAACGCATGATCAATAAGTTGACTTAATGAACAGGGCTATTTTTTTTCTATCTGTCTGGATAGCTCAGTGATTGAGGTATCCAGCTGATTTAGGTATTTATTTAATTATATTTATTTATTTCCCCCTGGGCCTCCTGCAGGTAGACTCAGCCGATGTATCCTTGGGCAAGCTGCACAGTCCCAGGGCACCCCTGGAAGGAGGGAATGGCCAACCACCTCACCTCTCAATATTATCTTAGAAAACCTCAAAAAATTTGGCCAAAAGTCAGAATTGACTTGACAGCACCTGCTGTTTTTTTTTCTATATGAGCACCCTAATTTTTTACTTCCAACCTTGTATGGGGTGTCTCTCGGTACCTGCTTCTCTTCCTTTTTCTTTGTGTAAACAAAGCTAATGATTTATGATGAACTCCTTCGCCTCTCAAGTGCACAGCCCATTGGCTTCCTTCCCCTTTCTTCCACCACCGATGGAGCCATTGTCTTAACCCTTAACTCCTTGTAGCTGCAAGCCAAGGAGACTGACACCTCTTCCTCCCTGTGCTTTGATCTCACCTTGACAAGAGAATGCCAGAGAAGAAATTTGATGCTGTCCTAACAATAGGGTGACTTCTATCAAGAAGAAGAAAGGGGGGGAAACACACAGAGAGATTGCCTTAGGAAAGGGATGCAGACACGGTGGGGGGTGAAGCTTTGACAGCCGTGAGATATATGGATGAAATAGCTGTGTTTCTGCTTCAGAAAATGAAGGGAGCTGTTGAAAGGAGCCAGTCAAAATCTTTTGAAAAACTGTGCCTCTGGTCAAATAGGGTGCCACTCTCGATCTTTGTCTTCAGAGGCAAAATTTCTGCATTTGACCTCTTTGTTGTCTACCGTCAGTTTCCATAATCCAAGGGCTCTCTTCCATGACAGAAAGGAACTGTGTCTCACAAAGCCCTTGAAGATTCTTTCCTTTAAGGAGGTGCTGCACAAATACTTCTGTGTTCATTTTAAAAAAATAACACCAGATTGCCACACAAGTAGAGAGTCCCTCGCAATGCTGGGAAAGGGCTCCAGGGCTTTCTTTTTGGGTGAAAGTCTCCATCTTGAGTCAAGACCACTTTGCACGGCTGGAGTGGGATGTACAATAGGACCCCCGTATCCACTTATTCATTATCCACTGATTCAGTTATCCACGGTTGGCATAGGGAAAAATTAAATAATTCAGCAGCCACAAAGCAAGCTGTAAAGCAAGCTATTGTCACAAATAGCATCTGTAAAGCAAGCTATTGTCACAAACAGTGGCCATAAAGCAAGTTACTGTCTCAAAACAGCAGTCATGAAGCAAGCTACTGTCAGGAAACAGCAGTTTGGGGGTGGGTGGGCAGGCATTCTCTCTTATCCATGGTTTTCATTATCCATGGGAAGGCCTGGAACCAATCCCTAGCGGACACTAGGGTCCTACTGTACTTCATTTTTGAAATGTACCTCCTACTTTTTATATTTGATAATACTAAAGCATTGCACAATCAATATTAATAAGCCTTGGATCCCATTTTGAACCACCGTAGGCTTTAAGGGTGAAATCTAGTAATACCAGCACAAAAATAAAAGCAGGCATGAAGCTTATGGCTTCATAATTTTATCCCATTAAGGAATAATTTGGCCTAACAAGAAATAATACTGCCTGTGTAAGCTCCTCTGCGCTCTCCCATTCTGCCAGGCCTCTTATCTTTGATGCTGGAGGATTCACCGAGAAAGCCCCCTGATTAAGTTCTTAATGATTCAGACAAGTATGGGTCGTTCTATAGTATCTATAGTGAATAAAAGCAGATGGGTCTTTCTTGGAGCTGACTTGATGCTGTGCTGCTGGGATTTTAGCTGTTGAAAGGCAACGATCACCTTATTTATAGTTATACTGAACTGCTGACACATTTTATGTCTGCAGATGTTGCCCCACCAGGACAGTGACAGATGTGACAGATTTGGGGCATGTTTGGTCTTAATCAAGAAATGCCAAAATGATCTGAAACGTTTTTGTTAAGGGATCTCCTTCTCTCTGAAGGCTCTCTTTCCTGTTTCCTCTTCTGCCCCAGTGACCCGTCCGGGACTAGGGTGCCGGGAGCTTGTGACCAGAAACCTCTTCAGAATTCTGCCAGGGCTTTGCCACGATATGACCGACTGGGTGGAAGGCACAAAAATAAAGGCATCCCAGCTTCTGACGATCCTGTTGCAGCATGCCGAGGACCACATGACACAGCACATGGAGCTGCTGCTTCGGACTCTGTACCGCGTCTGCTCAAACGAGCACAGAATCGTGGAGAAGAATGTACGTACGCTCATTTCAGTACACTCCACTGGTAATGGGTTTTTCCCAATAACCTTCTACCGCTGCCATCTGGTGGATATCTAATTCGCCATCTTTAGCTGATTTCTGTGGATTCAACACGTTTCTTTTTCTAGTTTTGTATTTTGCATGCTGCATTGTAAATGTTTCACTCACAGTGGAAAACAGCTAAATTAAAATATTGGAATTGGGGGAAGGGGCAGCATAACAAAAGTGTTTTTAATGGGTTTTAATTTTTCCAGATAAATTTAAATCTTTATTTGAAAATTGTTTTACAGTGCACCCTTGTATAACAAACGGCTTGTATAACATAAAATCTATACAACATAAAACATTCTGGAGATAGGGGAAATTTCCTTAACAAAATTGTCTATGGGGCAAATTCGTACAACATAAAATGGTCATGATTAGGGATTACTCTGTTTTCAATGCATTCCTATGGGAAATTTGTATAAAGGAAAATTTGCTTAAGACAGTTTCATTTGGAACGAATTAATTCCTTTATACAAGGTACTACTGTATTTGAACACTGGTAAATACAGTGGTACCTTGCATAAAGGAATTAAATCGTTCCGAATCAAGTTCTGTGAATCAAATTTCTTTTGTACAAATTTCCCATAGGAACACATTGAAAACGGATTAATCCCTCATCACGACCATTTTTCTGTTGTACGGATTCGCCCCATAGGCAATTCTGTTAAGTGATTTCCCCTTATCTCCTGATATTTTTTCCTTTAAGAGGATTTTCTGTTAAACAAACCGCTTATTATACAAGGCTCCACTGTATTTGATTTTTTATTGTGGTGTAATGACAGTCTCAGACTGGGCTGAAATTCTTCTCAGCCAGAGAAGCTCACTTGTAATAAAGCTACTTCTTAAATATCTCACTTACCATGAAAATCCTATTATGCCTCCAAACTTGATAACACATAGCAACAAAATAACACGGCCCTGCAACTCAAAATGTACGATTTCCTTACATTACTTAGATTTTCTGGGTGGGGGGGTGATCCAGGGTTATGCACAGGAACAATGGCTGCCTGGCAGTTAGCACCTAAAAAATACTTATAACTTTGATTTTAGCTTTTAGTAATAAAGCATCTATAGCAATTTTATTCATACTGTGTTTATTCACTAGGCTTTCAACCAGAATCCTGTTGGTGATCTACATGTACAGTACATAAATCTGCAGTGAAATTTCTGCTACCTTAATGAGGTGTCAGTCACATTAGTAGGCATATGCCTGTTGTACAGTCAGCGAGGGCTATGACCAGCATCTCATTAGTAGTAATTCACTACATCGAGTTCATAGAATCATAGAATCATAGAGTTGGAAGAGAACTCAAGGGCCATCTAGTCCAACCCCCATCATGCAGGAACCCCATCACAATATTTCCGACAGATGGCCATCCAGCCTTTGCTTAAAAACCTCCAAAGAGGAGGTGAGCCAGGAGAGCCAAGGCATGGCCTGTGATTGGTTGCCTGCCAGAGGAGGTGGGGTTAGGAAGCACCAAACATATTTTAGGCTGAAAAACAAATGGACAGCTTGGCAATTCATGCCCATCTCTCTTACTCAGTCTTCTAAAAAGTCTCGTTTCACTTACAGAAGTTTCATTATTTGGAAATTTTTCAGGAGGAAAAAAAACCACCCATATGATTGCGATCAATAACTATTACCCTTACTAGACACGATGCAGCTACATCCTTGGATCTAAATCCAATTTTTAGATCTGCTGAATCCATGCATTTTTAGAATGTCAACACTTGTGTAGGTGTCAGTGACTCAATGGTCTGCTCTAGTTGAGACCTATGTGTCTGTCTTTGGCCAGTATTTTTAAATGTTTCAGAAGGGATCCTTAATTGTAAGCAAGAAATGGAAAACTTACTTGGGCACTATTCACCTAAATGTACTTCTGTTTGATTATTATACATTGATGATGAGATTATGCTTCGTCTGTGGTGCCGACAAAGCACACCATTAACAGCCTCTTAGAAAGAAGCAGGAGATTAAAGTGTAAATACCTTAGGGGGATAAATTCCACTTTAAAACTATGTGCAGTTCATGGCCCTTCAGGTTCATTTATCATGTTCCTTCTCTCTCTCTCTCTCTCTCTCTCTCTCTCTCTCTCTCTCTGCTGTCTCAATCCTCCATCAGTTATCTTTATTCCATGAGATGGCCTTAATTGGTGTTCAAATCCAGCAAGTTTAATTCTTCCTGCCGTTTTCCCGAGTATGGAAGACATTTTTAGCCCACATCACTATTTGCCATTTAGAACTTGTGCCTTAAGAAGCTGGCCGTCCTTGTTTTGTATCCCTTTTGTGAACTGTTATTCACAACAAGGGGGGAAATATTGTGCCGTTATGGTGAAAGACCAATGTGACTAATCAGTGTAAATTTAAAGAGGTGTGCTCTTTGTCAGTTACCTTCCTATCTGAGGAGAAGCTAAGGCTTTTTCTCCCAGTGCAATTTTGGAGTTTTTAAAATATAAAAGCTAGATAACTTTTTTTAAAACTTGGTGCTGAGGGGGTGGGGTGTCTCAGAAGGAGCCTTTTTTAAAAAAGTGAATAAATTCCGTGTATGCTTCTGATGAACAGTGAGCTAAAATGTTGTCCTGTGAATGCTGGACATGATGTGCTTCAATTCCGTGTCTTCAGAATTGTACTTGCTTAAGAGGTGAGCGTTGAAAGACGCCCTGTGAGCAGTCGTTTTGAGCTTTCTCGCTACCCTTCAAGAAAACCTGGCCATGCATATAATCGTGAGTGAGGGGAAGAATGGAAAAGCCTACAAGGCAGTTTCTGAAGCATTAAAAGGAGAGGGGAAGAGGGAGAAAACAGCTGACATCCTCACTTCTTTAAAAAAAATGGACATGTTAAGCTTGATAGGTCTGGCCAACTTGTGTTGTGTGTCTTCTTCTTCCCAGTGTCTCAAAGCAGCAGAGCTGATTGGCGTTTTTGTCAGCCCAGCCGTGTCCCTCAAGTTAATCACGTCGGACCTTGAGAAAGCACCTATGCCGTCTTACCTTATAATCCTAGCAGCAGTGATACGAGGTTCGCCAAGGAAACTCTTGCAGCCTCATCTGGTGTACTTGTCAGACATCCTCTCTAGGCCTGAAATCTGTCTGCAATCTGAGGAGGTAAGGAGAATGCAAACAAACAAAACAAAACAAAACAAAAAACACTTCCCAGGATGCTAACCTTCAGAGTCCTTATAAAGTGGTACCCTGGTTTAAGAATACCTCGGTTAACAAAATTTTCACTTCATGAAAGGAAATCCATTGAAAAGAATGCCTCCGTTTACAAAGTTTTTTTTCTGAAAACACTCAGTTTATTATTACAGTTGTCCCCTGCCCTTTCATATATTGCGGTCCCGATATATCGCTGGTCCACAGTATATGAAAAAAGGCCCCCTGGGGTAAGGAGGAAAGGCCTTCCCAGGCCCATCAGAAGCCCCAAAAGAGCTTCCCCACAAACCGGAAGTGACTTCCATTAAACCAGAAGTGACCTCCAGATCACTAGAAAGCACTTTTGGGGCCTCTGGGGGACTGGAAAGCCCCTTGCAGGCCCGTTTGGGGCAGCCCCAGGCCTGGGGTAAGTACAAGAACCCCCAGAGAGCCCTCCCAGTCCTGACCTGACCCAGCATCCGCATATTGCGGATTTTCAATTATTGCGGTTTGGGTCGAGTCCCTAACCCCTGGGGGTTTACTGTATTTTCAAAGGACTTCCTTTCCCAGGATGCATTGTGCCCCCAAGCTTTTACAGTTTACGAAACTTCCGCTTGACTAAGCATATCAGAGGATGCATTAATTTCGTATACCGAAGTATCCCTGTACATAAATCAAGCATGAGCCCAAAGACTTTATATACCTGGTCGGCTATTTTCAGGGCTGTCTTTGTAACAATGGCTTCCAGTCAGGGAGGGCTACCATGACCAGACTCCACCCTTTTTCATTGGGTTCCTAGCAATTGTTAGAGTGAGCAGACATTAGCCTCCATTGCGGAAAGGTTCTCCTCTACCCTAAGAAGAAATAGTTTGGATTGGAGCAGATCAAACCAGTGCATGAAACATTTATTGCCAAAGCGCATGTCTTGTGAAAAGATGTACTTCTGGCCTGTGTTTCTTAGGTCTCCTACGTGACCCAGTTGCTCTGCTGTGTGGAAGCTGTCATTGACGTTTGCCAAGAAGACTGTGAAGAAATAAGCCTCCAGTTGACCAAGGTTTTGATAACAATCATGGCAGTACCAACAAATGTTGGACACTTGCATGAAAAGGTAATCTGGGCGGAACAGCCATTATGGGATCCTGTCTGGTGTTTTCAGACCGCTTTGCTTGAAGCAAAACATAATTGAGCTCAGCAGGACTGTCCAGATCCAACTGGATGTTCATAAACGGAGAAGCAGACTCTTAAAATGGGGAAAAGTTGAGGACGTGTAAAGCAGGCAGTTGGAAACCTGAGCCCCTTTGGGGCCCTTTCTTGTTTCTCGACCATAGTCAGCATCAAAACTGCCTGGGAACTTCCTGATGGAAAGTGCCAGGGGATAGTCTGTAAATTGCCATTCAGCTTGCCCCCTAGAAATCTTTGGGGCATAAGTCGCCACCTTCACAGCGGGGTTCTCTTTTCGGGGTGGGTCAGTGGGTGTCAAGGGCACTTGAGTGACCCAATGAGACCAGAACGAAAGGCCCGAAATGGCACCTACTCTTGGTAATTCTGCCCATTCTTGCTTTCCTGGCGGGGAACCCGTGCCCCACCCCAGATGTTTGCAGACCCCAGATTGTAACCATTCCTGGTCATTGTCCAGAGAGATGAGAATTGAAGTCCAATAACATTTGTAGGGCCACAGGCCTTCAGCTGCGTGCTGTTGCCATGGAATGACTGGCCAGTCCTATGAGCCATCAGAAAGACAACAATGCTATGAACCACATTAGACACATGGTACAGTACCATCCTGTCTCACAACGATTCTCCAGGGTCTCTGCAGAAGCCTTTTCCCCCCATCTGGTTATCTGATGACCTGCTGGTGGTGGCGGGGGTTGGATATGAGAATTATCTACATGCAACACTGGTGTTCTCACACTAAGTTATGCTCATTCTCTAAGCTGCTGAGTGAAAAGCTGAAAATCAAGACTTACTTAATTATCATTCCTAATTATGCACTGTATCCAACCTTTCCCCGGCAGGATTTCAGAATCCTATCTGGGCTTCATTATTTGAAGCTTTCCTGAAGGGAAAAGATTATCCATAAAGAAAAGGTCTCAAAGGCTGAATTTGTTTTAATCTCCTGGAACTAGCATTGTTGACAAGGGCCCCAGTGGTTCTTTTCAAAATAGTCACAGAAGATCTTTTCAAAATAATTACAGAAGAATTGATCTTAGAAAAATACAAACACACACACAGAGAGAGAGCAACCCCTTGAAAGACAATCTGATTCCTACTATTCATCCTAGAGTTGTAAAAGCTTAGAAAATACTCAAAAATGAGCTGTAGATGATACTACCATCATTTTAGAATAGGATTTTTCTTCTTCTTGGTATCTGGTTCAGGGATGCATCCCTGCCTTTGCCCTTTTCACCCCTGTGGCAATTCCACTCTTTAAAATGTTTCTGTCGTTATTTAGAATCAGCGGCAAGAGCCTAAGATGCCTTTGGTGGAGCCTGGCCTTTCTTTTTTCACCCAACGACTCTCACAACATCGTAAATCACTTTCGTCAAATGCCAAATAAATCAAGCACCCATCTTTTTATAATGCTTCGTGGTGGCCAACGCAGGCTTGGTTGCCTGGCTTACTCCTTTGTTCAATGCCCGCTTTACTTCCTGTTCTGTTGCTTCTAGGCATGATAATGTGAGTTGGTATTTATGACTCTTGTGACACTAAGAGGCACTTTCTGAAAAGTCATAATTCTGAAAGTTAGCTTTAAAAGCTCTGCCTTTGGTGTAGGCTAATTTTGCATGATTGTATGCACAAGAGTCAGGAAGAATGACAGATGGAACAAAAATGTTTAAGCTGGTTTCAAAGACAGGGAGGTCTCAGCCTTAGGTGTGGAAATCTGCTAGCTTGGAATAATACATTCCTGAAAGAACATGATTATGGAGGAAAGCAGGTTGATAAGACAGGTCTCAAATACCTCTGCTGTGTTGATGGTATTCAGATAAACATACTCTGAGAAACAGACTTTCCTTAGCTGACCAGTGAACTCATAACAATCACAAGAATCTTACCTCTCTCTCTCTCTCTCTCTCTCTCTCTCTCTGTGTGTGTGTGTGTGTGTGTGTGTGTGTGTGTGTGTATGATTAATTGGTCAGGTCTACAGTACTTTACTTTTTCTGTGCATTCACTTTGTTTTTTGGGTTTGTTAGTTGTCTTTTTGTTGTAATTTTTTTTTTAGTTTTCATCACAGTATCTTTAAAATAAATAAATCTTATTTATTACTAAAAATATAACAAATAAAAGGAACAAAAATTGTTAACAACAAAACAAACTCAAATTCAAATCAAAGCTCATAATATCTAATACATCCAGTGTTGCTCACCATAGTCAAGATTTTTTTCCTTTTAATTTACATGGCTCATTTCTTTCCAAAACTATATTGATCCTTGTCGTGTGCCATGACCTTTACTTTCCCCAAATATATGTACTAAAAAAAGTCATTTCATATAGCCTTAAAATAATGTTTTCAATATCTGTTTTCTAAATTTCAATATACACACTAATTTATCATATTTATTATAAACTTTATCCTTATTTCAGCATATTGCATTTAATAATGCATTAGCCTTACTATCAAATAATTATTGCTCTTGTTAATTCTTTTGGCCATCTATTTCCTTTTTTTAGTTTTCTTTCAAAACTTGTTACAGTCTCCCCACCCCCCACCCAGCCCTGCAATAAAATGGTGCCCACCTTCCACATGCTCTCCCCATTGGTAGGTCCTTTAACTTTCCTGCTAATAAACTTTCCAGCCTCGTGTTGCAGTGGTTAAATGCATGTACTGTACTGCAGCTAAAACTGTGCTCACGACCTGGGGTTCAATCCCAGGTAGCTGGCTCATGGCTGACTCAGCCTTCCATCCTTCGGAGGTCGGTAAAATCAGTACCCAGCTTGCTTTGGGGGGTGGGTGGGATGTGTAGCCTGCATACTGTAATGAAAAACTGTAAACCACCCAAAGACTACTTGAAGTGCTATGGGACAGTATATAAGCAGAACATTTTAATATGTCCATCTCCGTGACTTCCAAGCATTTCTCTATCAATTCTTCCCATTACGGTATCTCGCCCTGCCCCGCCCGGCCCCAATACATAGCCTACAAAATTCTAGCTGCAGTGACTACATGTATCACTAAGTGTCTCCTGCATCCATGTCTGCAATTCTGTGGGAGCAGAGGCTAAGAGGGTGTTGGCGATTCTTTCCCCAAGTTCCAAGGACATCCTAGAAGGTATTAAAAGTCCCTTACCTTAGACTGAGTGGAACTGAGGGAGAGTGGTAGCAGCCTGCTGCATTGTTGTTAACACTGGTCACTTCTGCCCTTTTTTTTTGGGGGGGGGGTGATTGACAAGTCCATTCCCACCCCATTGCACCTCCTTGATCTTTATCTTTCTTTTCTCCATCCAACAGATAGAAGATGCCATGATCTCATTGGCTACGGTGCAGCACTTGAAAGGTATTGTAGGCCTGTACCAACGGCATATGGGTCAGCTGATGGAATGGGTATCTTTAAATCATGACTGCTGGACCTCCTACTCACCAGAATTACTCCAGCTGCATGTCATCGCCACTCATTCAGGTAAGTCAAGTTCTTCCAGCCGTACAGGGGGAACATGAAGTTTATGCTGTTGTTGTTTTGACTTATTTTATTATTTGTGTGTTTGTTTCTTTGATTGATTGATTTTTATACCGCCCATCTGGCAGCGAGGCCACTCTGGGCAGTTAACAAGAATTAGTGAGTACAATGCAATGCAAAAGAAACACAAATAATTTATACAGTGATCCCCCGCCTATCACGGGGATTAGGGACCTGACCTGACCCACGATAAATGAAAATCCGTGATAGGCGGATGGAGGTTGAGTCAGGCCTGGGGGGGTGGGGGCTAGCTGGGGGCTCTTGTACTTACTCCCAGCCTGGCCCTACCCTGAACAGGCCTGTGAGAGCTTTCCCGGGCCTTCTGAAGGCCACAAAAGGGCCTGCCTGCGAACTGGAAATCCTTTCTGAGGCCTCCGACAGGCCTAGAAAGGCTCTCGGAGGCCTCAGAAATGATTTTCAGTGATCCGAAAGTCACTTCCGGTTTGCAGGGGGGGCCCTTTTGGGGCCTCCAGAAGGCCCAGGAAGCAAGCTGGGTTCTCATTTTACCAACCTCGGAAGGATGGAAGCATATATATAATTCCACTTGTGTTCTAGGTCCTGTAATAGGCAGAGCTCTTGAGGATTTTGTTTGCATCCTTAAAAAATGCCTCAAGCCATCCAGAGATGCCCGAATGCGCCTGAAGCTGTTCGCAACATTGTGCCAGCTGCTTCAGAAACCGAATGAGACGCTCAATTCTGAAGGGTAAGAGTCACATCGTGTCACTGAAACGTTTGTCGTGATTTCTACGCCTTAATGAGAAGATGTAATTTGGTTTTTAATTGCAATGATATCTGTTCCCATGTGTGGTATTTGTGAATGTTATATAAAAACACTGTGTCACCCTGAAAGAGATTGAGAATAAAAACAGGAAAACACCAAAGTACTGAACACCAAGTTCAAAACAAGTCACAGATTTCCATTTGTGACCAGGTAGCATGGTTTTAGAACTGTGCTTTGGACTTACAGAGGCCTTGAAGCTTCTGAAGAAATGAAGTTCCTAAACTTGTTTCCAGTAGGAAATGTTCTATGCAACCATTGAGTATATTGTGGAAAGCTTGTGTAGTGTAGAGATGGGTTCACTGCCTCTCATCAGTCTTTACATCGGCACACTGTGTGGTAACAACATGTGGAAATATTGTGCATAGTAAGATTCCTGCCAGTGAATATTGAGGCGCATAGGACGTACGATGAGGAAATAAGGGAAGCCCTTGAGGTACAAAATGTTTTAAGGGATGGGCCGGGCTTTGCGTCATGGGAAGGTCGTTTCCGAAGCTGCTGCTTCCAGTTTCATGCCAAAGTTTAGATACTAACAAAGTCTACATCCAGTCAGCAAGATCCAGCATGTGCCAAATACCATGGCAAGAGGTGTAACCCTCGACAGTCCACAACCTCAGGTTTTAGGGGTGGTTAGGGAAGGTTTCTGAGTTATCTCCAAACAGTGGTAATGTGAGTGATCACCAGAGGAGCTTAGTTGGACTAACGGCCCTAAGAAGATCAGAAAGAAAAGTGTATGCTAATCTTAACCTGGTAGAGTCTAACTGCAGTAATTATGTGCCATCAAGTCAATCCCTCCCTGGATTTTCTACTCAGAAGTAATAGAATCATGGAGTTGGAAGAGACCTCGAGGGCCATCCAGTCCAACCCCCTGCCATGCAGGAACCCCCATCAAAGTTCCCCTGACAGATGGCCATCCAGCCTCTGCTTTAAAACCTCCAAAGAAGGAGACTCAATCACCCTCCTTTGTGGCAGCATCTTCCTTCTGGGAAGGTCCTGGGGCTGTGCAGCTTCCCCAAGGCCATTAAGGCTGGCTGTTTGTCTGAAAGGCATAGTGCAGAATCACACACAAACACACACCACTCCAAACCCCTGAGCTGTCCAACCCACAAGGTTGTGCCTAGGCGTTCAAACAGACACTCCACTGATTGGATTACAGACCACGGCTTTGCTAGAAGTAGAAACATTTTGAGGCCCAACCTTATCCTTCCTTGAAAAAGAATTGACTTATTTGGTTCAAGTCAGTTTTTAAAAAGCAGCCTACTTTCAGACTTTTCCAGAAAGCCAATCACAACACTTTTGTGGAAGGATCGCCTTCTTTGGTTCTGGGCCTGGCTTTGTGCTTTTGAGCAGTTCCATAACAAACAGATTAAAATCTGGCACCACTATTTTCACAACTGGCTCCATAGTGGAAGAACCAACACCTGAAGATTTTCTGATGGTTTTGCAGCTATTGCAGTCCTGTGTTCACAAAAGGACGTTGCTGTCTTGTTTTCAAGAGAAGTTGTGTTCAAGTTCCTGAAATTACCCTTACATGTTAAGAAATGCACATCCACGTTAAAAAATGCACCTCCTTAGGAGGCAGCCCACTGATTCATAATACACAGTTTATGCTGTGGAAGTTCAACCAATTCAGCTTCCTTCTTCTGGGGCAAGTGGTCCTTTGTGTCTTTTATTCCCGTTAACATTTGCAAAACCTGCGACACATTTTCCAGCACTAGTTCAAGGCCTGCAGTTCTTTTTACTTATACAGGTGTATTTTATGATCTTGTCCTCACTTTTTTCTGTTTTTCTTCTCATGTCTTCTCAAGGTACTTAGAAGACATGCTTTAAAGGAAAGGAGGTGTTTTAACTGCATTCTCATTTTTGCAAGTTGGTGATCATGGTGTTTTAGAAATACCAGAAACAATACTGGGAAAACAAGAAGGTTTAGAGTAAGAGCAAAGCATAGTTCCATATTTTAAGAACTACCTCATCTTTTTAAAAGAGGTGTCCACTTTCATATAGCGGAAGAATGAGAGGAGGGGAGAGAGAGCGAGAGCTAATGGTTCCAACTGACAGGTTCCAGTGTAGCTTTTTCAAACAGCTCTTGAGAAGACATCTCCATTTGCTGAACAATTTGGCAGTGTTATTCCTGTTTTGCTTCACAGATACTTTAAAAAAAAAAAAAACAGGAGAAAGAGTTCTAAATGTTATTAACCTTCACAGAGAACATTCCATTGTAGGCGAGTAAGTGGCGCTGCATTTTGTGGGGTGTTTTTAACTCTTTTGTGGCTTTGACACATTTTATTTAAGGGATTAAAAGACGCCATTAGCAGAAATGTGTAGGTTCCCCAGGGTCATTTAGCAAAGACCACCTTGGAGCCAAACATGGATTTGAGGGGTGGGTGGAGGGGATCGTAGAAAAAAATTCCCAGCCACATAGATTTTAATTATTATGTTAAAAAACCACCAGTGAAATCTGACTACACCTGAAAAAGGAGAGTTCAGGACCAAAAAAAGGTACAGGAAGGAAATGCCAGATTTGTCAAGAGGTTGGGGCGCCTCTCCTAGGATGAAATGTTTGCCACATTTAGGGGTGTTCCCTTAAAAGAGAGAGAGAGAGAGAGATTGATATGTGCAACAGCTTCAAGGAACTACCACGTATCAACCTGAGACTCAGATCGTTTGGCACTCAAAACCCTAAATGTCTTGATTAGAGATGTGGACAATTAAAAAAATGTGATATTTAATATCACTGATTCATTTAATATGCATCCCTTCGTATCTGTTGGGGTCTCCAGACCTGACAAATAGGAAGGGACAAATATTAAAAGAATATTTCCCCTTTTTGTTCATCTCCATATATCGTTCTCCCCCCTCCCCCACAGGTGAGAGATTCGTGGTTCGTAAGCCTTTATGAACCACTATTTTGGCTGGCTGTCCCCATCTCTAGTCCTGGTATACCTTAGGTGTATATCACTTGCTGGCAGAAATCTAATATAGGAGTGACACACTTTCAATAGAACATTTATTTATTTTATTTATTTAGGAGCTTATATACTGCCCGTCTTCCAGAAGGAACTCAGGGCAGTTTACAACTTGAGTTTCACTGTGATTGTAACTCTTGCTCTACTGAGACATCCTGTATGTTTGTTAAAGCAGGAGTGATAAGACTGGGCTGAAGTGTATTGAGTAGTGTGCTGCAGGAGGTTGATATTATGAACTGCTTGCTATTTTCACTCTTGATTCTTAAATGCCATCTGCTGGAGGGAAAACAACCCACAGAACTGGGAAATTATTGTTGTGAGGGCCAACATTAGTAGTTTAGATGCTTGGTAGATGCTCAATAGCCATGCTAAATTCTAGCTGGGTAGACTCTTGGTCATTGGGCAGTGTGTCCTACAGCAGGTACCATGAGCATATTCATTCATCATGTACAGCACTGCAAAAATGTTTTCCCAGGATTTGTCAAAGCTTCTTAGCACTTGAGTATAACTATCAGAAAACCACCAGGCCTGGGAAAGTGGCAACACAAGTGATTAAAATGTAATTATTTTGCATATTTTGATAGTAAATGTTAGAAACCTTGGAGAATCCATTTCTGTGGCTTCATTTCACATCTCTACTTAGCTCCCCCCTCAAATAAGCCTGATTGTTGATGTATTTCATTCCCATTGTCTTTGTTTGGGGACTGAAGAATTTTAAGATCAAGGCAGACCTCTATTATAGACTGAGACCTCTGTTTGGCATTATTTCAGAGAGAAAGAGAATCTCTGTAAGCTCCTGACACCAGAAGAAAATAGAGATGTTATGGTCAGATGAGAGGAAGCATATTTGAACATCTAAAACAATGTTCCTCATTCTGAGGAAAGTTGCCATTTGAATTAAGATTGCAAGAGCCAGGTGCTCTGGGTGTTCTATTCTGAAAATGCGTGTCTCTCCTATATGCTTTGAAGCCTCCTCATGCGAATGAGGAATAGCCGGATTCCCAGATACCAGAGCAAGGGGCCTGTCCTGGATGACAGGAAGCCAGAGCCCGAAGGCAAAATGATCCCTGCCTCTGTTCTTCTTTCTGGTGGGGTTCATACCAACTCCACTTATTTTACCCTCGAAAGACATTTAAGTAATGAAATATTGCTAACATACACTGTCATCATTTATGCTTTCTCCCCCCCTCCCCTTTTTCTCTTTCATGCTCTGTTCCTTCTGTTCCTGTGATTTTGTTTTCAAGGCCAAAAAACATTGGTTCTCCTCCTCCTCCCCAGTCATTCCATCACGTTTGCACAAAGCTTTTTTTTTTCATTCTGCTCCTCTTTGTTCTTGGCTTCAGGCAATTCTGTAACTACCTTGAGATAGTGATAAAAGACATCCTGGCTCCCAATCTGCAGTGGCAAGCTGGGAGAACAGCAGCTGCCATCCGCACCACGGCTGTCTCATGCCTCTGGGCTCTTATTTCCAGTGAACTCCTTTCCTCCGAAGAGGTAAACTTCCCTCTCCCCCCTCCCTGTCAGCTGGTTCCGTGAAACCAAGGATACAATTGTCACCCAACAAAAAACAAACAAACAAAAAACCCGCAGTGAAACAAATATCAAGTCAAGCCGTTTCCAAAATACAGACTAAGAAGATGAGTTTTGCATATACAGTGGTACCTCGACTTACGGATTTAATCCGTTCTGAATGCATGATCTTAAGTCGAACTGCTCTTAAATCGGGGTACTGTCTAAAAAAATTGAAAAAATAAGTTTAAAATTTTTTAAATAATGGAAAAAAATATTTGTAAGTCGAGCAGACCATATCTAAAATGTGTAAGGCGGCAGTTAAAATGCCAACAGTTTTCCACTCTTAAGTCGAGCTGCTCTTAAGTCGAGCTGCTCTTAAGTCGGGGTACCACTGTACTGTACGTGGTTCAGCCTGCAAATAAAAATGGCACTCCATAGAAAAGAGAGAATAAGGAACTACGAAGAAAACAGTAAATTTATAACATTGAAGTGAGCAAGATGTATAGTAAAACATCAGTTTTGGATTTTGGGTTTTTTAAAAAAAACAATTCTCATGGTGCATTGTTTGTTTTTGGTAGGGTCATGTCCTTTAAGATTTAGAGAGATCAACAGTTTATGAATATTTGTGAAGAAAATAGTATGATCGAACTCGAGAAGGGCAGAGTTTTGAAACGGCTTGCCTGCCAAAGGATTGAGGGTGGAGGTCGCCCCTTCTTTGAATTTATAAGTTTTTTATATGGAGGTTTTAAACTAGTTTACTTACACTGAAAGCCCATGCAGAGTAAAATTGATCTGTTCTTAAATGATTGTGAAGGGCATAGTCTGATACGAACAGCTGGCCCTTGACATTTAATTTTGCTCAAATTATTTAGCAAGTTACTTTAAACATGTAGAGACACATATTGAGAACCTTGGCACGTCACACCGGCTTTTAATGTCCTCCTCCTGTGCCTCCTTAAATTGGATTATGTTGCATTCATATCAGGGCTGATAGTGACTACTAATTATAGTTCCTACCCTAACCAGGAATTGAAATTAGGATACAAGAACCAGCATTGTGCAGAAACCTCGCCTCCCTCTGGTAGCTCTCCGCGCACCTCTGGAGCAAAACAAATTTTGGCACCATGAGGCCCCAGCAGGAGGAGAGTGAAGGAAAGTCCCCATCCCACTCATGCTGGGTGTGGAAGAACATAGCTGGATCCTGGCCCAGAGAAAGATACAGGTTTTTTTTTTTGGGGGGGGGGGGAGGACGGTAACTGCTAGATACACACCCACAGATTTTCCAGGAGTTCCCACAACAGTAGCAGCTGCATTCTTTCCAGCTGTAGTTTATCATCAAAAGTTTAGCTCTATTCTGTACTGTTTTGTATTTCAGTTTGTGTGTGTGTGTGTGTGTGTGTGTGTGTGTGTGTGTGTGTGTGTGCCTGTGTCGTTAAGGGAAAGATCAAGTTGAATGAAGGGAGGGAAAACGACTTGAACTGGCCCTTTTACTACAGAATTCAGGGGAGCATGCTGTATAGGGGAATAAACTCAACTAACCATTGTGTGGATAGTAGAGAAGAAAAGATGAAACACGGCTCCATGGCCTCTCTCACCTAAGGAGTGACTGAGTCTTTGAGCACGAAGGAAAATAAGTCCAGGATAGTCTCTGTTTTGGAATCTTTGCAAAGGAGAGTCACCAAACTGATCTGCCCGATTTGATCTGACTCTGATTTGGAAAAATGGCTCCCCCAAACTATTCACCCAACCCCCAACCCTGCTGTCTAAAACAGTGAAACTCTAGTACTACCTGGAAACCTGGGAGGCTGTAGTGTAGGGGACAGGGCTGAAGCAGGCAGAGTACGACAGGCATGATGAACGGAGCATTGCTGGCAAAAACAGAGGTGCTGCGAACAGCATCTCAGAACTGAGGAGGGTTAAAGCAACAGTGGGGTAGTCAGATGAAATAGGAGACCACGATGGTCGAGAAATTTGCTACGGTTTGGCAAGAAAGTGACACCAAGCATGCTCGATGTCAAGCATGCAGGTGGAGGCCTGTTATAAATGCCTGTTGATTTATCCTCTTTCTCTCTGTTTGGATGTTGTGGCTACTGATAGCCAAGGCAATCAAACTCATTCAGCTGACAGACTAACCAATTTGGAAGATTAGATCACAGATCCATATTACATGAATATAGGCACACACACATATCACAGCCCTCTAGTTTTGTTGATATGAAAACATTATTTTGCATAATTAGGTATAATCATGACTTTTGTCCTATAGCAGGCAGAATTGTATGCAGTAGCATTTAGGAGAGGCAGAGCAAGAGAAAAACAAGGGCAAAATGGGGTGGGGGGAGCAAATGCATGTGATATAGTTGCAGGGTGACATTAAGGTGGGTCTGGGCTTGAATATTGGTTTTTAGAACATACATCTGACCGTGAGCACCATCTTCTGGAATAGGAAAGAAATGCTTACTTTAATGTATTTAATAGACTTGCTGAAAACCTGCTTAAGGACCAGGCCCTTGCAGATCTTGCAATTTCTTTCTTTGTCTTCAAAAAAAAGAGCCAGATTCCCCCCCCCAAAAAAAATGTTTGCACCCCATGGTGCTGAGACGATGGCCATTCAGAAAACAAAACACTCTTGAGAAAGCAGAAACACGGCTGGCATGCAGCAAGCGACTCTGGGCACGCCAGTCGGTCAGGCAGATACTGTGTGGGAATTTTCAAATTGACACCTTTTGCCACAGACATCGCAAAGTCTGTTGGAAAGTCAATCTTGTTTCCAAAGTAGTCTTCCGGGTCGTGTGTGGTCCCCTCTTTTTGATTGACCACCAGGTCTACCTTCTTCACTTCCTACCCATACCGAGTCCCCCGCTGCCAAAAACACAGACACAAAATACTGAATGGTGCCTTTCAGATGTCCTTCTTCCAGTCGTTACTTTAGACTTGATGGTGGAAAATGAGCTGATTGCAAATGGCGGAGAGCTTCTTCCTCGGCAGATTCCCCCAGGTAGTGGTCCCCTTTCTTGGTTTCAGATGCAAAGTGTTGGAGATCAGCTCTTGCCTGAAATCCTGGCCACGCTGGGGGAAGATTCCAAAATGACCCGCCTCTTGTCCTGCCAGATTGTTGGCATGTTGTTGAAGTGCGGTGGGAAACGGTTCGACCTCGCCAAAATTTGCTCAGGTATGAAATACGCTGAACGATCGTGGAAAGGCGCATATGGAAGTACGGTATGTGAACATTCTCGTGTGGCATGGTGTGTTTTCACCTTCCAATCTGTAAACTGTGGAACAAGCCGTCAAGGCTTTGGGAGGAAATGGATGGATCCTCACCAGGATCTACAAGTCTTTTTGTTCCTAAATACTCGTGTCGTGGACTGACCATCCCTGCTTATGTTTCAAAACTGTACTGTTGTATGAGCCAGTGTAGCAGTGTGGATAGAAGGCTGAGTCAGAACTCAGGAGGCCCAGGTGTTGAATTGCCACCTAGCCATGGAAATTGATTATGTAGCCATGGGATCAACTGCACCCTCCCAACTTGATCTGCCTCACAATGCTTTATAAGGATGAAGCCCAGCACAGAGCTGGGAGGAAAGACAGTATATAGCAGTGCTGGCGAACCTATGGCATGGGTGCCAAAAGTGGCACTCAGAGCCCTTTCTGTGGACACCCGACATCACCCTTTCACAGCCACCTGTATGCAGGTTAAATTGCTGTATTGGCACTTTGCAAAAAAATGAGTGGGTCTTGAATCGCAGTTTGGGCCCTCGGTCTCTAAAAGGTTTACCATCACTGGTATATAGCAGGCCTGCCCAACATGTAGACCGTGGGTACCGGTAGCCCACGAAGGGTTCAAAAGTAGCCCGCCGGCCACCAATTAAAAAGTGAGGGGATAAGTTCTCCCCCCCTCCCTCCCCTATCCCAAGGACCACCACTGCCCTAGCAAAGTTCTGGGTCTGCCAGCCCACTGTCTCAGCTGAGCGGGGCAGTTCAAGGGCCATGACATTGTCTCCTGTTCCCCCCACTGGCCAGATGACCGAGCAGGTGCAAGGGAAGCATGTGCATGGTCAGTCTTCCCATAGGGATGCATTGAAAACCAATCCATTCCAGAGGAAACAGATTTTAATGCATTCCTATGGGAAACCGCTGCTCTACTTACAATTTTTTTTACTTACGAGCATGTGCTTGGAATGGATACAATTCGTAAGTAGAGGTATTAGTGTAGTGGCCCTCAGGCACTTTGGGCCAGAAAAAGTAGACCTCGGCCTGTTCAATGTTGGACAGCCCTGGTATATAGCATATAAAATAAAATCAGAGCAATCACTGGCAGGTGAATTTCTTCAGAACATACTTGGCCTCTGTTCATTTCTCTTGAGTTCAATCTAGATGCTGTCACTTCTCTTGCAGAACTCCTCAGTTGTTTGGAAGATGCCTCAGACGATGTCCGCCTCGCTGCTGCCAGCGCCTTGACCCGCTGGTTCAAATGCATCCAGGGTGATGAAGAGAAGGCTCTGTTGAAAGCTAACATAGAGGATGCCTATCAGATACTATTGAGTCACCTCGATGATCCTGATCAAAACATCCAACTTGCCATCTTTGGTAAGCCTTTCAGCAAATGGTTGGTTTCAGAAAGTGCACACCACCGCCTTTGGAGAAGCTGGCGTGACATCTCAGCCTGTCAAAGAATCCCCAGAGAAGAATGGAAAAGCTGCTTGGCCCCTCAGGATGTCATGGGAAGATGTAAAGAGGCATAACATCCAGTTTGGCATGGAGACCGAGGCACACCACTCGAGGGTTGACATGCACTGAGAAATCCCTCTGTAGGTAGCAGTATAAATATCAGTCACACACAGCCATTTGCAAGCCGCCTGTCAGTCATTGGAAGCACCAGCCCCCTGACACATTTGTCCAAAGAGAGGAAGGGAGGGCAACTAGAATCCACAGAGACACTTCAGGTATGCTGCACAGGCAGCATGAACCCAGCCGGATTTTTTGTTTGTTTGCTTGCTTGCTGGAACAATAGGCACACGACTTTCTCCAAATGCCAAACCATAAAATTGTTTTTAAAACTGTTCCATTGCAAAAGCCATTTAGGACGCCATTTTTAAAGAAATGTAAATTGATACTTTCCATTCGGAGCCCAGGTATCGTTTCTGTGCCTCCCTGAACTGTGGCCATAATGCTATTTATTTTGGCTGCTCCATAAAGTTTATAAAAGCCTTGCTTCAGCAGATAATCTTGTTTGCTTACTAATTTAAGGCATTGATCAATTTGTATGCAGCTTAAAAGGGCCCGCCATAGTCTATCTATACGATAAGGAGAACAGCTCCTGCCTTCATTACAACCTCAGCTGAGGACATGACACATAGCAGAAAAAGAAATGGGAATGGAGAAGGGGGAAATTAGGAATATAAGGAGGGTTTGAATAGAAATAATTGAGGCAGCTTGCTTGGAAATCGCCAGCTTTAATGTTGGCCAGTCTTCTGCCGAAGCAACTGGCAAGTGGAGCCCCTGTGGAAGTAATTTCTTACAGACAAGCAGTGAGAATATTTTAATGACATGTATATAATACATATTTCTAGTCCTTATTTTTATCTTTGATATGATCAGCCTCTTATATTTTTCAGCCAAATGATTGAATTGCATTTCCTTTCAAACAACCAGCACTCTTCCCATTACTGAGAACTGGCTTCCTGATCCCACATCACAATATAAATACAGTATTTTGTTTCTCAGTATACATCTGCTAGGCGTGGAAACTTAACATTCTGTTTTAGAGAATGAATCAAATGCACCATGCAATTTAATGGAGTACAGTATTTTTTCTGTGTACAAGACTATATTTTTGTCTAAAATTGTTAGACTAAAATTTGAGGGTAGTTCTGTACAGTGGTACCTTGTATAAAGGAATTAATTGGTTCCAAATGAAATTATGTTAAGCAAATATTCCTGTATACAAATTTCCCATAGGAATGCATTGAAAACAGAGTAATCCCTAATCGCAAACATTTTTATGTTGTATGGATTCACCCCATAGATGATTCTGTTAAACAAATCTCCCCTATCTCTGGAATGTTTTACGTTGTACAGATTTTATGTTATACAAACCGTTTGTTATACGAGGGGCCACTGTACATGAAAGTAAACCAAGGAGATAACTGTGCAGTTGTGAAACTGTAATGTAGGTTGGAAACGTTGGGGTTGTCTTATACATTGGGAGGGGAGCGTCTTATAGACGGGAAAATACAGTCTTTCCTTGAAATGATTTTGGATCATTGCTGTGCTTTAATTCTTTCAGAAAAGTGTATTCCTTCTTGTGCCAAGAGTTTGTTTTGACAGAAAATGAAAAGCGAGGAAGAGTTATCATAACTGCCTTGTGTTTTACAGACGTTTTGAAAGAAGGAGGTCTTCTCTACCCAGACATCTTGGTAGAAAAAATTAAAGCAGTTGTGCACAAACATCGCACTCCAGCCTACTGTGATCAGCTGAGGAGCTTCTGTTGGCCTTAGATGGCTGGGCTGCCCAGCCTGGAACAGAGAGCTGTCCATCTTCAGGTGTGGAATACAATTGGAATGTTTCCCTCTCTCACCCAGGACACATCACACTGATGCTAAATCATTCGTAGATGACCCCCATCCTGCAGTTGCAGACCCTGAGTCTGATCGCCACGGTGACCCACTGAATGATACCACCACAAACAGTCCAGCTCTATCAATATCTTACAAGTTTTGGTGCAGTGTATAAGACTGAAGATCTTTTGTTCTTGAGACACTTACAAGGTGTACCCAACAGCTGAATTCAAATCAAGGCTTGTTTTACAGTATTGCTGTCATTTTACAGTGAAATGAATTGATTTACCAGGTTCCAATATGTGCAGGCAGTGACAGACCGCTTAAGAAAACGTGATAAAGAATAATAATAAATAGACAAATACCTTACATTGGAATTCCAGTAATTATATAAACATCCTGAGCATGGATTGTGATCCTGCTTTGTATTATGTTAGTATAAGTACTGTATGAATCCATAAAACAACGTCAGTGTGTGTCTGACATGATTTGATAAGAAATTAATGAAATGTAAATTGAAATGAATTCAGTTACCGGTAGTTGTATTTCTCCTTAGCTATTTATTACAGTTTTGCTTTCTACAGTTTTCTATCCCAAAGTGCCAATTTAAAATCAACTGTTTTTCTTCATTGTTTGTGTTACAAATAATTGAAATAATTAACCATACTCAGTTGTAATTGCACTTGTAATGTTTGCCATTTGATTTTTAAATATATTATTTTCATGATAAAATGTGTGCTCTGTGTGTGTACAGTACATGTGTAAAGCTTTGGGGAGAATTTATCTCCTGCCTTTCACAGTGCCACAACTGAATTTCAAAAAAGAGTGGGAGCCAGGTTGTGAGACTAACAGGCCAGGGGGGGGGAGGCAGCATGTACTATAAAATGAATTATTATTATTATTATTATTATTATTATTATTATTATTATTATTATTATTATTATTATTATTATTATTATTATTATTATTATTATTATTATTATTATTTAATTAACCACTCAGCTATCTACACTGGATTTTATATTACCAATCAGTAGTCGAACGCTTCCCAAGCGTTTAGGACTCAGTGATGTATCGGCGAATTATGCGAGCAGATCCCAGTAAGGTGGCTTTCTGCATCTGACTGATGGTGACTTTGTCAACTCCAATTTCTTCTAAATAGTTCCTTAGCTCTTTAGGCACCGCACCCAGCCTGCCGATTACCATTGGGACCATCTGTACCGGTTTATGTCAGAGTCTCTGAAGTTCAATTTTCAGATCCTGATATCGGGTAATTTTTTTCAAGTTGTTTCTCAGTGACTCTAATGTCACCTGGTATAGTAATATCAATGATCCACACTTTTTATTTATTTATTTATTATTATTATTATTATTATTATTATTATTATTATTATTATTATTATTATTATTATTATTATTATTATTATTATTATTATTATTATTATTATTATTA
>JAHTLZ010000054.1:9548235-9592981 GCA_023846285.1 Phrynocephalus versicolor
AATAAATAAATAAATAAATAAATAAATAAATAAATAAATAAATAAATAAATAAAGGTATGGTAAAATTCTTGAGAATTCTGGCTTACTAGGAACAAGATACACATTTGTCTCTTCAAATAAACATGCATAGCATAGTTCAATATATCACAGTCTTGGCAATTGTTTGTTTACTATTAAAAGCATAATTTGCTTACCAAGCATACCTATTTCTTCATGGTACACTAGAGTTGTAGCTTACTGAGTGATGCAAACCCAGGTTGCATGTTACTGAGGAAGAAGAGTAGTTCTGAAAACTACACTGCATCAGCTGTAATGGGTAGTTTGGCAGGTAATACCGCTTGTGTGTGTTGTGTTGTGTCATTACAGTCGTGACCGACTCTTTGTGACCCCATGTCCATGGAGTTTTCTTGGCAGGAATACTGGAGTAGTTTGCCAGTTCCTACTCCAGGTGCCTACAGCACCTGGTATTCCCTGGTGGTCTCCCATCCAAGTACTAACCAGGGACGACCCTGCTTAGCTTCCAAAATCATGCGAGATTGGAGACTCCTTAAAATATGTCCTAATATGCTTAGATCACCTCATGATCTTTTTTGAAGTTTCCTCCACCTCCTAGTTCTTTTCAGATATTAATATAGAGGGGCATTGTGGCACACTTTCAAGAAGTTTGTTTCAAAACATCAGGGTTATTGCCAGAAATAGTCTTCTCTGCCTTGTCATTGACTTCATTTGCCTGTATCAATTAAGCAACTTATACAGATATTGATGGCACTTCTCATCCTCATCATTAACTGTACTGGCTAGAACTGATGGGAATTACAGCCCAACGGCATATAAATCATTGCAAGTAGCCTTCCCCTACATAATAAGCATGAACAACTCAGATCATCTTAGTAAATGGGTAGGCTCTGATCAGAGAGTGAGCGCTCTCTGAGACAGGCAGATCTCAAATTCCACAGGACTTCCCAGACTTAAGGACCAGCAACTTGAATCTGTCAGTTTGAATTTGAATCTGAAACCAGTGAGCAACCGATACAGGTATTACAACTCCAACTGAATGTGTTCCTGTCTCGCTCTTGAGATACAGGATGCCAGACTATGCTACAGATCTCCAAATATTTTTCCTCTTTCTTTTTGTTACAGTTCAAGTTACTCCTCAACTGCTTTGGCTTTTGAGACAGAAAACAAATTGGATCCGGTGTTTGATTCCCCAAGAATGTCAAGGCGCAGCTTACGTTCTTCTGCTAAAGTGTATACTACAACCAAGGATGCACAAAACGAGAATGTCTATGTCAGTGGCAGCAGCAGTAGCTCCTATGCAGGGAAGAAAGCTTTGGTAGAACAGTCACCAAAGTAAGCATTTCTTTTGATTTCTGTGTAGCATACGGTAAATTACCCACTTTCCTTCACCGTTCTTTTTCCTTTTATCTAGTTCAACACAAGTCCACATTCTTATTTCTGCTTGTTTTTCTCTATAGCAAAATAATTTCTTTTGAAACTTGATGCATGTAACTGCATTTCTGGCAGGTGAAAAAAGAACATTCCCACTGCTTGCAACAGTTTAAATTCATTTACAGCGGAAGTGAACACGACCCCTCGGCTTTGCAAATCTCTCTGAGAATGGGCCTCATTTACGTCAGGTTTTGCTTAGAACAAAAACTTGGAAAACATATATTTTTACTTCTTCCTGGACCTTATGGCTAGGGGCGTCTGAGAATTGTTGTTAAAATCCCATCCTCTTTGTTAAACAGTGGATTTTTACTGTTTGCTACTTAAGAGTTCCTTATTAAACTGTGTTTTAAAAAGTGCTGTTAGATATTGGAGGTAGAGCCAGAAGGTCTTAGAGTAGTCATCCACACAGTCTATCTGGGCTTGATTTTCCGATGTGCTCATTATAGCCATGAGGGAGAAATTCTCTTACATGAAACATGTGTATTTAAAAGCTGTGTTAGTTGAAATTCTAAGCATTCTTCTCTTTCCTTTTGCATGTTGCATTCAGTCTGTAAACTTATTGTTTAGATTTTCTTATTTTGATATGTCAGCGCTGTTAATCTAAGCAAGCTTACACCAATCAAGGTTTTTTTGGTCTTGTTGGTTTTTATTTGCCATTAGACAGAGTTTTTGTGACCCTGTCCTCATTTATGTTTTCAATTCATAATCCTTGAGTGATGGTGACTGATTACAGACATGTTTAAGAAATGATGTGAAAAGAGGCAGTACACTCAAGAAAACATATATTAAGAGTTTGGTAAAAATATTAAATGTAGCCTTTTGAAAACACAAAGCCCACAGACTAGGTTAGTTTGTGAAGCACACAACAACATGTGAAGCATCCTTTGGGTTAACGCCGGAGAAAGTGATTTGACAGTGTAGGCTTTGAATGCGATGCCCAATCTGTGCATCTTGACTGTGAAGCCGAGCTGTGCTCCCAGAGCACACTATACTAGTTTGCATGGCTTGAAATATAGGTCTTGCCAAAGTTATTTGGTAAGCATTCAGACACATTGCTAGTGCTACACAAGTATACTGCCAACTAAAGTACTTTTAAAAGTCCCTTTTTAAATATACAGCAAAGATTTAAATGTGCACTAAATTTCCCCATTGCTATCAATGGGGTTTGAATGAGCTTAACGTTCTCTAGATTAGGCCTCTTTATTAAGAAGCCATTTTTTTTTCCATTGGGACTGTTTTCAAGATAAGAATTATGGTGTTAACACAGGATATTGGTAATTCTGTTTTTTATTGAAATGTTTAAAACAAGATTGGTCTGTCTAGGGTTCTTCGAAATTGGGCTGGCCTTATCTAAGGAACATCATTTGTGGTCACTGGAGACCCTCCCTCCTCCTGGTTCTAAAATGTTCAGGGAGGAGTATGATATCATGCCAGGCCATTGGGTCTGCCAGAAACATCAGTAGATGCCTTTTGCTCCTGATCAAGGAAAGCATGCCTCCTGGAACTCTGATAAGGCTGAATCAGCCCCTTTAATGTTTCATGTGCTTCCAAGAATACTGAGAAGCAGTATGAAAGATCTCTTGGAGCATTTCAAAGAAGATAACACTTTCTTTCTGTTGATTATCCTGATAATAGCAGTTCCCAGAAAAGGGTTTTTAGTCAGCTTCTCTGGACACTTGATAGTTTACACACACTGCCTCAGTTCAGTCATGTTTAGAAACTGTTACAGTTCATTATCATATCTGAAGTGGGAGGCATCTGTATTGACACAACTACAGCTATGGCATTCCTATGGCATTGCCATTACAGACAAGAATGAACTGAAGGAGCATGAAGGAAAACAAAAGCAAGGAAGCAGATTTAATACAGTTTTCTGACTATATTGACTACATGTGAATATCGCATTGAATCAGGTATTGCTTAATCCACGTTGTGAACAAACTGCTTCTTTTGTTAAGACAGCCCCAAAACCATTGGTGTTATTTAGGAAGGTCCAGTCTCATAACCTCTTTTTCCCAACTCCTACTAACTGGCCAGAATTGATATCCCAATATTTACATTTAGTGGCTTAACACCATTGACATAAGTTTCATTGGTGAATTGCCGTGAGAAATTGGCACAGACATTTGCCATGACACAGTAGTTGAGTGATCTGGTGCACAACTGTAAATGCCTGTCGTGACTTCTTGCAGCAATTTGCTACTGAAATTTATGCTGATAAAGTTCCACCAGCAAAAATACTAAATAGGATTCAGTCCATTGTCTTGGATATATTATTATTATGTCTTAGTAAAATTTGCACACTTATGCCTCAAACATTTATTTTTTCTTTAAGAATTACAAAACAACGTGGAAATGTGGTGAAACAGTCTGGCTCTGTAAGACACACCACAAGAAAAAATGTGCCCAGCTCTTCAATTTTTAGCCACAGTAGTTTCAGTAGCCACACAAGTGATGGATCCTTTCTGTCAACCTTATTGGATGAGTCTTCAATACAGGAGCAGACGACTGTTGACCATTTCTGGGGTAAGTAGCAGCAAACTAATCTATAAGTGATATAAATGCATCTGTTCTGATGGGTTTAATTTGAAAGGGTGGGCTTTTGGTGCACATGATCAAAGAAACTTAAAAAGTTGTTTACATTGGGACCAGAACTAACCTTGCTTGGCAGTGCAGGTAGAGGTTAAATTGGAGTTGCTACAAGTCTGTTCTGAAGGCACAGAACAAAACAACATTTAAAGTAGTACATTCAATGGGCCAATGATCTGATTTAATATATTAGCTGCAGATGGCAAGCACTCCCTTAGTCTCATTCCCAGTTCACTCTCTCACAAAACATCATGCCTCTTCTAAGATGGTATCTGTTGCATTATGTATATGTCTTACAGGAACATAGCATGCTGCCTTGTATTAAGTTAGATCGTTAGTACTGTATATCTAACCCACTTCTTCCACCTCTGCCTGCTAGTAACTATCCATGGTTTCATTTCTAGGGCTTTCTAGATATTCCTGGTATTTATGTGGTGGTCTCTTATCCAAGTATCAACCTATTAAGATAAATATGTGTGAACGTTATATGCTTGGACAGTCATGGAAGAATTACTACTATTGACACATTTTTTTAAAAAAATGGCCAGGTGCCTGGAAAATTACAGGAAGAGGGAAATGGAAAGACAGAAGACACCCATAAAGCAGCTTATGTCCTATTTCCTCTCAAGGAGGCATGCTGTGTAGGGATTGCTAGATTTGTAGAACAAGCTCATTAATTTCCAACTGGAGCAGGTCATTACTTTGTCACTGTAAATTGACAAGAAGAGATTTGAGTCAAAGCCTTTGGCTAGCTAGCCTTGAGAATATTGTCTCTTTGGAGATGGAAAGGGTATATATGTATTTAAGAATATCTGTGGCACTAGGAAACCCAGGGAGATGGATAAACTGAAACATTTAAGGCTCCTTTTTCATACCTAATAATCCTCTGACTCAAGGTCTGACCCTGTTCAGGCCAGATTTCCACTTACTGTGATGTAAGGACAGGACTGGACCACAAAAAAGCAGCACTGCTCTCAGAGAAGAACTTGATCCAGAGTGAGCATTAAAAGGTGCTGTTGTAGTTTCTAGGCTGTGTGTTACTTAACTAGCCTAGTTGTAGGCCTCCCTTTGTTCAGGCTGAAGAAACTTGTCTTAACTTATAGTACTGTAAGTGTTGGTTTTTGCATTATCCGCCTTGTTTTCCTGCACTGTGTTGAGCTATTGGTAGAGCAAAAGAAATGGTAACCAAGCAACAGAAACATCATATGCTTCCAGTTCTCTGGCCTTTTCATTAGTCATGTGAAAACTAAAAAGACAGGTTTTTGTTGCTTTACATTTCCACCTGGAAATGGAACCCAGTTTGGTAGATGGCACAAATAATTGTTGTTATTTTAATTGTCTTGTGTGTAGTAAAGTTCTTCAGTGGTCTTATTAACAGTGGCTGAGGAAGATGTTCTTATACCAACAAACAATTTCTTTCATTTTTAGGGCTCGATGATGACAGCGATCTCAAAGGTAACAGGACATTTCTTTTATTATTGTTGTTCTGATAGCTTCTGTCCCCATTCATTGAATTTAGTCTGTTAGGTCACCTTTTTCAATTCAACAGGTGAAGGTACTACAGTGATTCAGGGCAATGGAGACCTAACAGCAACCGAGAACCAGAGCGCTCTGAGCAATGGCTATACGTGCCACGACTGCAGTATGCTTTCGGAGCGGAAGGAGGTCCTCACAACATACTCAACTCCTCACATGCCATCCTCCAGAATTTATTCCAGGGACAGAAGCCAAAAACACAAATCCAGTAAGTCACACAGTTGTAGTTATCTTATGATGAGAATACTGCAAGAGTAAAATGTTTTGATGCTGCTGATAAAATGCTATGTTAAAGTTCACTTGGCAAAATCCTTTTTGTTACTTCCATGAGGTCTTTTGTTCTGGCTCCAAAATTACGCTGTGTCGCTGTGTTCAACATAATAGCTAAAAAGAAATCTACTTGTTTCTTTTGTCTTGAGGTCATATTGCTTCCCCCAACCCCCAAATCAATAGTCATCTGTAAAATTTACCTAAGGGAAAATACGTTATCTTAGAGCTTAGTCTTAAATGCTGGAGAATTTGTAATTTTCTAGAATTTGTTAGATCTTGTGATGTTTTATCTGTGACCATTCCTAGCACAGACAAGGTTCTTGCATGTTGTTGATCCCCTTTAGGAGAACATGGTATTCTTTTAAATAGGAAATGGAGAGATCAATGCATCATCTTTTGGGTACTTGCACAATAGAAAATAGATGTATCCCTCTAGCCTGGTAGGATCTCCTGATAGCCAGCTTCCCTTCTACTGTGGAGGCATATGGTCAGCTCCGGTGGCATGCTTGCGTCCATGTGAGGAGGACATCTGGTCACTGGTCAGAGAGGCTTTTGAGAATTGGCTTTCTTTGTATAAGCTGTACTTGTAGGCATCCAAGGTTGCTTCAGGGTCACATGGAAGTGAGTTATGAAGAGATGTTGAGGTCACTTCAATGCACAGTATCACCTGGACAAGGGAGGGTTTAAAAGAGAAAAGGAAAGGAAAGAACAGCTCCTGACTTCTCACTTTCAAGTACCTGATCTGTGGTAGTGCCTTTCCAGGTAGCTGTGTCTGACACGGCATTCTACACCCCCTGTGGTCTCTTGCAGCTCTTGGGTTGATATCAGCCTCCGTAAAAATAGATGCAATTGATACGATGCTTCAGTAACGTTGATTGCCTCAACTTAGGCTTCCTCCCTCTTTGAGTATATGACAAAGGCAGAAGCTGAGAAGCTGGTTGGAGACCTCAGTGAGTGGGATATCTAGCTGTAGAGTCAGAGATGGAGATTTTTTTGCTCTGCAGTTGGTCCTTACTTCTGGCAAGGATGTCAGTCACTGGAATGAATAATAAACATTAATCATTTCACCTCTGGAAATGGCAAAGAAATGTCTCTGTGAGAGAGACCAAAGCGGTGACTCTGCCCGTTTGGTATGTCAAAGTCATGCAATCAAGGAAAAGAACGAACATTATAGACCAAACTGGATTAGGTTGCATTTCTTTGTGTCAGTCAGTAGAGAATGGAAGAAATAATGCTGTTTTAATGCTTTTTTAATAGGGGGCCTCCCTTTCTACACAAATAAGATTCTGCGAATGGCCAAGTATACCACAACATCTTTTACATCACTCATAGTGCAGCTATTCCAAATAATCTTGCTGAAGCTGGGCTATGATTGTAAAGGTACCTTTTGTTTTAAGATTGTCTTCTCTGTCCATCCACGATATCTGTGCCTTTGACGTGTGGGCATCTTTCTCTGTGGGCAAATTCTCTTTCACTGAACAATTTCCCTAGTAATCACTCTGGTTTCTTCCTTGCATTCACTTGCCCACTATATGCCTCTTTTTTTCCAAATAATCAGTATATAGGTTTGATGTACTGGTGTGTTAATTCTCTGTTTTCACGCCCTGAAATGGCACGGGTGATGTTGGAACTGTCAGCTGCATTATAGATAAACCTCATTGTTTCATATATTAAATCTTTAGAGGGTTTTTCTTTCTTATATGTTTACATGCTGTACCTGAAATTTATTTGATTGCTTTGATCACCTGTGCATATGAACCTTAAAAGAAGAACAAACCACAGTCTACTTTGGTGATTTGCTGTCATTTGCACTTTTAAGATATGTGTATTTTATGCATTCACTGATTTTGTCTCTTAGGCTTTTCAAGTACGCAGTAACCAAAGCTCTACGCTTTTTATGAATGCCAAAAAATATGTGTGTGTCACAACTGCATTTTCAATATTTACATTATATAAACACGTTCATAGGGCTACTAGGATTTTCTACAGCAACTGCAGCAAACATGGAATGGAATTCGTGTGTTAATTTGGCCTAGATCTATATATAATATGCATAAACAGCTCATAGGTTTCCAGTCATGTCAACACATTTTTATTATTCAAATAAAATTAAATAAATGGTCCACCCAATTAACAATCCTCTAGGACTGGAGTCCTGGGCATTTTCTGAGGACCATGTTGCTGTGGTCAAGCGTATATAGACCAGACCGGAAGATCTGTTATATATCTGAACATTCACCATATACAGTATTAGATTACAACAGCCTGACAAATTTGGACTGGCTGAACATTGCATCAAGTATGGTCAACTGCACGGGAATGGGATACAAGTGTTGTCTAAAACCAGACAATTTGGGAACAGAATTATTATTGAGGCTCTCTTAATAAAATTTGAACCTCAATTCCCTGTTCTCAATACCTGAACATGTCTTAATTGTACTGGACTGTATATTATCCCTCATTACTGTAAGTCACCTTGGGTCCTTTTCCAAGGAGAAAGGTGGGGTAAAAAAAAGCTCTAAAATAATATAGATACCAGTAAATAAATTATATCAAGAGAGATAATGGTGTTATTTTTAGTGCTTTCTGGAAGCCTCTGTTCTGTAAACCACATAGACTTGGCAAGTTACCTTTATATAATAATATATTGGTCATTGTGGAACACTGGCCCTTTAAAGTTACCTTGCCCAAGCTTGCTTATCTATCTGGTTTTGATTCAGGGTGTCTTTAAAGTTAGCTTTGTTTTAGTTTATATCTTGCTTTCCCTGATGAAGATAATGCAGGATATTGCCATCAAAAGCTTTGTTTATTTTAATAAGAAACATGTGTTGACACAACTGGAAACCTGTGAGCTGTTTATGCATAGTGTTCATCATGAAAGACTGAGATCTTCATATATATTATGCTTAAGAAAAATTTGGAATTGTGTTTTTCAAATCATAAGCTAAACCCCCTAAGCCATATGGGAAACCTGTTTTGAAGTCTTTAAATGTATAATAAAGCAGTTGTGATACAGAAAACTCTTATATGAATCATGTCAGACTTTGATTTGTCTAAGCAAATTTTATCAATACTGACTGGCAGCGACCCTTCAGGGTTTCAGTCAGAAGTGTCATCCTGTTCCTTCCTGGAGGCACTGGGAACAGGCTAAAATAGATTCTCTACCAAATGTGTTACAGCCCTTCCCAAAGCATAATGGTCTGAAGATTCGCCAGCAATGTGACCTAAACTGTGGTTGCACTGGTTCTATTTTCCCCATCAAGAACTGTTTTGGTGTTTACTACTTATGCTTATGGGAAATAGTATCCTGTAAAGGCTTTCTGTGACCCTCTTTCCAAATAAAGGGATGTCCCAGATAAAACAAAAGTTCTGCTCCCCTTTCCAAGAAATAATGCACAAACTTACTGCAGTGCACATCCAAACTTCTCTTTCAATGGGTGCCTCTCTCTTCTTTAAGAAATCTTTAAAGAAATGTGCATTTAACATTTCTGTGCTAGAGCTTTTGTTGCTGATGTTGTTTGTATGCTTATTGAAGCTTGTCTCTCACTAGACGTTGGCTTCAAATATTAAGTGCTGCAACAATAAACTTGCTCTCCTGGATTAAAGCAATATTAAAAATAAACGATGCTTTCAAAAGAGACCAAGAGGTACAGAAGGGTATGGGGGAAGTCACTGTACTGAGCAAGATGGATGGCATGCTAGCAAAATACTGATGACATTAGTGCAGAACCTAGTACGTTAAGGAGAATGAAGCTCTCATATGCTAGAGCCCAAAGAAGTGAATCAAAACCTTGTGCCCTTTGGTTTATGTTTGGTGGAGGGTGGGGAGAGCTCATGTAAGATCTGATCTTCCTTGGTTGTTTTCAAGATGTCTAGCAAAATAAATATTTGCAAGAAACATGTTACAAGAAATTAAATGTTCTTAACTATCCCCAGAAAGTAGAATTAAAATTAAGTCTCATGCAGCAAAGTAGAGCAGCATTCATATATGTTCTGTCAAAAAACTTCAAGGGAGAAACATGAATTCATTCTAACAAAGGCACGTATAAACATAGCCCTGGTTGGGCTTCATAGGGGCCACCTTCACTTTCTCAAAAAGAAAATGGTTGACTTTTAGTGTACAAATAGGAATGCCACTTATACAATGCAATTCAGAGATCAGCAAGACTTGAAATATGCATATCCGTTGGGATTTTAGGTTTGAGTATCCTTCATATCAACCACCCATGCTGTAAAACTCTACTGTCCTCTTTTCCACCTTGCCTGAGCACTTGCCTAGGAAGCTGCTTTTTTAATTTGCCCCAAAATTGGTTTTAAAAAAAAAAACTCCAAAAAATTAAACTGCACCTCCACGAGCAGTTGGGCGTACACATGGAAGTCCTGAAAGTTGCATCCGTCCCCTCCCCCAGCATGTGCAAATCTCTGTCCTTGTTTCCACCTGTCATTTCTGTGTTGCAGCTCATTCTGATTACTGCGGAAGCATGAATGTAAAAGAATATCTCAGGGAAGATGCCCACCTGGGCATGAATGGGGAATCCTTGTGTAAGTATGGTTTAACTTTTCATCGTATTTTTGTGGAACTTGGGTTAGAAATCTGGGTGATAAGGCAATTGTCCAAAGTTTTTTGGAGGCTGGAAAACCATTGCATGTTGCCCGCGATTCATCATCCTGCATTCAGAGGAAACTCTAGTTTGTATGTTTCATCGCTGCCTAAGTCTTCTGTACTTCATTAGCTACCTTTATAGATGCAACTATCAATCACAACAGTGATGGCTGACTTAGAACAGGGGTGTCTTGAGTGTTACAGGAAGTTGATATTAATAGCAGAGCATGGAAATGTAACATTTTTAACTACATCTTCAAAAATATCCAGGCAGCATGGCCCCTTTTCTGAGCTATAGTTAGTGACACATCAGGGCAAGGAAGGTTCCTTGTCTTTCTTCCATTGTGTTGTTGACTGTGAAAATACAGCAGAGTCCTAGAGGGTTAAGGCAGGTCCCTTTTGGAGTGTAGTTTTGTAGCCTCTTGCAGAACTAAACTGATGGGACAGAATGTGTAGCTATCTCAGACTAGAGTGTTATTTGGAAAATAACTGTGGTGTATCTGGCACATCCCTGTCTTGTTTGTTTATTTTACTGGTGAATGTGTTTATATTAATTCATTGTTACCACAACCAACAGGTGATGACTGTAAGGGGAAGAAACACCTTGAAACAAACACAACAGCCCACATGCAATCCTCAAGGTCTAAAAGGGTAGCAAGGACCATTTCGCACATCTTTTCCTCTGCAGGTTGACTTGCACCTTTTTAATTTGTTTGTATTTTAATTTCTTTTGCTTCTTCATCACCATCACAGTCTCTGTCATTAAACTCTCTGACTGCTTTTCCTAGAACTTGCTTGTAAAGTAGATTAGACTTACTGTTGTGATGACCTCTTAAGAACAGAGGCTCCATCAGCGATGCCCATCACCTCCTGCTATGATTTTAGGTTGACCCCTCATGCAAAGGAAGCTTGGCACAATTAATCCCCAGTCTGCAGATGTCGCAGACATGTCAGGAAAACCGAGCACTGTAGATTATTATAGCATTAAAAATAGACTGTGGTAGACAGAAAATGAGAATCTTTAGGAAGACTGTGTCTGGTAAAACAGAAGTTGAATATTGAAATTCTCATGTCAGAAATAAATTGATTATAGTCATTTCAGCTTTGAATTTAATAAATCTCCTAATAGCCATAGGTAGACAGGAGGTCATTAAAGGAGTGGAAAAGAGATTAATACCTCTCCTACCAATCCCAAATAGATTTTATGGTGAGAATGACCCTGGGTCTCAGCCACTGTGTTCCTGAGATAGTAAGCTTAGAGATCTTTTGTTCTTAAGGAGGCGTTAGTCCGTTTCAATGAAGAATAAAATAGAGAGGATCTTGTTGCCAAGCGGTACTTCCAAACCAGGAAGTCCTAATACAGTACTAAAACATACGAATACAGCGAGTGCAGTGAGTGATGCTGGAGTGGGCTTCAACATGGACTTCATTAACCTACCCACGTGGCTGCTTTTATTTCAAGCCCATTCATGAACATGGCTTCTTTGCCCCCAGTGCCTTTTCACTAATATAGAGGACAGTGCAAAATGTTAGATGTGTGTTTATTTGGCCGCAAGTCTCACTGCATTCTGTGGAGCTTACTCCCTGGAAAGTGCGCATAAGACTAAGTGACTTTGACATAACTTTTTAGGGTTAATGCACACATCAAGTGTCCAGAGGTGCATCCTTACATTTTTAGTATGCTATCTGGACCAGAATCCGATTATATGTATCTCCATTGCATCCTTCTTCTTTGCTGGAATCAGCACGTTCTTCTTCCTGGCCATGAAGCTCTGTTCTGGAGAGCTAGAAACCATTCCGGAGCAGGCTTTTGGCATGATGCAGGGCTGTACCAAAAAGGAGAAAAGAACAAAGCGCCACTTCTCGTAGTGTTAGATATGGAAGTATACCAATTATAACTTGGCCCTAGAAATATACTGTATATACACCGAATATAAGCTTAGTTTTTCAGCCCTAATTTTGGGCTGAAAAAAGAGGTCCTCAGCTTATATTCGGGTCAATACTTTTAGCCACTGAGGCAAGTTTGGGTCAGTGGCTAAAAGTCATTTTAAACATTGTGCGCCACTTCTCCTGACCCCCCCCCATGTTTAAAATGACTTTTAGCCACCAATTCAAGCACTTGCCTTGGTGGCTAAAAGTCATTTTAAACATCACACACACAGCCAGCTCACAAAGGAGGAGTAGCCAGGCCCTGCTGCATTTCCCACCCTAGGCTTATACTTGAGTTAATAAATTTTCCCAGTTTTTTGGGTTTAAATTAGGGGCCCCGACTTATACTCGGTTCGACTTATACTCGAGTATATACGGTAGTTGCCCTTATCATATACACCGTCTGCGGAACAATTCATTCTATATGTAGGTCCTCTTTTCCTCCTCACTTGCACATGAGAGGCTACTCTCCCCTAATGCAAGCACAACTTTCATTTGTTTTTAATGAGGCGCCTTCCTCCTGGTTGCATAATTGGAACTTGGAGATCACTGATAGAGGTGGGCATGACTCAAGTTGTCCTACTTTCCCAAAATGTGGATCGCTACCCCTCCGCCATTGAGTGGAGAGCTGCGGGAGGAGGCAAGGAGGGGGAAGTCCCTGCTACTGCCCGGAATGGCCAGCCGCCCAAGGAGGAGGAGGAGAAGGAACAGGCTAGCATGCACCAACATGTGAATGGGGCAGTTGGACAAGGAGTGCAGAGGGAACACGCAGCACCCAGAGTACTCTCATCACAGACACATTGCATTCGGCATTGGCCAACAGGATTCTAGCAAATAAGTAGATGAGCCAAACATAAAAAGATAATGAGGTGGGTGGCTGTTGTTCGCTTTCAGGTCTACCGCTGAGTGCAATGTGTGTCAAGGGCCACTCTTACGTTCTGATAATGAATTCTTATCTCCCTCCGCCAGCATTCTGCCCCAGCCCCACCACCAAATCTTGTTTCTTCAAATCACCTGGCAAAGTAGCTTTTAAAAATGATATGAAAAGAAGTAACTGCCTGGCTCACATACAAAAAATACTGACTCATTCATCTATTGAACTTAAAACGAGGAGAAATGTGTTAGCTAATTTTTCAAATGGTTCACCCACTAACCATTTGTTGAAAATTACTGTGAACTCATAAAACAAGGCACATCAAATAGTGTTGTTTGATTTTAAGAACCAAAATAGCTAATATCAATTAATTACTGGTTTTTTTAGCTGCCATAATGAATTAATTTGAAGAATTGTTCTCCAAGTTCTGTTTACTCATGTCCAAACTCAGCTCAAGCCTTTCTGAAAAATTTAGAACATATAATAGGGGTTTAGGATTGCCAGGCCTAGATAAATGAACCATTCTGTGCAATGAGATGTTACCTAACACTGAGCAGAAGGCAGGATAGAATGACCCTGGATCCTGAACTCAGTCCTCTTGAGAGGTTTAATGTGCCCTCAACATTCATCTCTGGTTTTGACAGCTTATCGCCTTCCTCTATCTCCACAGTTCTGTCTGTCTGAAATATCTGTGTTAAAACTGTCTCTTTCTAAATTGCTATAGTTGACTAGTTATCAAAGGTTTGCCTTCAGAATGATGTTGTAGCTATTTTAGTAAGCTGCTTTGTCATACTACTCCTTCACTGAAGTAATTTTCTTTCTCAAGACATGTAATTTATAACACGATTTGGTACATTTCTTGAAAGCAGAACTGTCAGAGTGAATGTTAGTCCATGATATTTTGTTACCTCTTATTTGTCTCTGTTGTGGTTCAATTCTTTATTCTATATATGGATTTGGAGTCAAATTGTGGAGAGTGTACCATGTTGGTTTTAACTGAAAATGGTTCCTGTTTTCTGTGTTCATATTAATCTGTATTGTACTAGGTTCCTTCTTGCTACATATGTTGCAAAGACTGGGAACAACAGGATGGTTTGTTTCCAGGAAGGTGTTGTCACTCCTTTGGCTGGCTGTTGTGTCTCCAGGTTACTATTGTTTGTCTGTGTGTGTCATAATGCTTTTGCATGAATAATTTGCATTTTGGATCACCCTGGCATTTTACAGTAGATAGGATCGGAGGATTAATGAAACTTGCGAACTTTGGAGCTGTTTCAAATGTTACAGGCCTTTTACACAGGAAGCGCTTTACTTAAACACCATGGGAATTCCTCACACCATCCAGATAACTTGATTAGGGACAGGAGCTGCAGATCCTTCAAGCCAATGGCCAGACACCTGGGGAAAGAATCTCCTTTCTAGAGATCCATAGGAGCCACCAACCCATTTCTAGTTCCTTCTGAGTCAATTTATTTATTATTTATTTATTTGTTGCATTTACATACTGCCGCATCTTCCTGTAGGAACTCTTGGCGGTGAACAATAAAAGTGGACAAGCCCTAATAGTATCTATATCCTACCTCCAGGACCTACTAGGGATTGCACTAACACAAACATGAAACTACATGTGGCCAGAAGTCCATATCCAGTTGTGAAAAGAGAGAAGCCTTTTAAAAAGCTCTATTAAGGAGAGGATACCTCCCCTGAAAGGACAGCTGCTACTTGAAGGGGCTTCTTCTTCTTCTTTTTCTTTTTTTTACCCCTTCTTAACCTTCTTACCTCACTATAGGATATGGCTCCAGGACACCAGAAAGAGCCTGGAGGCCATACGTGGGATTCAGGCCTGGTGTTTTACACCTCATCCTGTATTTACCCTAGGCCTGATGCTGCTCTAAGCGAGGGGTTCACATAGGGTGCTGTTTGAATATGAGTCTTCTCCCCACACTTCTGCAGGATCTAAACATCTCCTGTACAGGGTCATTACTCCTGGCCATGCAGTTGATCTCTCATTGCCCTACCCAGCCCTGCCTTCCTAGATCCCGAGAGCTCTGAAACATCTAATGAAAGAACAGATAATAAAAGTTGCATGTAGCTGAAATTACTTTTCACTGATCCATCAGTGGGCATTTCCACATTGCCTCCTAGAGATATGTTTTATTTTAAGCAGCCTTCAAGATTTGCTGACGTTGCTTGGTTGTTATAACCTGTTTATTTACAGATTTTAATAACCCAGCTTACCTATAGCATGCCTGCTAACAATATTGTTGGGCACATTTGTCTAGTGATAAAAGCAGATGGAAGCTGTTTGAAAGTTCTGGGTTTAGGTGTGTGTGGGGATGGGGGGTGAAGTTCCATGTAAGCTTGGGCATCTTGCTTCATCTCACTTTCCTAGGGTTTTCATCAACTGAGCGACACTGTGATGTGGCTTTGACATGCAAGAATCTTTTACAATTAGATAGATATGCTGCTTTACTAAAATCCTTGTTGCATGGCTTTGTACATTTATTTGTGTGTGTTGATTGAGCCACTAATAAGGTCAAGGTACAGTGGTGTGCTTCCACTGAATTCTATTGCCGCTACCACAGAATATCCTGCAGATAAGAGCTGGGTACAGTAAAGAGCGTAGAGGTGGGGTGGGGTGCAAAAGAAGGCTCTGTTCTACTAAGAACTGGAGAACAAAGTACACCACTGGATCTTGGCCATAGACCAAAATGCAAAAGTCCCATGAAATGATATTTTAAAAGCTGCATGTATGTGGTAATTTGCTAGTATCCATTTGCTCCAGAAATCTCTGTTCCAACAATATTCTTTCTGCAATGTTTTTCTGTGTGTGTTTGGCTTCTTCTTAAGCCAGTGGTTTTCAAACAATGTTCCAGGGAATTATGTCCATGGCAAAAAAAAAAAAAAAGGCAGTGGTAGTAGGCAAATCAGTTTGTTGTGACAGATGAACCCTTGAGATGTGCAGTTGTAGGAGAGTATTAGTTGCAGCCTAGAATGCACTTAAGCTTGCCCAGGACCACAATGAAATTCAGCTGGCCCACTTGTCATCATTTTGTTTTATTTGCCAGATTTTAGCAGTACAGCCTCATTCAGAATAGCTGACAATTATATCAGAAATAACAACAACATTTCACTACCAGTTAAGGCCAAAATTGGAGTACAGTGGTACCTTGTATAAAGGAATTAATTTGTTCCAAATGAAATTATGTTAAGCAAATTTTCCTTTATACAAATTCCCATAGGAATGCATTGAAAACGGAGTAATCCCATTTTTATGTTGTATGGATTCTCCCCATAGGCGATTATGTTAAGCAAATTTCCCCTATCTCCAGAATTTTTTATGTTGCACAGATTTTATGTTATACAAGCTGTTTGTTATACAAGGGTCCACTGTATCATATAATAGGCTAGTGTTGGCGAATCTATGGCACGGGTGCCAAAGCTGGGACATGGAGCCCTTTCTGTGGACACGCGACATCACTCCCTCACAGCCATGGCACTTCCCCCTCCAATGAGAGCATGCCATTGAACTCCGTGCCGAGAGCCAGGTGAAGAGGAGGCAGTGCTTTCTGGGCTCCTTCATAGACCCAGTTTACTCTCCAGCCATGCCGCTTTTGGGATGCCCAGCGCGCCGTGGCTGGAGAGTAAGCAGGGACTACGAAAGAGCCCACAAGCTGCTGCCACTCCCCCTGCCTTTCCTGACGGTGTAGCACCCCATCCGCCTCTCGGCCCAGGGCAAAGTGGCAGATGGGGCACTACCGTTTGGGAAAGCGAGGATCAAAGAGCAGTTTTTTTCAATCCTCGCTTTCCCCGAAGGGTAGCACCTGAAACATTTGTAACCCGGGGTACCATTGTATTCACGTTAAACTGCATATTGGCACTTGGTGAAAAATAAGTGGGTTTTGAATCGCCGTTTGGGCATTCGTTCTCTAAAGGGTTCGCCATCACTGTAATAGGCTAATCAGAATAATAAATAAATACAACAGTTGAAACAGTCCATTAATGATTGATTTTAGAGGTCTTGTAGGAATCTTGTCTAGGTGTCCTATTCTTGTATTAACTAACCAGACCATAGAACATGCGCTGGAATCTCTTTGTAATCCCCAGCACACTCACTTGCATGGAGAACTTTCCCTAAGAGCTGAAAAGTTTGAAAACTGCTATCCAGAGTGATTCTGTTACGTGCCTCAAATCAACCCGATATCTGTTCTCCTCTAGGGAAGGCAGCTGCTGGAGTGTTCTGGTGGCTTGGAACTGGGTGGTATCAACTTGTTACCCTGATTTCACTACTGAATGTGTTTCTTCTTACAAGGTCTGTAAACATTTTGTACAAGATTTGAGCTTTTCTCAGGTTTCGGGTATGAGGTTGAGGGTTCATGTTTGTAGATGAAGTTGTTTATTGCAACACTGAGTGGTTTTAGATGCCACAGTAAACCCTGCTTCTAAAAACGTTGTGACTTCCAAAGGCACCATTCAAAAAAGAAAACTCTTTGGAGACTGCTAAAAGAACCTTACTCAGTTGTGTCCTGTTACCTAACGAAGCTGTTGCTCTCTGTATAGGTGTTTAAGTGGCAAACAAATGGTCACAGTATTATTGTCATCACTTGAGCAACACTAGACTATGGGTGATGCCTTCATAGGTGGCTAGAAGTGGGGGGGGGGGAGTTGCTGAGCTTTCGAGAGCAAGCCCTCTTTTTCAAAGCAAGTATAGAAGTCCAAACATGGCAAGAAGAGGGCGACTAAAATGATTAGTGGGCTGGGGCACCTCCCTTATGAGGAAAGGCTAAAACATTTGGGGCTCTTTAGTCTGGAAAAAAGGCGCCTGAGGGGGGATATGATTGAGCCATACAAAATTATTCAGGGCACGAGTAAAGTGGATAGAGGGAAGCTCTTCTCCCTCTCACAAAATGCCAGAACTAGGGGACATACACTGAAATTGAGGGCTGGGAGAGTTAAGAACAGACAAAAGAAAATATTTTTTCACCCAGCGCATTGTTAGTCTGTGGAACTCCCTGCCACAGGATGTCGTGATGGCATCTGGCCTGGATGCCTTCAAAAGGGGATTGGACAGATTTCTGGAGGAAAAGTCCATCACAGGTTACAAACCATGATGGAGATGTGTCATCGCCAGACTTAAAACCGGGGTACTTCAAGGACCAGGTGCAGGGGAGTGGTACCAGGAGACAGATATCTTGTCTCATGAGCTCCCAAACGCATCTGGTGGGGCCATTGTGAGATACAGGAAGCTGGACCAGATGGGCCGTTGGCCTGATCCAGCATGGCTCTTCTTATGTTCTTATGGATGTAATGTGCCAGGAGATTGTTCTTAAAAGTTCACTTGGCATGATGGACAACAGGCTTCTTCTTGGAAGGCAGAGGGCAGCATGGTCCAATGGGGCTGGACTTTACAGGCCAGCTCAAACAAAGAGCGGCATGGTATGGGCACCTCCCTCTGGCTTACAACCATCATCTCTCTATTGGCTCTTCGAAGCATAGAGCTCCTGGTTGGCCAGAGGTGGGGTAGAAGCAGGAGGTTAATGGGGGGAAAAACTGCTCTCGACTAGGGGGTGGAGAAGAAAGTTAAAAATTAAAAAATGTCCCACTAGGACCTAGTGACTAGGTAGATGCAATTAAGACCTAATTGAAGGGAAAATAATATCACAGTACCTAGTGTTAATGTCCTGTTGCTGTAGATGTTTCTTTCGCCGCCTTCATTGTGGAGGCGGCTCTTTTGTGGTATCTTGTTCCATTGCAGTAAAAAAAAAAAAGAGGTTTGGAGCTGTGCAACCATTAAAACAAAAGCAAAACTAGACTATGGGTGACACCTTCATAGGCTTCTAGAAGAAGCAAAAAGTTGCTGAGATTTCAAGAGTAAGCCCTCTTTTTCAAAGCAGGTATAGAAGTCCAAACATGGCAAGCGATGTAGTTGCCAGGAGAGAGCTCTTAAAAGTTCACTCGAGAATACATGGTGCAGTTGCTAGTAAGTCAGAAACGTAATTGGTGTTAGAATCAGTCAGTCTTTACAGTTGAATGGTGAGCATACAGATAAAGATACAGATAGAGTTGGATATATCAATATTGAGGGGATTAATTGCAGTGGCATATTTGTTGACACTGATGTCCCTGGATTTTTTTTCTTCCAGATGCCTTCCAAAGATGTTCAGGTTGTTGTTATTTCTTCTTCCACTGTTGCTGTTGCTAGGTGAGTGGGCATGTTTTGGCACGCCATCTTTCCTGCCCAGGGCTGAGTGCAAAAGAAGCATCAAGCTGCACAGTTATTTATAATTTAACTATCACTGGGTGTCTTCCTTTCTGAGCGAGATCCACATGGAAAGAGCAGAAGAAACAAAGCAGTGCAGGATTCTTAAAAGGCGCATGTAGAGTGGGATTCTTGAGAAAAAGTATTCAGCTGCCAAGGATTTGGCAGTTTCCTGTATAGAAGAAAGGGATAAAATCAAAAGCAGGGGTGAGACTGGAATCTCATTTTCGCAGGAAGATGGAAAATCTCACTGATATATTGAGAAATCTTGGCAAGGAAACTTGTTATAATGAGAGTCAGAAAATGCCAAGAATGAGATTTCGAGAGTGTGTATGTGGCCTGCACAACCTGTGATCCACACCTATCAAAAGGATCCAGATTAACCTCTTTCTGCTCCATGTGTACGGGATGGGACACAAGATCAGGCTCTTAAAGGAAAAAGCAAAAAAGCAAAGTGTTCTGCTTACATACTGCCCCATACCACTTCAAGTAGTGAGCCGTTTACAGTTTTAATTACAGTAATGCAGGCTACACACTGCCCCCCCCCAGCAAGGTGGGTACTCATTTTACCGACTCGGAAGGATGGAAGGCTGAGTCAACCATGAGCCTGCTACCTGGGATTGAACCCCAGGTCGTGAGCCCAGGTTTAGCCACAGTGCAGCTGTTTAACCACTGCACCACGAGGCTCCCCTACAATGCAGGGGGGGGTGTTTTCAAGGCACATGCATACTGCTGTATACAACTTATATGAGTTTTCATTGGAGAGCAGAATACTGTATATTCATTGGATTTGAACAGGTTTATGTATTGAGAGAGAGAGAGAGAGATTTATATTACAATGAGGGGGCTTTGGAGAAGAGATGTATTAAAAAGCATAAAGGTGGACAATAAATCACTAGTGGAAATATTCCTAAAAGATAACCGAAAACCCCTTAGCCAATTTCAGAAGGAGAACAAAACCTGCATTTTGGGGACTTGTGCTAGCAGATTTTTGTGTGGCATAGGTCTTTTGGGGGGCTGTACTAGAGGTCTCTTCATGAATATGTGCAGTGATTTAGAAAATTAGTAGCCTGTCTATGGGGAGGGGGTTGCATGGTTTAGAAAAAGGGACTTAAGAAACGGCAGTCACCCAGTGTAGAGCACAATTGACTTTTGGATCCAGTCAAAGGAAATATGGTCAACGTTGCTCTTTAACTCGACATTAATGGATGCCAAGTTAGAATCCAATTGTTGAATCTGTATAGTAACCAAAATAGTACTTATGAAAAATAGTTAGTTGGTAACTTACATAAGTAGCAGAGGTGTAACGGACTGCTAATTTGGGGAAGCGGAAGGGTTATAAGTTGCACTAGGAATTTATATCCAGTCACAATATCATTCAAGGGCTGTTTATAGGGAGTGCCACAGCACTCTATGGTTTCATACGTAACCTACTGAGGGAGTGAAACGTGGGACCCTTTGTGTACAAAGCATGTGTCCTGTGACTAAATTGTGCACCATTGTCCTATTGTCCTAGCTACCCTGAGCTCTTAAGAGGAAGAACACAAATAAAATGGTATAATTGTCATCATCTGCTGTTAATTACTTCACAGAACTTCCCTTTCCAAAGTCACGAAATCTGAGTTTTTCTTCATAACGGGACCTTTCTTTTCAGTACAGGCATTTAACCACTGTGCCTCGTGGCGCAGTGGTTAAATGCCTGTACTGCAGGTAAAACTGTGCTCACGACCTGGGTTCAATCCCCGGTAGCAGGCTCAAGGTTCACTCAGCCTTCCATCCTTCCGAGGTCGGTAAAATGAGTACCCAGCTTGCTGGGGGGGCAATGTGTAGCCTGCACACTGTAATTAAAATTGTAAACCGCCCAGAGACCACTTGTAGTGGTATGGGGCGGTATAGAAGCAGAAGCAGAAGCAGAACTTTTCATTTACTTTTTTTCTTGCTCTCATCTTGCCTCAGGCTTATGGCAGTTGGGTCTTGATGGTCTCCTGTCATTACTGCCAGCTTTGAATTGGACAAGCACACATGGAACGTACAGGTGGGAAGACTCTGCAGACGTCATGGGGCTTCCGCCAGATTCGTTGCCTATTCTGCAGCATCCTGATGTAAGTTATTTATTTATTTCAATTTTTACCCCACCTGGTAGTGTATACACACTACTCTGGGCAGCTTACAAATGGCAAAAAGTTGGGCAATACAATAAAGAAACATAATATAAAACAAAATGAAGCCAGACAGCAATCGACGTAAAATATAATATCTATTTATATATCTATGTAAATTTTGTATGTATAGGCTTTTGTACTAATTGTTTCACACAAATAAAATAAAGCTCAGCTATCTGGAACAGTTAAGAACATATCTGAAGGGGTTGGTGGAAAGTGTATTCCAGTGCATCTGAGTGGTACCAGATCTGATTGGGAGGCTGGGGCATGAGGAGGAGATTTATAAGCTTTCCCTGAATGATGGACTACCATGTGTATTTTATATGAATCTATAGGTTCACATTGACTTTGTGTTTATAAGTACTTATAACCTCGTAGCTTTAATGTAATGTTGTCTATTAATGCTATAAGATGTCCCTCAATTCCTTGTTCTCAAATACTTGAACATGTCTTAATTGTACCGGACTGTATATTATCCCTCATTACTGTAAGCCACCTTGGATCCTTTTCCAAGGAGAAAGGTGGGGTAAAAATAGTCTTGAATGAATGAATGAATGAATGAATGAATGAATGAATGAATGAATGAATGAATGAATAAAAAGACTCAGGCATGGCTCTCCTATACCTCAGCCACATTGTGATTGTGATTGTGTTGTAAGTGATTTACGTCAAATACACATACACAAAATCTCTGGATTCCACATATATAAGCAGATCTCTCTGTTCAAATGTACAACAAATTCTCCACTTTGGTATTCATCAGCTATATCCTTTTGATTGATTTCGCTTGAATGAAGAATGGGCTTTAGACACTACCCACTCCAGTTTGTTATATTATGTTATTCCTTAAACTTGGCTGTTGAATTTTAAGCTGCTTCACTTCTAATGTAAGAAATAAAGAGAACGGCCCTTAAGATCTCAAACTGACTTCTCAAGAGGCTTGATAGCCCCATTGCTACTAGGTTTTAGGTGGATAGTAAAGTTGAGTTTATTTCATCAGGCCTTCGAATCATACAGCTAGTCAAAATTAACTGTCTGTTGTTTCAGTTCGTTCCAGACCATGCTAAGGTTTTTAATGTTAATTGCTTTATACTTGTAGTGTTGTGAAGTGATTTTACTGTTGTAAATCAGCAGTTCTCAAGCGGGGTGCCGCAAGTGTATGCCGGGGTGTCGCGGCAACAATATTTTTACTAAGGGGGTAAAATTAACTAAACTTTCCATAAACATAAACGAAATAATGAAAAATTCATCCAAACAGTTTCATTCATCACATTTAAGACAACTGAGTATTAAATTTGCACTGTTCTTTCTTCTTAAGTATTCAAGCCACTTTAAGGGTAGCTGTGCCGTGAAATATTTTTAGCCCGAGAAGAGTGGTGCGGGGGGGGGGGGAGTTTGAGAACCCTTCTTGTAAGTGATCTTGAATGGTTTTCTAGAAAGGTGGGGTAAAAACCAATCAATGTCATTTGTAAACATTTTAGGAAAGCCTAAAGGTTTTTGATGGAAGTCGTATACATGAGCTGGAGAAGCAAATGGCCTTAATGTCTGAGAAATGGCATCACCGGGACAAAGAGTACAATAAAATGCTGCTTCTGCTGCAGAACTTTCAAGATCAAGTTAGTCATATGAATGACAAAAGTGAAATGTTGATACTCATAAAAAACATAGTAGACCAGCACCTTACAGAGTTGAGATCTGATGCACCAACACAATCTAAGGTAATTTTGTCTGGAATTATCTCTCGCTACTTGGCAATTTTACCACAATCATTATAGACTTCTCATTAAAAGATCCAGTAATGATTTTGTTGTAGGAAGACAAATGATACAGGAAATTGAATAGGAAGTACACAGTTCATATTATGATTATTAGCCCCAGGAGCAATGCCATTATCCTTCTATTAGAGCAAACAAGTTGCTTTAGAGTAGACTGAAGATATCAAGATTAAGGGAAAAAATGCCCATTTTCATATGAAACAAATATGCAGTGTGTTCGGTACAAATTACTAGTAGCTTGGAGTTGAGTCCCTGTTTAAGCAATAAGGCAAAGAACAATAATCTGTTCTCCCATGCCAAATGGTGGTTGGTGAGTCTCGATAACAGCTTTCCCTACTTCTCCATCCTTGCCAGGGGTTTCAAAAGCATTTTGTGCTGCAACACTGGAGAGAGAAAAGCTATGTGTCTACTGTTGAAAAGGATGGGAGAAGGGGGTACTGTCCAAACTTAGAAAGCCACGGACAAGCTCTTGGCTGTGAATTAAAGGAGCTTTTTGAATTCCTGCCTGTTTGAACACAGATGGATTCTAGTCAAAGAACAAAATGCACTTTTTGATCACTGGCCAAAATCTCTTTTGGATTCGCACAGCATAAAAAAAGTGATTGTACAAGCAAGTCTACCCATGCTTTTGCACAACCGTTATACTTCCTCTGCTTCCTTTGTTTAAGGAAGCAATTGCAGATGTGGTTGTGTGTTTGAAAGCAAGCTATCAGTGCAAAAGTCGGCTCAGTTGCTTTGTTTTTTTCTAATCATATTTTGCTCAAAGGCAAACAGAATTGAATATGTCCTCTGATCCTTCTGCATTGGTCCAGCTTCCTACAATGAGAGATGATCCGGCATTGCATTCTTTAATTTCAAGGGTTTCTTGCTCTCAGTCTTGTAACAAACAAATAACACAGTGCCTTTAAAAATTACCCCATTTTGTCTTTAAAGCATGATTTCATGGCCTTGCATCAAGAACATGAAAGACGTATTGTTGCTGTAGAAGATCTCCTTGCGAAACTCTCTGAAAAATCTGAGGTAAATGGTCTACTCTTATTAAATTGTTCCCTAATGAAGGCTGTCATTCTATGCACACTTGATAGACTTAGTTCGTGGTGGAATCCACACCATGCTTTGAAATAAATATGCTTGAGAAGATTTTTCCACTGGATTTCCCAGTGGGGGGGAAATCAATAAAAAGAAAAGGGAAGATCTCTTTACCTATTTCAGCTCTTTCAAACGCTTCAGATTTCCCAGTAGAAAAAATCAATAATGGATGGACAAGCCAATAACCTTTGTGGCATCCTCACTTGGTGTAATGCCAGAGGTTCCATGGTAGAAGCTCAGCAATGGAGGGAATAGATTTTTAAATCCCCCCCCCCCAAATAGTATTGACATAGGAAGAGAGACTATGGTAGCCTAGTGGCTGCAGTGTTGGGCTCGGAAATATGAAACTCAGTCTCAGATCCTTCCTCATTGAGAACCTCGGTTGGATGGCCTTGAGGAAATCATAATTTGTCGACTGAACCAAATTCACAGGGTGGTTGTGCATGGACGTGTTCCAGAAATCTCAAATTCACAAACCAGAATTATTTCCCAAGCATTATCATTTCTTAAAATACAACGTGGCACTTTTATACAACGCGATCCAGCTTAATACCCCCCCCGCCCCCCCCCCGCCCCCGAATTCTAAAAGTGAAGAAATGTGCCGGGATTAATGCAAGAGAGTGGTTTCAGTCAATCAAGATTTACTTCTGGATAAGAATTAGAGAGAAAAAGAGAAGGGCTTTTCACTTGCAAAGAGGCCCAAGTGAAAATAAGTTGATGGACCTCAAGTTTCTGCCCTGTGGTCTGCAGGCATCTGGGAGGCCCATGTGTGAGATACAGAAGGTGGCCTATGCGTTCCTTTCTTGTCATTCCACCCTCCCATAGCCATATGTTGTTAATTAATGAGAGTTGGATTACAGTAACAACCACCTTACAGTAGTTTAAGAGGGATTCTCTTAAGTCCTTTGAAAGCTCCCTATTCAAGGCCCAGAGCTGCCGCTTCCTCCTCAAAATGTTGTGAGACTTACAAAATGGTCCCGTGAACTTTAAATGATGACTTGCAATGTATATTCCACTGCCTTCCCTTCTGCTCCCCCAACCACTCATCCCAAGTGTCTGTTATGTAGGTATCCTTTCTTCTCTTTCCTTCTTTAGGTATTTTGATTAAGAGCATAAGGACTTATGTGGCCCAGTTATATTTTATTTTTGTTTTTTTTCAGGGGATCCAAAAGGAACTTGAGTCAACCAAAGCAAAAACATCTAGGTATGGCTACAGGTAGTATGTTGCATTTTGACTCCTGCTGCTAAGAGGCAGGGAATGTCTTGGGAAGCAGCCCGATCACATCCCCCAACACCGCTTGCCCACCGCTCGCCCACGCTACTCCGAGAAGTCTCGGGGCTGCACGGGCAAGTGGCGGCGGGGGGTCAGATACCCCAACACAGCTTGCCCGGGCTGCTCTGAGAAGTCTTGAAGCAGCGTGAGCAAGTGGCGGGGGGGCATCTGATCAGCCCCTGCCCCCCAGGCCCCACCTGACCTGCATCCACATATCATAGATTTTCAGTCATTGTGGGTCAGGTGGGTCCCTAACCCCCGCGATAGGCAGGGCGTTACTGTAGTTTTACTGTTTGAAACCTGACTTGTGTTAATTTGTGGTGTTGCAGTGACAGAGATGAACAAAACCAGCACCTCTTATCCAAGATTAAACATCTAGAACTTGAGTTGTTTCACATGAAATCAGAGCTGACGAACTCACAGAGTCTGAAAACTTGCTGTGACAAAATGGATACAATTCATGAAAAGGTGGGTCTAAAAGAGATGCCTAATAAAATGGAAAATGTTAAACTTGTGTACTCATCAACAGATGAAGCAGATTTTGTATTTCACAAGATCATCTACAAGCACATGATTGGCTCACCTAGTTACTACATCATCTATAATTAGTAATCTAACATCTTTTGTTATCTATCCCTGACAATTCTGTTAATAATAATGATAAAGAGGGTTAAATGTTGCAGGGCTAGAATTGGAAGAGAGGGTAAAGCTCACTTAAGGCAGTCGTGATAGTTTCGTGATGGGTTGCTTTATCAATTACCTAGAGGTGAGTGTTTTATTTTGGAAGGGGTCTGTCTGGTTCCGGAATGAAACACAGCAGCACAGCTGCTGTTCGGTAATGGGACCCACCTTCCAGCACGAATTCAACCAGTCTCTTACCTTGTTTTGTGTCGCATGGGGCTAAACCCCAACAAGGAAGCAGCCTCTGACGCGTCGTCTTTTACTCTCCCTGGTGCTGGCCAGTCAGACAGGGAGGCAGGGTGATGCATGTTCCCTGCACAGCTCCTGGTTGCCCAGTGCCAGGGGGAATGAAAGATCACACGTCAGAGGCTGCTTCCTCGTTTGAGTTTAGCCCCATGTGACCCCAAACAAGGTAAGAGACTGGTTGATTTCATTCTGGAAGGTGGGTCCCGGTACCAAACAACAGCTGTGCTGCCGTGTTTTGTTTCGGAACCAGACCCCTTCTGAAATGAAACCCCCATGTCTACAACAACCCATTCATTTGAAATAATTACTTAAACAATAAGTCTGGAAATATAGCCATTATGGTATTTTGAAAGTGATCTGAAATTAGCAGTGTAACTTATTATACGATGCATTTCTAGGTGGATGCCCAAGTCAAAGAGTCTGTCAAGTTCATGCTGTTTGGCAACCAAGAAGGAGACTTGCCAGAATCACTGCTTCAGTGGCTGAGCTCCAGATTTGTGAGCAAGAATGACCTGCAGGTTTTGCTGCAAGATTTGGAGTTGCAGATCCTCAAGAAGATAACTCACCACATATCTGTCACAAATACAAAGTCAACTTCTGAAGTCGTGACAAGCGTCATGAATGAAGCAGGGATCGCGGGCATCACTGAAGCGGTAAGCAAGATGGAAAAACCAAGATTACTTTTGAAATATTACCTTTGAAAACATGCTAAATTCAGTAGAGGCCTTATAAAGCAAACTTCTTTGGCAGAAAGTGCCCCCTTGTGAGTGCGCAGCATTCACTGATGTACCACAGTGCTGAAGTTCAGTGTTGCAAATTTCCTTCCAATTTCTCAGTTGCTCTTACTGTTTATGTCTATATTTTCAGCAAGCACACATCATTGTGAACAATGCCCTGAAGCTGTATTCTCAAGACAAGACTGGCATGGTAGACTTTGCTTTGGAATCTGGAGGTAATTCAGATGGGACCATGTGGTATGTCGTCCCCCCCCCAGGCTGTTTAAAAGGCAGTGTGCAATATTTTTTTTAAAATGCAAACCCCAGATCTAGTTTTGATTGCATACATATTTAGGTGGCTATCCCCAAAAGGGCAATTTCTACGGTGGTCTCAAAATTCTAGAACTCTTTCCTAGTCGTGTTCGCTTATAGTCCCTAAAAGTCCGTCCCACTGCTTAGCATGGTAAGTTGCACCAGAGAAGACCCATTCAATCAGGGGAGTTTAGTGAGTCAACTTCTCCGTAAATTCAGTCGATGCCATCCGGCATACTTAGTTGTTACTTGCTGTGATGAAGAGAGTCATAACTAGGGTAGGACCCTTTGAATCAATGGAACTGACCAAGTAGTTGACTCACCAATTCCCCGCCAGTCCATGAGGTGTAATCTGATGCAGCATACTACAACTGAGCAATAGGATTTCAAAACACTTACTGAATCTGTAAGCTAAATTTGCTCTGTTAGGCCTTTCAGTGCTTTTAGCTGGCGTATACATATGCACTTGCTCTCCTTGTTTATCTTCAGGCTCTTTTATGATGGTCCTGTTTGATTCTAAAGAATGTGTTTCTGTAAGCTGCCTTCAGGCCATTAGTCCAAAGGCTGTGCTACTAATCTACCAAATGAATACCTCCTCTATTAAAAGGCTTTGGCTCAGACACTAATAAGGCTCAAAAAAGGAAAAGAGTGGGTGGGGCGTAGACAGAAGGAACCAACCCTAGGTTGTTAATGGCCAGATGCACTACAAAACAAATCCACTTTTCGCCTTTAGAAACTCGATAGACTGCCTTAGCGATACAGCCAAGTGGTTTCAGTTCAACATGTTGATGTTATAATTACTAATTACTAATAAAATCTTAATTCTTCATAGTGAGGCTTCATGATATTGCTAGAGCTTTGGGACTCCTGGCCCCCTTCAGTAGATACACTAAATATTACTTCACAATATTATCTTGCATTCCCCCCCCCTCCCACCTCTCTTAATGAAATTAATCCATCACCAAGGAAAATAATGGTTTCTGGGCTTAGTTAGGCATTGATCACACCAGGGAAATGTTCCACGATGCTTTTCATACCTCTGTTGTACTGAATCACAGCCATGGGATATACTGTATATATACCGAGGTAAGCATACCCATTCCTTTTAACGTTACCGGTTCATTTGCTTTGTTATGGCCAGCTACACCACAAAACTAATTTTGTTTTCTCATGCACGCGATGCCTGCCCATGCCAGACAGTAAGCAAGGAAAGTTTTGCCCAGCTGGAGAGAGCTAGTTTGGAGGGGGAAGTCCCCAGTAGGGTAGTCAGGTTTGCAGATAAGACTCCCTACCCCTTCCATCACCTGGGCCAGCTTGGCTGCACCCACACATGGCCAGCCGGTGCCGCAAGGTAGGAACAAAAAACTTGGCCCACTGCCCAGTCTGAAGCAGGGAAGGAGGAGGAGAGATTGGGAGGAGGCAGCTTTGGAGAGCATGAGGAAGAGAGGGGGAACAGACCCGATAAGGGGCTTCACACAAGCAACACCAGCAAGGAATGTTTCAATACCTCATCAGTACAAAATAAAACAATCTTCCCAGCTGGCTAGGAAAAGGATTCAGTAATGGCTGTGTCTCTTATGACCAGTAATTTATGCAATGATCTAACTGGGGAAATACCATGGGAACATTTGCCTGGTGTAATCATGGCCTGAGTTAGTAGGAACCCTGGTTAAGAAGGGAATAGATTTCCCTTTGCTCTTTAGGGAGAGGTGATGGAGAATTCACTGCCAAAGGGGAAAGGAGTGGGCGAAAGGAGCCACTGACCTGAATCAGCTCCTATTTTCTTAGTATGCGAGCTAAAGATGCACCATCGTATAAACAAATCTTACTGGGTACCTGTTTGTGTGTTTCATTGAGGTGGCAGCATTTTGAGTACCCGCTGTTCAGAGACTTACGAGACCAAAACAGCACTAATTAGTCTCTTTGGAATTCCTTTGTGGTACTTCTCTCAATCTCCTCGGGTTGTGATCCAGGTAATTAAAACATTGGTGATTTTAAAAACTCTTTTTAAGAAGGCATATATCTGTATTAAAGGCACAGGATGTTTAAGACCTTTGTTCAGGAGTTACTGTGATTGTGCCAGCTACAGGTAAGCTTATTGCTGCTTTGTGGAGAAATGGCTTGGATGGAGCTCTTTTTTTCCCACCGCTCGTGTCCTCTTCCTTCAGTGTTTGATAAAGAGGATTTAGTCCTGTACATTTGTGGGGCACACAAACCATGGCATCATTTAGTCTTAATCCCTTTTTTTAGTTTTTCATCCCGACAAACTTTCAGACTATCTGGTGAGAATTCTATGATGCTGCTCTTGCATGCAGAATTCCTTTTATTGCTATTTAGCAAGATCATGTGTAGTTGAATTTGCTCACAATTTGTAATCCCAGGCAATTGGATTACAAATCACTTTCCTGAATTAGGGCAAAAAAGACCCCAGATACACTGCCATGAATTCTGGGGTGCAGCACTTCCACTTGTGTGTACCTGTTTCAAGTCCAGGCTTTCAAGTCTAGAGATTTGGCCCCGACTTCTTGTATGCTGTGGCAACTGACAATGTAGGTCAGACACATGCTGGTTATAATGCAAATTAGTCCTGACAGGTAACGATACACTGGTGCACAGATCTTATGTGGGGATTTGTTAACTTTGCTGCATTGAAAGAGAAAGCTTCTTCTATTGGTAACAACAGTGTGGTTGCTGTCCTCGAAGTGTTAGAACAAGATTAGTCCATAAATGCTGAAGTTTGAGGAGATAATTGTTTTATAGAGTCAGCATATGAAAACATACTTAAGTTCTTATTTTTACATCACTGTAATATTGAATTATTGGTTGAAACGACTTAACTGCAAAGTTTCAAAAAGCACAAACACTGTACAACCATTGACACATTCTAATTTTGCACTACCCAATGCAATGTTTAGATCGTGCCATTCATCACTTTTCTTTCTCCCCCCCCCCCCTTTAAGCCTGATATGTATCCTGGAAACTGCTGGGCTTTCAAAGGATCACAGGGGTATCTCGTTGTCAGGCTTTCTGTGATGATCTACCCTACAGCTTTCACCCTGGAACACATACCAAAAACACTATCTCCAACAGGCAATATTACCAGCGCACCAAAGGACTTTTCAGTATATGTAAGTTTCAACCCGAGGCCAAAAAAAAAAAAAAAAAAGGAAGGTGGTTTGTTTGCGTTCCTCTGCCATTCTTTCAGGATGTTCAGTGATGGTGAAAGGTTTTCTAAATATAGCAGTTTGTTGCCTTACTATATAACCTCTGCCAAACAGACCTGCTTCAGAACTCGTCCCTGGGAAATGTATTTGAGATCTCTTATAAGGCCCCATTGCGTACCCAAATAGGTTACACAAAAGATCCTTCAGCAATACCTATTAATGGGAAAATAGGAAGTTGAACTTTTAAGTCTGTGTATTTTCTGTTAAAATACAACTGGAAAGTTAAGATGTATCTCTTCATAATAAGCTTGTCAAGTACACAGCCATTATTATTGTTACGTCACATTTTATTATTTATTATTACATCACAGTTGTCCTGAGGCTTTGATGCAGTCTTAGTAAAAGCCAAGCATTAAATGGGACACTTTAGTTCTCCTAAAAGTAGTACCATGTGTGTGCATGTATGTGTGTTCACGCCCATCATATACTTTCTCTGTTTTCTCTGGTGTGTCACTGTCAATATATTTTTTAAAAAGGCCTACTTAGAATAGTATTTTTGCATCTATGCATTTACCAAATTTGCTTCAGTGTGAAACAAATTTATAGGGGTTACAATCCACATCTTCAGACGCTTTTGTGTCATTACTGAAATAGGCAACCAAGACTACCTGTGTGAAAAGATTTAAGAAAAACAATTCTTATATTCACGTCTTCCCTAGCAAGACACGAGAGAAACGTTAACCTTTTTCTTTTGTCAGGGTCTAGAAGATGAGTATCAGGAAGACGGTGTGCTTCTGGGGCAATATGTGTATGAGCAGGATGGAGAACCATTGCAGATGTTCCAAGTCATGGTATGTCAGCATCCCTAGAACACACATTTGTGGAACTAAATATCTGATTTAGTATGCTGAGTTTGTTTATTGGAGGCTATTACTGAGATCAAGGATACCAAGAAAGAAAGATAGTTTCTTTCCAAGTGCTATCAAAATGTTGAGTAATTTTTACTCCTTTTCTTCCTTTTTAAATAATAGGTTATATTGTGGTGTTGTAATGTGTTTTTATTGTTGAATATATGATTCTTATATTTCCTTCTTATATATGGAGAACATTTTTTTACCAAAACAAAGTCTGGGTGTGTCCAATATTTGGCCAATAAAAGGCTTCTGATTCTAATTATATGTCTGATCCAGAACCCATGTGCAGCTACGCCCCAGGATTTGTCAATGCTTGCTTTAAGACAATGAATTCCCAACCTTGGGCAACTCAGTTATTATTGGGGCTGCAATTCCCAGAAACCTTCACCACTAGCTGTGCTGACCCGGGTTTCTTACAGTCCAAGAATCCCTGGGTTAGCCAAGGTTGGGAACCAGCGCTATAGAAGAATACCTGAAACAAGCCCATCTCCTATATTTTCTCCATCAAGCACGACTGATTGCAGTACAACAGCCTGGACCGCAGTGGATAAACTCAGCCAGTGTGGGGGAAAAAGTTGCCACCCCACTTCAGTGGTCGCACTATGGGTTATGCGACAGAAATTAATAATTTCCAGCTGCTTACTGATTATTTCTTTTGTTTTCCTTCTAAGGGGACAACTGAAAAAGCATTCCAGATAGTGGAGCTAAGAATATTTTCCAACTGGGGCCATACAGAATATACGTGTCTCTATCGGTTCCGAGTGCATGGGAGACCCGCTGAATGAACACTATGTATACTTTCCTACTCCTTGTTGTACATTTCCTCTGTCTATATGTATATAAAGGGAAAGCCTGGGATGCTGGAATCCTTTGAAAAGGGGGATGTGTGATGTGCTGCAGGTTCTGTATTCCTCCTAGGCAAAGTAATAGACCGCCCACAGAAATGTATACCAAACCCAACCGTTATTTTGCTCAGTTTGCAACTGCCACAAAGCTTTATAATCATTTATGCGTGTGTTCATTCTGGGAAAATGTTGCATGCGGACGGCCCTCTTTCACAAAACTCAGTTAGCACACCAATATTCCTTACTTTACTACTTCAGAATATAAAACTTTTAAAACTTCTTTTTTGGCAGCTAGGAATCTGTTTTTAACATTGGGGCTTACCTTCAAACCTGTATGTGGCTTTTTTAAAAAAAAAATGACCATGGATGCACTATGTTAATGCCAAACGGTTATGCAGTCAAAGAATTTCAGTGAAATTTGCTTGCATTGTCAAGCACAAGGTCATCTTGAAACAGTGGAGACGATGTGGTACCAGTGGTGTAGTTCACTATTTCTATAAAAGATTTTGGGCATAATTTCTCAATCCTAAATCCATTTCATGTGCTTCATAAATTACTCAGCAGGATGCTATATCCACACTCTGCTCCTGATGAGGTTTTTGACATCGCCTGGTGTGTACTTGTTTCAAAATCTGGATGTAGCACATCTCCTCAAAAGACATACCTGGTAAAACTATTTTTGTTCCAAGAAAGAATAGAATTAAAAATCATTCAAACAAAACTGGCAATGGGACTAGGAATTGAAAAAGAAACTGTGCAGTAGAAAATAATGATTTTTGAAAAATTTCCTTAGCAAGTTGGTTGTCATAATCGCTAAGTGAGGTGGAACTGGCATCTGCTTTATTGTAAAGTCAAACGAAAGTATAGGTGGACTGGGGAGGAGAAAGTTGCAATAAGAAATGACTGAAGTGGAATTGAAATAGGAAGACTGAAAGACATAGATGCAGTGAAGTTGAAGAAATGTAGAAGTGGAGAAGACTTAGAAGGAGAGACTAGAAATGCTGCATCTCAGATGAGGCATTTTGAAAGCAATATTATGCCTGGAAACTAAATGCACACCATTTCTCATATCTGCCCAAATCCTTATTGAATATCCTGAGGTTCCTGCAAATTTCTGGAAATCCAGAAGAAACAGAATATAAAAACCCAATACATGAGTTTCATATCAGTACTCCAAACTTTCTGCTTATTTTTTTAAAAAAATGTGTGCACACAGTAACAACTTCACTGTAGCTTTTTGGGGAATATAGGAATTACCCAGACACTAACTCTTCTCATACACCTCAGCGTCCTTTTAAAATTTAATTTGAAAATACTTTAGAAACCTTGCTAGAGGAGAGATTCCTTAAAATAGAGGTAAATAGACATTTTATTTTGTCCTGCTTTTTGAGAGGATCCAAGTAAAATATTTGCTTTTTTCTGGGAAAGGACAAGATGGTGCTGACTGGTTTTCTGAATAGAGTTCATGTATGTTGCACAAGAGTCCTTAAATATTTATAAAGAGTTTTATTTCCAGAAGGCAGTTCAGCAAGAAATAGAACTTACAGACTAATGACAAGAACTGTCTAAAAGACTGTACAGGTGTTTCATAAACTGTAGGTTAAATGTATAAATCAGAATTATCTTGTATAGACCCAAATGGGGATAGCTGAGGGGTTGGGGAATTTTTGCATAACACTAACTTATTTTTAAAAAAAATGAGATAGGACTTTGTGCAATGTATTTTTGTAAATGCTTTTTCAAGATATTTGTCTCTGGTATTCTTTGCTGCCTCAAAACTGATAAGAACCTATTGAAAATGTTTAAGAGTTTTAATTTTTGAAAGTGCATGTAATATTTCAGACTAAATAATAAAAAGTTTCTTTTTTGGTATTTATACTGAATACTTTTCATCATATCTCTGCTTATTTTTAAGTTCTCGAAAAGGAGCTGTCAAATTGTCTCATAGTTACTGCGTGATTGTCACAAGTTCACAGGCAGCTGTTTCATAGTATGCATCACAACATGTACATAGATGGAAAAACAGTAAATACACCATAACGCCTATACTCCTGCTGGGAATTTTCCAAAGAATTCTGCCTGGTTTCTCTTTAGATCATATAAATCTTTTGTACTAAAGAATTCCTGCCTTCTCCTACCCTCTTGATCCTTTGAACAAAGCTGCCATTTTCTGTGGCCATTAACCACCATATAGAGTGATTTTGAGTTAGGAAAAGCTGGCTTAGACAAAGTCATTCAATGAGTAAGGGCCAAGACAGTCAAATCTTGGATACAGCCAGGAAGGACATCTCGGTCACATCTTGGAATCTTCCAGAGGCATGTGGTTGCTGGAAACAAAATTCAGCCCACCAGCCATGGCAGGATGCAAAGCTGGATAGGTGAAGGCCGAAGCTAGTAGAGCTCCTGCTGTGCCTGCCCAAGACTGATTCAACCCCTGGTCACTCCAGGCAGGGAAGTCAAAAATCCAGCCTGAAGAGTCCTGGTAACTTGGTATTTATAACAGTGGGGTCAAGTCCACCAATGATCTGACCAAGTCCCAGGCCGGTTGCTGCGTCCCTCCACTATTCTTGCAGGCAGGAAGCTGCCTGCCTCTCGGTTGGCTCCATCACCCCAACAATTTTGCTTTCCAAGGAAGCATCTCATTCCTGCCCCTCATCTTCCCCATGGGCCAAAACGGTCATGCCTCCACCCACTAGAATCCTGCAGCTATCTGAATGACAGCAGTGTGTGCTTGCAGCCTCTAAAACATGGGGGCGAGGGGGGGAGGTGGAGATGTGCTGTTGCTGCAAATATGTGGACAGCGGAGGCTTTTAAAGGCAGCTTGTAAGCCCAGCACACATACACACACACATATATATAAACATTAATAACGGAATTGTGTGTGTGTGTGTGTGTGTGTGTGTTGTTGCGTCATTACAGTCGTGTCCGACCCTTCATGACCCCATGTCCATGGAGTTTTCTTGGCAGAAATACTGGAGTGGCTTGCCAGTTCCTACTCCAAGCGCCTACAGCACCTGGTATTCCTTGGTGGTCTCCCATCCAAGTACTAACCAGGGCCGACCCTGCTTAGCTTCCGAAATCAGGTGAGATCAGATGTGCTTAGGGCATCTAGGCATATATATCTCTCTCTGTCTCTCTGTCTCTCTCTCTGTCTCTCTCTCTCTCTGTCTGTCTCTCTCTCTCTCTCTCTCTCTCTCTCTCTCTCTCTCTCTCTCTGTGTGTGTGTGTGTGTGTAGATAGATAGATAGAGATAGTGTGTGTGTGCTGGGCTTACAAGCTGCCTTTAAAAGCCTTCGCTTTCCATTGACTGAGAGAGATTTGCAGCAACAACACATCTCCACCTCCATATATATATATGTGTATACACACACACACACACACACACACACACACACACACACACACACACACACACACACACACACACACACACAGAGTATGGCCCTGTTGCCCCAGCAGGTACTCCTTCCCTTCAAGCCAACCCGCCGGGATCCGAACCGCTAGCCTGGCGGAAGCGGAAGCGAAGCCAAAGGAAAACGCGACGGCTATGCTCCCCCTTCTCCCCGTCGTCGTCGTCGTCGTCGTCGTCGCGTGACGGTCCGCGAAAGCCGCCCGCCCGCCCGCCCGCGGCATGTCCCTCGCCGGCCGCCGTCCCTTTTCCTCGGGGAGGGAGGGCCGCCTAGGCGGAGCCGTCGGAAGTCGGGGCGGCTCGTGACGCCATCGCGCACGCGTCTACGTCGGCGCGTCGGGTTTGTGCGCGCGTGTGCGCAGGCGCGCGCGTTTCTGAGAGGCGAGCGGGGAGCTTCGTCGTCGTCGTCGTCGTCGTCGTCCCTGTCCCTCCCTCCGTCCCTCCCGCCCTCCCCGCAGTCATGGCGGCGGAGCAAGAGGCCCTGAAAGGCGGCGGCGGCGGAGGAGGAGGCGGCTGCGGCAGCGGGCGGAACCGGGGCGGCGTCCAGCGGGTGGAGGGCAAGCTCCGCGCCAGCGTCGAGAAGGGGGACTATTACGAGGCGCACCAAATGTACCGGACGCTGTTCTTCAGGTAAACCTCTCACCCCCCCCACACACACACCACACCTCCCCCGGGAAGGGGAAGGGAAGGGGGGGCTCTCGTTCCTCTCCTTCCCCACCCAAATCCCCTTCACCACCGCCCCCCCACCCACTACCCCACCCCGCCTCCGCCTCCTTCCAGACGCTTCGAGCCACGCATTGCAACCGCCGGACACACGCGCAGCCCCTCCCCCACACACACACACACACCGCCCCGAGTTGGTGCTCTCTCTCACACACACACACCACTTTCTCTCTCTCACACACACACACACATCACTTCTCTCTCTCACACACACACACACACACACACCACTTTCTCTCTCACACACACACACACAAACACACACATCACTTCTCTCTCACACACACACATCACTTTCTCTCTCTCTCTCTCTCTCACACACACACACACACATCACTTCTCTCTCTCTCACACACACACACACCACTTTCTCTCACACACACACACACAAACACACACATCACTTCTCTCTCTCACACACACACACACCACTTTCTCTCTCTCTCTCTCTCTCTCACACACACACACACATCACTTCTCTCTCTCACACATGCACACACACCACTTTCTCTCTCACACACACACACAAACACACACATCACTTCTCTCTCTCACACACACACACACACACACCACTTTCTCTCTCTCACACACACACACACATCACTTCTCTCTCACTCACACACACACACACCACTTTCTCTCTCACACACATACACACACATCACTTCTCTCACACACACACTCACACCACTTTCTCTCTCTCTCTCTCTCTCTCTCTCTCTCACACACACACACACACACACACACACACACACAGGTGCCATTGGCTGAACCTTGTGCCCGTCTCTCCCCCCTCAGGCACCGGATTGGCCCAGAAAAGAGGAAGGGACCTCAGGGAGGAGGGCCTCTGTGTTTGGCGTGTGTGTGTGTGTGTGTGTGTGTGTGTATATATATATATATATATGTGTGTATATATATATATATATATATATAGTGTTTGACTTATGTCTAGACCTCTGGAACAGATTAATGACGTAAGTCAAGGTTCCACTGTACAGTATTTAGAAAAGCCATCTTTTGGCTCTTGAGGGGCTGCTGTGTAGGTCACAGACATAAACTTTTGGAGAGCGGATGGGATCAGCCAGGTTTTGGCAAGTTGTACATTTGTCAGTGAATACCTGTCTTGTAATGTTGTACTGTTAAATCATTGACAATGAAAGTTAAGAGCTGCGATGAAAAATATCCCATGATGATATTTTAGTCACTAGGATGAAATAAAAAAGTTAGACAGTTTTACTCCAGCATTGTAAAATAGCAGTTTTTCTGGGAAATGTATGGCATGTAAATACATTGGTACCACTACTTACGAGTTTAATCCATTCCGAATGCATGCTCATAAGTTGAACAACTCATAAGTAGAGCATCCGTATCTTTAAAAAAAGGAAGAAAAAATAAAAAAATTATAAGTAGAGCAGACCACATCTAAAATTTGTAAGGCAGCAGTTATTCTTAAGTCAAAGTGCTGGTAAGTACAGCCACTCATAAGTAGATGTACCACTGTATACATTTATTTAAGCTTTGCTTCCCCTGCATATCATACATTCACAAGCAATGTAGGCAGTTAGCTAATGGGGAGACAGGAGGGAGAGAACATATGATTAAATGCTAGAATATGCACTTAAAGCTTTCTTACAAGATGGAATGCTATTAGTGAGGTCGTTAGATCCAGGGAGATATTGAGGGGAAATAGAGAGAGTTACCCATCTTACAGTACCTGTTGGTCCTGTTGACTGTTTGTCCCTTTGGGTAATAAGCAGGGCTTAGTTTCTAGTTTTGAAGGTGCTGTGTTCACTCCCTGCAGTCTCCATTTTAAAGGCGGAGTAACAACTTATGAGAAAGCTCTTTGCACCTGTCAGGTGCTACTAGTTAGAGTAGGACTTGGTGATGGATGTACTCTTTTATGTTTCTGTCATTGTAACTGTGGGCCAAAAGGTGATGGAGTTTAAAAGTACACATCCACCAGTGTTTTGTGCAAAGCTTGAATGTGCACTATTTTTAACTTTAATTTTGTCTTTTAATGATGTAACCCACTTTTAACAATGCAAGCAGCCTTGGAGTTCTTTTTGAGAAACGTGTGTATGGAAGGGAGTTAATATTTTAAATAATATAAATCAAATAGAAGATATGATAAGCAAACCTTTCAGTGAAATCATTGGTTTGGCCTGTTACAACAGAGGTACTGAATGCTTAGATGGGACAATGAACATTAGCAGCTGTATCGCATCAGAAACATGCATGATTCTACATGCAGGGGACTACCTTAATGATTTTGTTCTGATGGTAGATTTAGCTTTATATCCAAGTGGACATATTGGGTGAGGGCAAATGATAAATAGTGGAATAAGAAGGCTTTGGAATATAAGACCTCCACAGTCTGTGACATGACTGTACAAAGCTTAAATATGTGCGACACAAATACAGTGACCCTTTGTGACTGCAGTAATTAGAGATAATGCAATCTCCTTGCAGCTCTCCCTCTCCCCCCCCCCCCGCAAACATGGCTCCTTTCCTAGAACCTGTCATAAATCATCTGGCAAAAATCATTTCGATAAACTGTAGATTAAGGACCTAGTATCAGATGGCATGTAAATAACGGAAGAAATTTGGTGTAACAAAATGTAATGGCTGCCACTTGTTAGATAGCTCTTTTGAAAGTTAGAAAAACTTAGAGGTGAGGGATTGTCATTGCTGAATAGCCTTCACAACTAGACAGATCCTCTGTTTTCAGGAGACGGTGAAGACCGGATGTTTTGGAGTGAGCAAACTGCTCATAATATCCACTCCACTGAAAAAATGGCTGTGTTACATCTTGTAGTACAAGACTGACAAATGTTCAATGGCTATCATTATGGATGCCTAAGGACAACCTCCGGGTTGGAGAGAGAGGCAGGATATCTCAATGCCATTTGCAAGGAATCGTAAGCAGGTGAAGACATCTGCTTGGGAATACCCTGAATCAAATGGTGAGCCACTGGGTGAGACAGAATGCTGGACTGGATGGGCTGTGGCCTGTTCCAGCAAGGCTGTTCTTATGTTCTTAATGTTTATGCCACTTTTTTTTACCAAGGTAAGTAAAGAGAGCTCTTGGTGATATAAGAGGAGGAAAAGAAATACAGTGGTACCCTGACTTAAGAGCAGCTGGACTTAAGAGCAATTTGACTTAAGAGCGGAACGCTGTTGGCATTTTAACTGCCGCCTTACAAATTTTAGATATGGTCTACTCGACTTAGAGGAACAGATTAAATTCGTAAGTTGAGGTACCACTGTAATTCAAAAAATGGAGAGCAGATTGTTCTATAATCTTTCGTAGGCTGGATATAAGCTTGTTCAGAGTGTTTGAGGAAGTGGGTGCCAGCTAGTTAAATTATCTAATAGTACATCTCCTAATCTTAGTTGGGAGGTAAATAGAGTTGATAAGAACTGATGATTTTTTTTAATAATCAGGTTGATTTAAATTGTGTTATAATAAATAGGATTAGAATCAAAGTGTTCAAGACTCCTTGTTCTTTGCAACAGATGCATCTTGTTCAGTTGAATTCCTAAATTAAGCCACCCTTAAACTTGAGGCAGATGCCAACACCTTTAGATGCATCTCTGTAAAACCATCAAAGTAAGATGCAAACATGAAATAGAACGCTGGATAAAAATCGGCAGCTCTCCCCCATCAGTTAAAAATCAATAGGACTCTCTTCCAGAAATGTCCATGCTTGGGTCTGGATGAAAGTATGTGGAAAGGGAGTAGAAACAGAGAGCCCGACCTTCATCTTCTTCCTGATGGTTCTCACCTTGTGCAAATCACAGAGAAGTGAGATGACTTGAAAGATTGGGATCAAATGTAAAGGATGACAGAGGCTCCTAAGCAGAACTTACATGACAAGCTCTCACCTTGAACTTAAGATAAAAGTTGTATCTGGTTTCACACTGTCCATCACTAGGTGTCCCACTTTCGTCTATACATGACAACAAATTCATTCTGCTTTGATTTAGTTTCCTGCCCTGAGCAGGGAGTTGGAGTCGATCACCTTATAGGCCCCTTCCAAATATTGCATAAGAACAGCCCTGCTGGAACAGACCACAGCCCATCCAGTCCAGCATTCTGTCTCACACAGTGGCTCACCATTTGCTTCAGGGTATTCCCAAGCAGATGTCTTCATCCCTAGTGATAGCCATTGATACCCTTATTCTCCATGAACTTCTCTAGTCCTTTCTTAAAGCTGTCAAAGCTGACAGCTGTCACCACTTCTCCTGGCAGGGAGTTCCATAGATCAGTGATCATCTGGGTGAAAAAGTACTTTCGCTTATTTGTTTGAGATCTAGCACCCAAAGGTTTCATGGAGTGCCCCCTAATTCTAGTGTTGTGTGATAGTAAAAACAGTTTTTCCTTATCTACTTTGCCCACACTATGTATGATTTTATAAACTTCAATCAGGTCACCTCTTAGGCACCGTCGTTCAAGAGTGAGGTGGCCCAGTCATTCCCACCTCAGATTGTAAGGAAGGTGTTCCAATCCCCTAATCATTTGGCTTGCCTTCTTCTGCACTTTTTCCATTTCCATAATATCTTTCTGGAGGTATGGTGACCAGAACTATACACAGTATTCCAGATAGGGGCCTCACCATAGATTTTTAAAGAGACATAATGACCTTGCTGACTTATTTTCTATACCCTTCCTAATGATCCCTAGCATTGAGTTTGCTTTTTTCACTGCTGAGGCACACTGGGTTGACACCTTCATTGAGCTGCCCACCAGGACACCAAGGTCCCTTTCCTGGTTTGTTGCAGAGAATTCTGATCCCATCAGTTTATAAATGTAATTGGTTTTTTTGCCCCAACATGCATCACTCTGCACTTACTAACGTTGAAGCTCATTTGCCACTGGTTTGCCCACTCCCCTAGTGTCAAGAGATCCTTCTGGAGCTCTTCACAATCTCTCTGTATAATTTAGTGTTGTTGGCAATTTTGGCTACCTTGCTATTTATTTTTACTTCTAGATCATTTATGAAAAGGTTGAACAGCAGGGATCCCATTACTGAACCTTGGGGGGCCCTACTCTTTCCCTCCCTCCACTCGGAGAACTGCCCATTTAGTACTACCCTCTGTTTCCTGTTGTTTGCCACTTTCTGATCCATTTGTGTATAGCAATTCCCAATGTATGTGGGAAGTGTTGTGTTATGAAATTAATGATCTTTGATTAGTTGTCTCTGGTGTGCATCCAATATGTAATCTGGAACAGCAGAACAGTTCAGAAATCTAGAGTTTTAAGATTATAGAATCAAAACTAATGCGGTTGGAAGAGGCCTAAGTATAAGGCCACCAGGTCCAACCGCCTGCTGAGGGCAGGAAACTAAATTGAAACAGGTCTGTCGGGTGCTTGTCCAAATTTCTCTTGAATGCCCCCAGTGTTGGAGCGCTCACCACTTCTTGAGGTCATCGGTTCCACTGTCATATTGCTCTAACATAGAAACATCGCCTAGATGGTGTGTTTACTAGTAGGCAGAAGCGACCCAAACCCTTTGCTCCACACAAGAGGTGCAGAGTAAAATTAATCCTGGATCAGGTGTTAGAGAAGAATTTTTATTTCCTGTTCCGCAGCTGGGTTGGGTGTGGTTTTTAACTGTGTGAGATGAGCATCATCATAGGTCATATCTCCTTAGAGGCCAAACTGAAGCATCATCATTTTGAGGCAAAGGTAGGATAGGAATTGTCTGTGTATCCCCCTACATATATTGTGAAAGTTGCCTCAAGTCAGACCAACTGAGTTTGTTTGTTTAAAATATTTTTACTCTGCTTTCTTTAAAAAGGACTCAAGGAGGCTTCCATCATTTAAACATAATATTCCATCACTGCTATTTAAAGTTAAAAATAGTAAGCAAACAGCTACTAAAAACAATCAAACAAATACTATACTAAAAATTGATGAAGCAAAGCAAAGTGTTCTGCTTATATACCGCCCCATACCGCTTCAAGTAGTCTCTGGGTGGTTTACAGTTTTAATTACAGTAGTGCAGGCTACATATTGCAAAACAAGCAAAAGGAACATAAGAAACACCTTCAAAGCACTGCATAGTAAATGTACAGTATTGTATATGCTTCTCGCAGGCTACGGTTAGTAACAGCATGTCTCCGCTTCTCTTTTTTTTTTAACCTTTCTTTGCCACATTTCCCTTACCCCGATGATAACAATCTTTTGCAAAGTGGAAAAACTGAAATTTTTCTTAGAATTCAGCCTTTCAAATTTCAGGGCATAGTTTAGATATCAGTTCAGGCTCAGGGTGTTTCGGAAGCCTGCAGTTCTGCTGACGCTCTTTTGGTGTGGAAATAATTGCAGTCTGCCAGCCTGTGATCTAATGTGTGAAAGAGGATTGCCCTTATGAGTACATAAATAGGTTTTTACTATGTCAGTAGAATTAGCACCATGTTCCTGGTTCTTGATAAAGGCTGCTTTATATGAAAAATGTTGCTGCTTCTCTCACTTCTGCCTAGTAACAGCCAGATTCAAAAGATGAGCCCTGTTTTCTGTGGCTAAATGTCATTTGTGTTTTAGTGCTGTCGTTGCGTTGAAGCAGATTGAAATAAGCCTATTCTTTGCTAAGGTGCCGCCTCTACCAGCTGGCTTACGATTAAATGGAAATTCCATCACTGCTAAGTGTACTATGCAGCTTACGTCAGTTCCAAACTCTTCTTACAGCCATGAGGCTAGAAATAATTTAAAAGGGCACTCTCTCTTGGAGAACAATGGCCCTTCATATCAACAATCAACCATTTTGGGAGGGGGGTTCTTTTCAATCAGGACACGGATAATAGGTTTTCTTACATTCATTGCTTCCTCATATTGCATCATTCCTAGGTCAGGGATACCAAAAGTTTGATTTATTTATTTATTTATTTTTGTACTTATTAACCGTCTTACTTTCCGTCGGGAACTCTGGGTCGTGTACAACAGATTGAAAAACAATTTGCCCAAGCACAACCCCCATAATAAGCAGGGGGGAAAGGCTTTGCATGGCAATCAAAGTGAGACAGAATTGAAAATGTGCAATGATTTGTCTCATTAGATGCAGCTAGTGAAATTGGAGAGACTGTATGCTTTTAACGCACTAGAAATGTAATTTTTCTAATAGAAAAAATACAGTAAACTTTCACTAGACTTGGGTACCAGTTTGTACAAACCATGGTTGCGGCATGCCCGCCCCAGGCCGCTGGTCTGCTTTCTGGGCTCCGTTGCCCCACTGGGGTTCCTCTTCATGGCTGCCACCCTGATCTGGGCAGGAGCTCTCCCAGCCCTTCCCCTCCCACCCCCAGGCAGCCGCCGACCACTCGTCTGCTCTGAGCATATTTGTCGTAGGCAAGCTATGTTTTTCTCTTAAAGCAGCAGGTATTGTAAGTAGCTGCCTTGTTGTTTTCTTAGAACCGCAGAGTGGAAACAACTCCGTGGATCACTGAGTCCAGACCAGACCTCACCAAGGAGGCAGTGCGAGGAACTGAACTCCCAACCACTGGCTGTACTTAAACCATTGAGCTGTCTTAGTAATTCATGTAGAATGAGGACATGGATCGAAATATGTTCAGTAGCGATAGGCAGTGTCCCCATTCACCCATGCCTCTGCATCCTCCTTTGACTTGGACCCTGGCTTGGTGTTTGTTTGTTTTTGGTGGGGCGGGGAGTGAGAAGTCCATGCAAGCCTGCCTTTGTATTGTTGTTGTTGTTCAGTCGTGTCTGACTCTTCATGACCCCATGGACCATAGCTCGCCAGGCCTTCCTATCTTCCACTGCCCCCCGGCATAGACAGACAGACAGACAGACAGACAGACAGACAGACAGACAGACAGACAGACAGATAGATAGATAGATAGATAGATAGATAGATAGATAGATAGATAGATAGATAGATAGATAGATAGATAGATAGATAGATAGATAGATAGA
>JAHTLZ010000054.1:9599910-9628844 GCA_023846285.1 Phrynocephalus versicolor
CAAACTTGCCTCAGTGGCTAAAAGTATTGACCTGAATATAAGTCGAGTACCCCTTTTTTCAGCCCAAAATTAGGGCTGAAAAACTAGGCTTATATTTGAGTATATACAGTAAATGAGAAACTTGCCCGCATGTCTCATTAGGGTTTTTTTTTTTTTTTTTTAAGGAATCGGATATCTCTTATCCAGGAAATGACCCCTGTCCAGTAGACATGTTTAAATAGATGGAGTAGGTCTGCTGTAACTGGGCATCCCAGAGGCCTATTATTTCCTTCAGATCTGATCAAGGGACTTATTCTGGACTCTCGTCTCCTGCCCCTTTCCAACAGTGGTCCAGAGGGCTCAGATGTTGTAGTCAGTTCTGCCAGGGTATTGGTTTGACAGGGGGTAGTTTAGTATATACAGTGGACCCTCGTATAACAAGCGGCTTGTTTAACAGAAAATCCACTTAAAGGGGGGAAAAATTCCGGAGATGGGGGGAAATCGCTTAATCGAATCGCCTATGCAGCAAATCCGTACAACAGAAAAACAGTCGTGATTAGGGATTGAGCCGTTTTCAATGCATTCCTATGAGAAATTTGTACAAAAGGAAAATTTGCTTAACAGAATTTCATTTGGAACAAATTAATTCCTTTATACAAGATACCACTCTACCCTATTTCCCTGAAAATAAGACCTCCCCCAAAAATAAGCCCTAGCAGGATTTCTATGCATTTGTTAAATATAAGCCCTACCCTGATAATAAAACCTAGTGATGGGTGTGGCTATGGTTGTGTGCAGGGCTGACATTCAAGCATATTATACTTAATAAAAGTAAGACATCCCCTGAAAATAAGCCCTAGTGTGTCTTCTTGAGAAAAAATAAATATAAGACAGTGTCTTATTTTCGGGGAAACACGGTATATGGAAATGGAAAGGGGGGATACAGACAGAGAAGCAAGCTGAAGTAAAATTATAAGTCTTACTTATTTCCAGTCTTATTTCTAACATCTCACAACTCTGGCCAGAACAGCATTCGGTCTTTCTCTAAAGCTTAGATGAGAAATTTTACATGTAAAGTGAAATGTTGGGATCCTGGGTCGCTTGCCAGAATATTTTTGCAGTCTTCTTCAGATTCTTAAACAAAAATGATCATCATTAATCACACCCCCAGTTTATAAAAATTAATATAATCTGAAGCATTTCCAGATAAAAATGCCAGTTTCAGTAACAAATAAGAAAGTGTCGAGTAAGCCTAGGCTTAAAGCGCCGAATTCGTAAAGCAAAGAAAATTCGTCTGGGGGATTGATTTGCCTCTCTTGGGATCAGCCGTGCCTCAGAATCCAAAACCTCTTAATGAACATCATAGCTTTTCCCCTTTTCTTTTTTTTATCAATCGATACCAGGTTCCCAGGTGATTAATAAAAGTATATTTCTTTAACAGATTCCTTTCCTAACCTTGGTTCAGTCGCAGAAGCAAATCTTTGTGGAGGCAGCTCTGCTGGCATGTTCCCCTTCTCTCTGCAGAGACTATGGTCTAACCTGTGTTTTTGTTACTCTGAAAGCCAAGTTTCCTTAGATTATCATTATCGAGTGCTTTTTGTAATTTTTTTTTAAATTATGTTTGGAAAGTCGAGCAGCTCTCATTGAATCCCTCACGGCAGCGGTTCCCAGCTTTGTTTGAGTTGTAACTTCTTATAATAGCCAAGAAACCTACAGAATCCCCACTACATTTGCATCAGAAGGCTTTTTCATTGGAGTGAAGTCTTCCCTTCTCATAAAACAGAGGTTTCCTTCTCCCCCAAAGGGCCTGTTTCTCATACATGCAAATACTCCCTAACTTTATAGGAGCCTTGTGGCGAAGTGGTTAAATGCCTGTACTGCAGCTAAAATTGTGCTCACAACTTGGGGTTCTATCCCAGGCATCTGGCTCATGGTTCACTCATCCTTCCATCCTTCCGAGGTTGGTAAAATGAGTACCCAGCTTGCTGGGGGGGGGCAATGTGTAGCCTGCATACTGTAATTAAAAACTCTAAACTGCCCAGAGACTACTTGAAGTGGTATGGGGCGGTGTATAAGCAGAACACTTTTAAAATCCTACTTAGAGTGGGGGCTAGGAGGAAACTATTTCACAAGGGCTACAACACATAATAAGTGATACACTCACACTCACACACACACCTAGAAAAAGTTCAACCCCCTTGCGGTTCACAACCTTCTGGTTGGGGAACACTTTGAGCAAAGACAATTTTTTTTTATTACTATCTTGCTGAGGGAGAAGCGTAACACAGAAAACCAATTCTTCTTTTTTTGTTCATTTTTCAGAACAAAACTATTGTGAATCTCGGTACCACTTTTTGCACTCCACAGACGGCGAAGGGTGTGCAAATATGTTGGTGGAATATTCCTCATCCCGGGGATATCGCAGTGAGGTGGACATGTTTGTCGCTCAGGCGGTGTTACAGTAGGTGTACTGCTTTTCACCCTTTTTTAAAAATCTCTTGCTGTGTGGAATAGTTTATTCAGCTTCCTCACTTACCCCCAGGTGAAGGAGCGTAAGGGCGTTCAGACTTCAAGCCAACAAGGCATGATAAGAAAACGAATTTGGTCCACCTGTTTTTCAGCGAGTTGTTATCCCTCAGTTGACTTTAAGAAGACTATCAAGATGTTGAACCAGAGTAGACCCAATTGCCTGGTTTTGTGTCTCCTGCTGGAATTTTACAGAACCAGACTTCACAGGAACTGAATGCCAACATTGCATGTATGAAATGCAACCTCTCACAACGGTCTCTTAGCCCCTAGCATGAATGTTTTAAGATGGGACCTCCGTATTCTCCCCCCCTCTGGATGTCTTAAAGAAGTGGTCATGGAAGGTCCACAAAAGCTTATATTGGAGCATAACAGCTTTCTGAGGTGCCACAACATGTTTTTCTTTTTAATTTTCAATATTTTTTTTTGCTTTATGTGCCTGCACATACTTAACACGACTACCTGCAGGTAAAAATGTCCTTATTGAGCGCCTTTTCAGCGAATGCATCCTGCACTGCATAATAATGGTTTGCAGTTTAAGAGGTGTCATACAAAGGAGGAAAGTGTTTGGTGCTCAGAGACTATCTGTTTGTCTTTTCTTTTTCTTTTTTTCCTTCTTGGACTTACAACATCCAGAATCCCAAAGCTGGCTAGTAGCTTCAAAAAAATAAAAATAAAGGTTTCTCATCTCTGGAGGAAACACGAGCGGTTTCAACTGCACAAACCTGATCTTTTAGAGCCCAAGCCATATGAGCCATCCTTACCTGGACAGATGAGAAGGACTGCCATCTCATCTGAATTGATGGGGATTTTTCTAGATCATGGAGGGCCAGTGCCAGCCCTCATGGTGGTGCTGGGCTATATCTCTTGTCATGTTGACGGTTGGCGGGAGCAGATGGGAATTGCAGTCTAAAGGACTTTGGCTTTCTCACAACTCAACTGTCATCAAGTTGCAGTCCATCCTGAGTCTCATTACAGTAGGACCCCTGTATCCACTGATTCATTTATCCATAGTTGGCAGAGGAAACAAATTTAATGAATAATTTAGCATCTGCAAAGCAAACTACTGTCACAAACAGCAGCTGTAAAGCAAGCTGCTATCTCAAAATAGCAGCCATAAAGCAAGCTGCTGTCACAAAACCGCTGTTTTGGGGAGTTGGGGGGGCGTTCTCTCTTAACCACGGTTTTCATTATCCATGGGAAGGCTTGGAACCAATCCCCAGCAGATACCATATGCCACGATTAATATGGTAAAGTAGCCTTGTGAGGTTGGTCATTTTAATTATGGGAGCAGGGAACAAAGCTGAGAAGATAACGAGGCCTCGCTGTCAGACTGTAATTAAACCAAGATTTGAACCAGTCTCCCCCACCAATTCATATTCTCATGGTGGGATGGGGGACCGCTTTGAACCGAGGGTCCAATTCAGTTTCAGACAAGTCCTTGGGAGCTTTGTCCAGTAGTAGACAGGACTGAAAACCAACGGGGAAGACCCAACCATGCCTTCCTATTTCAGCTTAAAGCACTTACTGCCAAAAACTCAAAACCTTAAGGGAGAGATTTCAACATCTTAGAAAGGTTTCAATGCCTTAGAAAGGAGGAAAGTGGAAAATGGAAGACCCCAAGTAGTATAATAGAGAAGGTGCCATAGTCATCTGGAGAGCCTGGGGAACTGGGTTTGAGCCCCCAGGGCATAAGATGGGGTTTCTTCTTAGCAGTCCTTCGTTTACTCAGAGGTGTCAGCTGTAATGCTGCCCAGGGTGATTGCGAGGCTTAAGGATGTTATCCAGATTCCAGGAATAACTATAAGCTTATTAAGACCTGTTATTTCCTAGATGTGGTCTTGTGTTTGTTTCTAAGAACCATCTTGTAACTTTGAGATGTTGGCTTGTTCCTCCAGGTTCCTGTGTTTGAAAAACAAGACCAGCGCGCTGGTGGTTTTTACGACGTATACCCAGAAGCACCCTTCCATAGAGAGAGGTCCTCCCTTTGTACAGCCGTTACTCAACTTTATCTGGTTCCTGCTGCTGGCAGTCGACGGGTATGGCTCCGTTCTAGCCACCAAGCACAGCTCTTGCCTTTCCGCCACCAGCCAGCCTGGTTTTACAGCATATTTTGCTTCTATTTCAGAGGGAAATTAACAGTATTTACGGTATTGTGTGAACAATATCAGCCTTCTTTGAAGAGGGATCCCATGTATAATGAAGTAAGTTGCTTTTAAATGTACTAAACTCCGCTTCCTTTCTTATTTATTTGCTGCTACGCTATTTTTGACTCCAGATGTGGCTCCTCAGAGTAACTCGTGGTTGAGTAACAGTCAAATGTAAGCTGGATTTAATACATGCAGTTAAGTGACTAACATATCACGGCGTCATAAGCAAATCATTGGGGACTCAGGCAAGATGAAATGCATAAAATGATTACTGGACTCGGGGGGGGGGGCTCCCTGATGAGGAAAGGCTACAGCATATGGGGCTCTTTGGGAAAAAGGCACCTGAGGGGGGATATGATTGAGACATACAAAATTATGCAGGGCACGAGTCAAGTGGATAGAGGGACGTTCTTCTCCCTCTCACAAAATACCACAGCTAGGGGACATCCACTCAAACTGAGGGTTGGGAGAGTGAGAACAGACAAAATATTTTTTTTTTACTCCCTGCCACAGGATGTGGTGATGGCATCTGGCTTGGATGCCTTCAAAAGGGGATTGGACAGATTCCTGGAGAAGAAGTCCATCACAGGTTAAAAACCATGATTGAGATGTGTCATCTCCAGGCTTAAAACCAGGGTACTTCAAGGAGCAGATGCAGGGGAGTGGCATCAGGAGACAGATACCGAGTCTCGTGTGCTCCCAGACACATTTGGTGGGGCCACTGTGAGATACAGGAGGCTGGACTAGATGGGCCTTTGGCCTGATCCAACTCTTCTTTTGTTCTTATGTGTAAACAAAGCAATTTTAGAAGCCTCGTAGAAGACAAGGAGGCAGACAGGTTGAGCAAGACACACAAGGGGCTTTTCCCAATCCTATGTGCTAGAGAAGGTCCTCTCCTGTATGCTGACCAAGTACATTTCAGAGCATCTTCTTAGACCATGGTTGGGCAAAAAACACAGCTTGTGGGCCCTTTGGTTTCTCTGCACACAGGACACACCTGTTTTTCCTCCTAAAAGACCTCTCTAGTACCGTTTTGGTGGTACCGATTGAAATTTTACCTTGCACCACTGCCCCGAGACTGTTTTGCTGCCCGTCTTGAGAAAGCCCTTTCCTAAGGCTAGGCCAGATCAGAAACCGCCAAAACATAGCACAGTTATCCCTAGGGCACCAGGGGGCTTCATCAGTTAGAAAAAGGAAAGAAAATACGTTGCTCCATGAGAGATGTGGGTGAAGAGCTGGGACGGCTCGTGTTAGACTCACAGGACAGAACAGAAATTGTTATTTTTATTATTATTTATTTATTTGACTTTTATACCGCCCATCTAGACCAAAGGCTACTCTGGGTGGTTTACAACATGTAACAACAAACAAATATTTATTTATTTATTTATTTAGGCTTTAACATCTGCAGGTTACATGGCTTTTCCATCTCCCCATAACTGACTATTGCTTTGAAGACTTTTTGAGATCAGGACTATGTGTACATTTAACTTATTTGCAACACAATGTTACAGAGAGAATTAAACCACACACACACACACACACACACACACACACACACCAGGTTGATGCCTACAACCACACACAACACACCCTTTAAAAAAATTAATAAAATAATTAAATTGCCAATCTGAAAAGTCAAATGTGATGCATTCATTATTGGTTTTGTAAAGAAACAGATCTTTTCAGATGACAAAAAATTAATCCAGTGGGAAATGTTGCACCCTGTGCCATTGCTATACCCCCTTGGTGTTTCTATTACGGCTGGCAGACTGAGCCTTGGCTGATCTGTTGAGATCCGCAGGACCTCTGCTTCTGGAGAACTTGAACATCCACACAGAGATCCTGGTTTCCAGGGCAGCATCTGAGTGGTGTGGCTGCCATGGATCTGTCCTGGCGTGTTATGGGTCCTACACCTTTGGCAGAACCTGCTCTGGACCTGGTGTTCATGTCTGGGCAGAGAGAAGATGATCTGAAGGAGGGAAACCTTGACTCTTCCTCCTTGTCATGATCTGATGATCATCGTCAGCCGAGATACGGACTTTGTACATCAATGTCATGAATAAATGTTGCTGTGAGTGTCCCCTGGAACTTTGGAAAGGATCCATCTCTAGTGGATCATAGTGTGGAAAAGAGTGGTCCTTTCATTATTTTGTGAGGCAATATTATTCATTGTTTTGTGAAGAAATGTGCAATTCTTTTCATATTTGTTCAGTTAACGGAAACCAGGTTACAAAGATTTTTTTAAATTATTATTCACAAAGGGGAATTCGTGTTATTTATCTAGCACCGTAGAGCTTGCCAAGTGCTTCCTGTGACTCTCACTAGTCTCATTGGTAAAGTATGCCAGCATCACCCCTATAAATTGGACAGAGTTGTGACTGAGCTGAAATTTGAATTTTAAAAAATATACAGCCTTTCCCCCATAATGTTTGGATCCAAGGAGGGATTGCACACAAGGGGCAGATGGAGGGGTGGATCCTGAAGCCCGGAGGAAACCCAGTTTGCTCGCAGTTGCTTAGATTTCACTCTTGATAAGTTGCCCTGCTTAGGTTCAGGCATCAGATACGCCATAGTTCAGGCCGCCAGTCTGTTTCTAGGTGCTGCTTGGCCTTTGCGAATGGTGAAGCCAAGCGCATTAAAGATTGGCAGGAAAAAAGTAACGGATTAAAACTAGAGATGGGTACAGGCCACCAGTTCATCAGTTTGTGCGGGTTGGTTTGTTCCCTGAATGCATGTTTGGTGCTTCCTAGTCTCCACTAGCAGGCTGCCACTCATAGACAGCACCCGCTGGAGGAGGTGGGGCTGGGAAGAATCCAACGCCTGTTCAGATGATAAACGAACCGGCAGTTCGTGCCCATCTCCCGTTAAAACTCGAGTTAGTTTTCTGTATCCAAAGCCACAGTGAGTTGGTTGTGTTGTCAAAACTGAGCTGGGATTAACCGTTTCTTCTTCGGAATGCTTTTGTTTTAGTATTTAGACAGGATAGGACAGCTCTTCTTTGGAGTCCCACCCAAACAGACATCATCGTACGGAGGACTACTAGGTGAGTTCAGCACAAAGGGTGGAATTTATTCCTTAGGGAACGAAATGACTGCCTTGATGGGCAGTGGTGAGCAAAGCACGTGGCTCTCCAGGGGTTGTTAGACTTCATCTCTTAGCATCCCTCAGCCCTTGGCTATGCCTCCACGGTCACTTGCCAGAGCGTTGCAGCTGGAAAGCAGCACTTTTCCACTAGATCCTGACTGAAGGCTTTTTGTGTGCGTACATATGTGTCTGTAAAAATGTATATAGACTGAATTATTTATTGTGCCAGTAGCGGTCTACACAACTGGGGCAGAGTTTGTGCCTCTCTGCCCAGGGTTACCAGTGGGTCACTCTTGTCACTTTGATTCACTTTTTAAAAATCCACTCACTTTTGTCACTTTTCCTGAAATATTGGCGCTATTGTCACTATTTCAGAGCTCAAGTAGCCCCCAAGATGTTCCCAAGACAAATGGAAATGGTGGTGAGGACAAGTCTGTTAACCCGGACGATTCCAACATCATAAGTTAATTTATTCATGCGATTGTGATGATGGAAGCTTTGATGTGATATGTTACACCAGTATTAAATTTCGAAATGTTTAGTCTTCTTTAAAAATAAAAGAAATATTCATGCTTTAAAGCAGGCATGTCCAAACTTCGGCCCTCCTGATATTTTGGACCACAACTCCCAGAATTCCAAGCCTGTATTTCCAATGGCAAAGGACTGTGGGAGTTGGGGTCCAAAACACCTGGAGGGCTGAAGTTTGGAGATGCCTGCTTTAAAGTATACTGATTTTTTTTTTATTTTTTCTCTGTTTTATAACCATCTCTCTAATCCTGCCAATGAGCTCTGAAATGGTGGCGAAAACAGCACTACCTCACATTAAATTAACCTAAATGGAGTTGGGAAAAGTCACTTTCTGGTTACTTAATGTGTCAAAAAGCCACTTTATTGTCACTACAGTGGTGCCTTGTATAAAGTAATTAATTCGTTCCAAATGAACTTATGTTAAACAAATTTTCCTTTATACAAATTTCCCATAGGAATGCATTGAAAATGGAGTAATCCCTAATTGCGACCATTTTTATGTTGTACGGATTTGCCCCATAGGCGATTCTGTTAAGCACATTTCCCCTATCTCTAGAATTTTTTATGTACAGATTTTATGTTATACAAACCGTTTGTTATACGATGGTCCAGTGTATTTCTGTCTTTAAAAATGTCACTTTTCTACTTTTTTTGACCCCATGAAGCACTGGCAACCCTGTCTCTGCAAAGCAAAGTGTTCTGCTTATATTCCGCCCCATACCACTTACAAGTAGTCTCTGGGCGGTTTACAATTTTTTAATTTCAGTGTGCAGGCTACACATTGCCCCCCCCCCCAGCAAGCTGGGTACTCATTTTACCGACGGAAGGATGGAAGGCTGAGTCAACCTTGAGCCTGCTACCTGGGATTGAACCCCAGGTCGTGAGCACAGTTTTACCTGCAGGACAGGCATTTAACCACTGTGCCACGAGGCTCATTTAGAAAGCTAAAGATCTATTTGGTAGACGTTGGCCAAGCTCCGTGTTTATTAGTGGCATAATAGATCACCATTGCAGGAGGCAGTTAATAACCAAGGAGAGGGTCCAGCTTGCCACCATTTGGGAAGCATCACCTTTTCTCGAGGATTGATTACTGCAACGCCCTCTACGTGGGGTTGCCCTTGACCCTTACCCGGAGACTCCAACGGGTACAGAATGCGGTGGCCAGACTGGTGGTGGGTGCGCGTAGATATGATCACGTCACCCCAGTTCTGTCCCACCTGCATTGGCTGCCCGGGCTCTCCGGATAAAGTTCAAGGTCCTGGTTTTGGTTTACAAAACCCTCCACGGCTTGGGAGCCGAATACCTGTTGGAGCATATCTCCCAAAGGTCAACTGAGGCCCAATCCACTAGAATGTCGCAGGCGCTCTCGCTCCGAGTGGACACGCCCAGGGAGGCGCGGAAATCGCTTACACGCAACCGTGCCTTCTCTGTGGTTGGCCCCTCGCTCTAGAACCATCTCCCGAGTGAGTTGCGCCTTGCACAGTCCCTGCCCACCTTCAAAAAGCATTTAAAACCTTGCTTTATCGGGAGGCATTTGGCAACCTTTAATTTAGTTTAATTTTTTTTCTCTGATGCTTCTTGCCAATGATTCTCTCATTATTGTATTGAATCATAGAATCATAGAAACATAGAATCATAGAGTTGGAAGAGACCTCAAGGGCCATCCAGTCCAACCCCCTGCCATGCAGGAACCCCCATCACAGTATTTCCAACAGGTGGCTATCCAGCCTCTGCTTAAAAACCTCCAAAGAAGGAGACTCCACCACCCTCCTTTGTGGCAACATATTCCACTGCGGAACAGCTCTTAACTGTCATGAAGTTCTCCCTAATGTTCAAATGGAATTTCTTTTCCTGTAGTTTGAAACCATTGCCCCGAGTCCTAGTCTCTGAAGCCATGGAAAACAAACCTGTTCCCTCTTCAATATGGCATCCTTTCAAATATTGTCTCCTCTCCCTTTTCTTCTTCTAAATCTTTTTTTTTCTCTTGGATTTACCTTGTGTTTTATTGTTCTTTTAACCCTATTGTTAACCGCCCGGAGTTCCCTGGGAAGACAGGCGGTATAAAAATAAAATAAATAATAAATTCTCTCGGTCTGGGCAGGCATCCTGGGAGTTGGGGTGTGTGTGGGTTGGGATCGCTGCCCTTCTCACTTCTTTCTTCCCCTGCTTGCCCTGTCTTTCATCCCTAGGCAATCTTTTAAACAGCCTGATGGTGGCCGGCGAGGAGGATGAGGCAGAAAACGGGCAGGAAGACAGCAGTCCTATCGAACTAGATTGACGTCGTCTTCCGGAACCTCTTGGGATCGGACCCTGTGCTGATTCCAGAAAAAAAAAACAGAACAAACAAAAAAAAACACGGAAAGAAATATGAAAATAAATGGGGAGGGAAAAAAAGACAGTTTGCGCATGTGTCCTGCGATCAATCCTTTCTCAACAGGTCAAAGGGCTCCTCTGATCTTTGTTGGGGGGGGTGGGGGAGGAACTTCCCGAGGTGTTTATGTTTCGGTCTATATTATTTATGTTAAAATTGCAGTCAGGTCGCCTGGAGGACGGTTTTGGTGTAATTTTTGGTGAACCTCTGGCGATGCTGGCTGATTCCGCACGCAGTGTTCCTTCTTTCTCGCAGCCACACTGAACAGAGAGGAGGAACGCGTAGGTCGCTTTACGTTTTAAACCACACCTTTTTTTTAAAAAAGTCCGCAAAACTAATGAATTTGAGCCCTTGATTGTCACCATGCGTTCTCTCGAAAGGCAGGGCTGTCACAGCTTTGAGGGGACGATTCGCAGACTCCGTGCCAAAAGCGTTTTTGGGATGAGCCAAAGAATAATGCAACGCGAATTGAAAAACCCGCGCAAGAAATACCAAATGAATTATTTACTGTTTATTTAGAAAATCTCATCAACCTTAGCAGATCCAGGGGCACGGAGGTGCTGTTTCCTGATTATAATATTTTTTAAATCCTTGCTCCATTGTGAATGGGCGAATGCCAGTGGATCACTTGAAACGTGGAAAACTCAGTTCAAAGAGAATGTCACTTAGTCCAGGAAAAAAAAACCCTACCTTGTATTTTTATGTACTGTGACTAAAATGCCTCTCTTTATTCCCCATGAGACAGTGCTGTGACCATTGAGCGATCTTGTTACGGCGCAGCCATGAACTATACTGCATTTTGATGGACAAAACACAGCATGCACAGTGTGTCAACCCGGGTGGTCCTTAGAAGACGGCGATATTGCCGATCTCTTGTTTCTTTCTCGTTTGATATTTATTTTTTACGGGATGATTTGTTGATTTCATCTTCACATTTTATGTCAAGAAAGATCAAAATGGCAAGCAAACTGCACACCCACACAAGGCTAGGCTTAATACGATTTCTACATCTTGTCTCCATTAGTGCACAGTGCTATCCGACTGAAAGACGAAATGGGGGAAACACTTTATTTTTTCACATTTTAAAATTTAAAAAAAGGCTTAGATTAATACAGTGATCATGCATGAGAGGGGGGATAATACATTTTTATTTACTGTAAAAAAAATAATTAAAATTTGTGTTTAATTGTTGAGTATGAAATAAATACTTTATACTGGGATGTCGCGTTCTTGTCTTGTGAAAATCCATTATTTTAGGCCATAAACAAGTGCTTTAAATAAAGACTGTGCCGAATGTTTGGTTTCAGTAGCAGCCAATTGGATGTCGTGGGTTTGAATGAGGCAGCAATCTTTACCCTCCTCCAGACGATCACCTGTCAGATCATTCACTCTGCCAGTCCAGAGGATGTTTGGATTTTCACGCTGTTTTTGCACCGTGACTCAGTGTTTCTTATTCTCTTTGCTGTCTTCTACATCAGGCCTGCCCAATAGGTAGACCGCGGGCTACTGGTAGCTCGTGAAGGGTTCAAAAATAGCCTGCCAGCCATCAATTATAAAAGTGAGGGGATAAGTTCTCCACCCCTCCCTCCCCCATCCCAGGGACAACCACTGCCCCACAAAAGTTCTGGGTTTGCCAGCCCAATGTCAGCCAAGCAGGGCAGTTCGAAGGCCATGGTGCATTGAAATGTTCCCTCCAGAACAGATTAACTGGTTTTCAGTGCATTCCTTATAGGAAACCGCTGCTCTACTTACAAAAGTTTTTACTTATGAACATGTGCTCGGAACAGATAAAATTCGTAAGTAGAGGTTTTAGTGTAGTAGCCCTCAGGCACTTTTGGCCAGAAAAAGTAGACCTTGGCCTGTTCAGAGTTGAACAGCCCTGTTCTACATGAAGACAAAGGAGTTGGCCGCTGAACAAATGAAGCCTCAGCTCTTTCTGGAAGCAGAAATGTTGAAACAGGAACATGAGAATGCAGGATACTTTGGGAAATATAATTATTGTATGCTCAGAAAAGTGGAAGGCAGCAGTAAAAGAGGAAGGCCAGCTGTGAGACAGACTGACTCCCCCAAAGAAGCCACAGGGTGGAGTTTGCAAGTGTTGAGTAGGGCAGTTGAGAACAGGTCATTTTGAAGATCACTGTTTTATAGGGTCACCTTAAGTTCGCCACAGTTCACTATTTGATACAGCAAACAAGTGAGGTTTGTTGCAAAGTGTATTCTCATTCAGAGCTTCACTCAGCTAGGTCTGCCCACCTCCGTACCATTCCATTGCCCCTCATGCACCCACCTTTTGTGGTCCAAACTCATCATTCAGTGGCCACAGAGAAGCCTCAGCCTCCTGGAGGGTGTTTTGCTTTGACTTCTCTCTCCCCCCCCGAAAAAAAAAAGTATTTTGCACTTCTGCAAATACAGTGATGCTGTAGTTTAAGTAACTAATTTGTTTACCGGGCCATTTCGTATTCCAAAAAATTCGTAAACCGAAACGCAGTTTCCCATAGGAATGCATTAAAAACCAATTAATCTGTTCCAGAGCTCAGGGAAAAAAGGCAAATGGGCATTCCATTTAAATTTTTCTTAAACTGAGGCATCCCCGTTCTTTTCGTCGTGCAAACATCACACATCAAGTCTTAAATCACCCACCAAAAAAAAGAAAGAAAGAAAGAAACCAGGACATTCCATTCAAAAAAAAACAAACAAACCTTAAAACGCATCCTCATTTCCAATAATTTCTTTTCTTAAACAGATTTTTTTGTTAACCAGGGCATTCTTAAACCCACACAGACACATACTGATTCCTCCCTCTTGAGTAGGAGATTGCCATTTTGGCTGTCAATAAAACCTCACTTGTTTCTGAGCTTTGGAAATACTTGGGATAATCGGTTTTATTCTTCTCAATTCCTAGCAAAAATGCTCAAATTGAAAGTAGTTTTTCCACCTTCCAAACATGTTTTATAAATTTACTATGCCCTTCCCACTAGAAACGGCTTTTTGAGAAGACCCGTGGCACACTGGCTAAACTGCAGACCTGCAGTCAAGCCTCTACCTCTTCACTACCTGAGTTCAATCTTGTTGGGTTCAGGTTGCTGGCCGACGGCTCATCCTTCCAAGATCAGTAAAATGAGCAGTACCTAGCTTGCTGGAGGCCTTGTTGTTTGCATAATGATACTGTATACCGCCTAGAGAATGGAGTAGCACCTTGGGGCAGGTATATAAGCCAAAACAACAAATGCCCTGTTCTTGTTGGAAATGCAGGTCGAAAGTAAAGATCCTGAAAGGTTAAATGCTGCTGGAATGAATTGGGCCACCATCTCTGCCAACCCATGAACAGATTTCAGCAGAAACATGATAGATTTGGGAGTAAAAAGATAAAGGTAAAAGTTTCCCCTGCACATGGGTGCTAGTTGTGTCCGACTCTAGGGGTGGTGCTCGTCTGCGTATTCAAGCCGAAGAGCTAGTGTTGTGCAAGTCCCTGGTCACGTGGCCGGCATGGTTGCAAGGAAACACTGTTTTACCTTCCCGCTTTTTACGGCGGTACCTATTTATCTGCTTGCATTTTACATGTTTTTGAACTGCTACGTTGGCAGGCGAAATTGGGGGTACCTAGGCACACAATACGCATTTTCAGATCTGCAGCTTTGTTCTTCTACTCTGATACTCGTCCATGTAGGAAGACAAAACAGTACACTTTTCACTCATAGCAGTGAGTGCACTGCCTGCTTGAAATGCCTTGGGATGGAAATGTGCCGCTTGTAAACGGAAGAGGAAGGCATGAAGCTTGCACGCAACGAGCTAGATGACTTCTATCACCGTGTGTTGGGTGTGTGACGGACAGAGTTCAGCTGGGACTGTTTATCTCCTGCTCTTCATACTTGACGTCATGCCTATTTGTCCACCCACCCACCAGGGTGATGAGTCCATTTTATAGAATTTGCTGGCTTAGAAAGAAGAGTGGTCTGTAGCCCTCCAGATATCTGTTCTGTTCCGTTCAGTTATTTATTGTAATGGCTAAAAACTGTCACAATAGATAAAGTTGCAAATATAATCAAGTAAAATCAAATCAAATCGCAATATCCATGAGAAGGTCCAGCGTACAACCACCTTTACGGGGGGAGGGGGGACAAAGAAAACCATGTATAAACGCACCTTCCTATCAAGGAGTGTCCTGCACAGTTTATCACGATGGCTCTCAAAATGAGCGCGGATGTTACTGGTGGCTTTAGGGAACATTGCTATTCTATAGGTAATGTGTGCGTCAAAGTCCAAAAGGTACCCTGTCCATCTTTGCCTGATGGCTCACCACCTGTGAGGTAGCCAAGATGTTTTCTAGGAGTTTTTCCCTAGAGTTTTATAAAGCTGACAGTAGAGTAAACAGTGAACAGCATCCTCTATCTCAGGGGCCCTCATACATTTTAAACAGGGCTGGTTCACTGTCCCTCAGAACCTGTTGGGGGCTGGACCATGCAGCTGCCCGGTGTGGCTCAGAGAGGGGAGAGGGAAGGCCCAACCCACTTCATCCCACCCCCCAGCCCAGCGCCTGTCGGCCTGCACAGCAGCCCCACTTCTGTGGCTCCAAGGGGGTAGGAGAGGGTCCATCCTGCTCACACACACCCAAGATGCTACAGGCAATGGTGGTCATTGCCCTTGCATTGGTGGCTGAGGCGGCAGCTGCTGCTGCATGACGAGTTTCGGGCTCAAGTGGGGGGTAGTGGGGGATACTGCAGTGGCTGGCAGGCCAGATTCAGGACCTTGGCGGGCCGCATCTGGCCCACAGGCCATAGTTTGAGGACCTCTGCTCTTAGCTGCTCTGCAAATGCAGTCTTGGATGCTGAGGAATGTTCATGTATCTACCAATTGTCATAATTTGGAAGTCTGGTGGAGTTGTTGAGGGCTAATGAGGCATTGCAGCTACCTTGAATGCAGAGGTGAGCTGGTTATCATCTTCCACGGGTTGGCTTTCAACATCCCCTCTGCCCTTGCAGGTTCAAATAACTAGGGAACCATTGGGGAAACGGCAGTCCGAAAACATCTAGAAGGCCACTGCTGTGCACCATGGTTGAAAGAAAGCTTAACAAGGCCTGAAAGAACCTTGCAAAACTTAATTGACACACATATATATGTCAATTTTCAAAGTTCAAAGGGCTAAAGGTGTGGTTTATATATATAAATCACACATTTTCCCCTTTGAATTTTGAAAATCATCCAAGAAACCTGTCTTTCCATACCCTCAGATGCACACAGGAAGCCACTTGTGTATGAATCAGATGAGATGACATTTTCTCGATGAGGAAAAAAAACCCAGCAGCTTTCTTTCCCCCCCCCCCCCCCCCCACCCCAAAGTAGTGGATCTGTATGTTCTGTCTCAGGGGGAAGGTTTTCTACTGTTAACTCAGATGGTGAATAACCCCTGAAGTTCTTTCTGTAGGCCCCTGGCTTCTTAGAGCTTCGGAGCCCATTTTAAGGCAGACTCGTTGCGTGTCTCCTAGTGATTCCCCCTTGCTGTGACCTGCGCTTTTGTGAGACTGCAGCCCTTCCCCATCAGAGGCACAAGGAGCTGGGAAGCTTAGCTCTTTGGTTGTAGGAGAATCTCGCCCAGTGAGTTAGGGTTCCCCAATGCCTTGCTAGCACTGAGGGCAGGTGGGGAGAGAGGCTGTCATCCCTTGAAAAGCCCTCGAGACTTCTGTGGCCATTTCAGCTGATGGTTCAGTTAACTGGAAGGGCTTGTGGTTACTTAAACTAGTTTTCTTCTTTTCTTCTTTCCTCTTCCCTCCTGATTCCCCCCCCCCCCCCGTGGTGTAGTGAATCGATTGACAGGCTAGAACTCGGAAGAAGAGGGTTTGAATCTTCAGACAGCCACGAGAACTCTGGGGGGAGTGGAACTGATTAAGGCGCTTATCCCATGTCCACTTTGTTGCACTTGAAAGTGGTCTCTGTTGCGCAACATAAAATCCTTCCCCCACGTCTATCAAACTTTAAGCAAAATAAAGTGCAGTCTTGCCTCCGAAGCGTGACCCAGCACATTTTCTTTGTACCTGGTCTCAGAGTGGTGGGATCCTTGATGCTCTTCTGGTGCTCATTTTATACCAGTACAAGCGAACGTGGTGTACTGTTTATTCCGCATCAAAGCCTTTCTTAACCTCCTTTTGGGGTTCTTTTTACAAATTTCTTTTTGAAGTTATTACTACTCTATATCAACATGGCGCTATCCCAGTGTAGCCTGCACACTGTAATTAAAATTGTAAACTGCCCAGAGACCACTTGTAGTGGTATGGGGCGGTATATAAGCAGAACACTTCCCCCCCCCCCTGTTCTTAATATTCCTCCATTTATAATATTTCCATTTGCAAAGAATGTTCTGCTGTAAAAAACGGTTGGTCCACGGGGTGTCTTCAGGGAGCATGCTTTTTGTTTCTGTTTTTTTTTTTTTTGACCCGGATACTTTGGATACTTGGAAAAACACATGGTGGTGTCTTTGTTTTCAGATATGGGGGTTCATCATTAGCCGTCTGCTCCTGGCTCCTTTTTAGAGTGCTGCTCCATCCTAAAAAGGTTCCTCCCTGCCAACCTTCCCTTCCCTGAATCTACATACTCCAGTCCATGTTTTGGACGTGCCATTGACCACAATGATGAATCCTTACCTTATATGTCTTCCTTCGCTATTGCATTGTTCTCCCTACTAAACAATCTTGAAAGGTGTTAGGGTTGCTAGAAGCTGGTTCTAACTTGACAACACCTTGCTTAGAATTAGAAAGCACAAGGTGTTTGACAGCGATTTGGAATTAGTGCAGAGTGTAGCGCTACAGAAATAAATGGGAAATAATCTGTTTCTTTGATGTGTCTCTTGTATATATGTGTGTGTGTGTTACTATTTAAAAGAAATTAACACCTGGATACCCAGCATTGTGTGGTGGGTATTTTGATAGTCTAGGACCCAGGAGGCCTGCATTCATATCCCTGCTCAGACCGGACTTGGGGTGTAGAATTGGTAAAACCAATTTTGTCCAAGGAATTTAGATATTTCCCTTTTCATCTCCCTTTGGGTCCTCAGTTGCATTAAGTAAGGATTTGCAAAGTGGCAGAACAGAGAGCTTGTGGGTTGATGCACCTGTACTGTGTAAGCCCCCTTGGAAGACAGACCCGTGTGTTGGGAAGCGAAGTGTTGTCAACACATAGAAGATGCTTGGCTTGATTTGGTCTCGGTTTCCCCCTCTCAGTAGAAATCTGCCGCCTATTTGATTGTTGGTGAAAACTCATTTTCCCCTCCTCTCCTTCTCTCTATCACCTCGCTTGCTGACATTTAACAGCTTGCTGGTTTTGTACTTTTAAAAAAAAATAAGGAAAAATTCATATGTAGCAGCAGAACCACCCACAAGCCAGCCAAATCCAGATCTACATCCTGAGTTTGAGAACTTTGTCACACGGGTGTATTTGCTGCTCTTATGTGTGAGCACTAGGTGGTGCTGATGCATTATTAGGACTTTGGTTTCAGGAGGAAAAAGAAGTATTTCTTGCCATTCTAGCACCTCAAGGGTGCGTGTATTTTTATTTTTATTTTAGCCAGCGATGGCAATTCATTTTTGCTCTTTTAAATTCAGCGATGGCCGGAGAGTTCCATGGTTTAGGCATCCAGCTGCAAAGTTAGGGGTTGACAGTTTGATTCCCTACTGAGCAAGCAGAGCTTGTCTGTGTGGCATGGGGCAAGCTGCAACAGGCAGACCCACAGAAGGAGGGAAGGGTCAAGCACCTCTGTGTAGTCTCTACCTGGAAAACCCTTCAAAGAAGTTGCCTGAAGTCAGGATGGACTTGACGGCCCCTAGTGAGGATGCTGGTGAAGGCACCATGCTCAGCGTTAGGAAACCACCCTGTATTTCTCACCCTCTTTGGCAATTGGTCTATGTCAGGGATTGTGGGGGGGGGGGGATGTAGCACTCCAGAGTGCAGCCAGTAAGGGATGAGAGATGATGGGAGTTGTAGTCCAGCAGCATCGGAAGGGCCATGCCATTCCACTGCTCTAGTCCAGCGTCTAGTGAGGTCTTATTTCCATCTGCTGAGACAGACTTTTTGGTATTCTAAGTATCTGTGCGTACACTGGGATCTTGCACTGAGGAATCCTTGTTCTTTGAAAATGTCACGTCCAAGCTGGCCCATTTCGTGCTAACTACTTTTTTTAAAGAATTCACAGTAGTTTGGTTGAGAAAGAGGAGGGAAGTTAGAGGCCAAGCCATGAATAAGTGTCCAATTGGTTTTGGGGAGATGATTTAAGAGCCACAGTATAAATGCTGCCACATCTTCTAGCTTCAGGCTCAGACCCAATGATCTTATATCGAAACTGCCGGCATTGTTACCTGTGCCTTCAGCCTCGAACAGCCCTGTCCTTATCTCCAAACCAGCAGTCAAAAACAAAAACAGAAATCCAAACAAACAAGGATGTTTGTTTAGATTTAGTGATGGCATCAGGCCTGGATGCCTTCAAAAAGGGATTGGACAGATTCCTGGGGGGAAAGAGGCCCAACAGAGACTGTACTTTCTGCGAGTGCTCAGAAAGAATAACATCACTCAGAGACTATTGGTGTCTTTTTATCGTTGTGTAGTAGAAAGTGTACTGACGTACTGCATATGTGTGTGGTATGCCAGTTGCACAGTGGTTCAGAGGAAATCGCTCCCGAGGGTTATCAATATGGCACAGAAGATCATCAGATGCCCACTCCTCACATTGGAGGAATTACACAGCTCCCGCTGTCTTAAGAAAGCTCTGAATATTGTAGGAGATATTTCTCATCCTGGACACTCTCTGTTTGTACCACTACCATCAGGCAGAAGGTATATATCTATTAGAACAAGGACAGAAAGATTCAGAAATAGTTTTTATCCAATAGCAGTAACAATGCTAAATTCTGTTAAAAATTAAGTTGATGGGTAATATTAGTGTTGAATGTGTTACATATATATTGTATGGGGGATTGTGTATGGCTGTTGTTGTTTTTAAATTGTAGTTTTTATGGATTGGGTATGAATGCTGTCAGGTGAAAGAGTGTAGAGATGTGTGTGTATGTTTGTTTTTTATGTCAGTTTTAAATGAGTGTAAGTGATGTTCGGCGTGTGAATGTTGGAGTATGTGTATGGATGGTTTGTTCTTAAATGGTGATTTTACATCTTGGATTTTTATGCTGGGGTGTGTGAATGACTGACTGGATGGCACTTTTAATCTCGTTGTATTTATAAAATGACAATAAATTCCATTCCATTCCAAAATTCCATCACAGGTTACAAACCGTGATGGAGATGTGTAATCTCCAGGCTTAAAACCAGGGTACTTCAAGGACCAGATGCAGGGGAGTGGTATCAGGAGATCTAGCCTCATGCGCTCCCAGACGCATCTGGTGGGGCCACTGTGAGATACAGGAAGCTGGACTAGAGGGGCCTTTAGCCTGATCCAGCATGGCTCTTCTTAGGTTCTTATGTTCTTAATCTCGTATTTGTTGTGATAATCTGTTCACTTTTAACACTTCAGGAATTCCCACTTCTTTTCTGGAATCAGAAGGGATCTAATAATGCTATTAAACTCAACTGCCTGGTCAGTGCAGGAATACAAGTGCAAGTATACCTTTAACTTGTATTAGTACATTAGTAGCCTAGTCACTAGATGGGCAGGAGATAAACAACCAAAGAAACAGCATTGGTCCTTTGGGCATCCTCATTGCACTGTTGGTTCATATTCAGCCAGTGATCTGCACCAGTGGTAAGATCCTTCTTGTAGTGTGCCGTATGTTCAAGCCACTTTCTTTTGATTTTAAAAGGTTGAAAGGAAGCATTTGATGCATGGAGGACCCAAGCCAAGATTGGACAGCAGTTCTGTATGGACCGGGGAGATTCTCATGCGATTTCTCACGATCCTCCCTCCGTGCTCCACCATCCTAACTGGGCACACGCTTTCCCTTGTACCATAAGCGCAGGATTGTGCTCTGTCTCAGGACGGGCCATCAGATCATTGTGCTCCAGTAAGAGGAAGAATTTCTGAGCACCTATCTGAAAAGCCCAAACGTGTGTTAGCTCATTCACAGAACTCTGGAGAAAACCAGGTGATGCTCCTCCTTCTTTCAAGAGACTTGCAAGCACTTTTGTGTCTGTTCCAAACATCGAGCCTCCGTGAGACTGGTATTCCTTTAGTGCTTATCCCATCATGGCAGCTATCAGGAGAAACATGCTTGCACTAAGATCTCCCAATGAGATCCCTTGCCCTTCCGCTAAAAATCAATGCCGTGGTCTAATAATTGCAAATCATGTTTCATCCAAAAGTTGCGATGGGCATTTCTGCACACCAGCTGTGCAGAGATTAGGCCCTTTACCTGCAGTCACAGAGCAAGACTGGCGAAGCACAGGACCCAGGATGATGGGAGTTGTACGCAACGCAACGAACCGACAAACGAAATTTGTCTCCAAAATGAAACGAAACGAACAGAAACACCGGAAATTTTGTCGTGCGTTTCGTTTCCGTTAATGCAATACAGTGAACTGCTTTAAATGCTAAAAAAAAAAATCACAAAAAAATTAAAATAAATGGTAACAAAACGGTAATGAAACGAACGAAAACGAAAACGAATATTTTGCAAAAATTCAAGAAAAACGGAAACGAACCGAAACGCACCCTACAAACGACAAACGACAAACGAAACGTCATTTTTTTTATTTGTGCCCATCTCTAGAGCTGAATGCTATCCTTCCCCGCTCTGTGCGCTCAACAGCACACAAATCTCCACCTTCACTTCCTACCTCCTGAGCTTTTCGAGAAACAAGGAGGATCCCCAAGGAGGAAGTCAGAGGCTGTTTTCCCTGCAGGACCCCTTCCATGGAACTGCGAAGCCTTGTGGCTTTTCAATCCACCGCCTCTGGGTAGACGAGGCCACCAAGGAGAGACTCTGCATGCGCAACTCTGCATGAGTTACTGAGCAGGAAGGAGTGGCTGGATCTCTTGTGCTTGCCTCACGGGTTCATTCTCTCTCCCCCCCCCCCAGGAGGAGTGCTCAGTCCAACCTTGATTCCTCTTTGAGGAGGGAGCCTGGCGTACCCCTGCATGATCTCCTGGACCTGCCACCTACCCATCCCCCTCTGTTGTCGGGTAGGAAAGTTTGCCAGCACAGCTTTAGTTGCACTTCAAGGAGGCTGGCCGTTGTGCCTCTGCACGAGCAGCTGCAAGGCCTCCCTCCGTCTCCCCTTCTCCCCCCTCTGAAAGCACATCATCTTGGTTGGGTAAAAGCATGGTTCCCGTTTTCATTTTTGCATTGAGAAACCATTTCCCGTTCTTGGGCGTTTATGGAACCGACTCGTATGCAGGCCACGAAATCAAGTTGCATCGCAGTTAGAACCAGATGTCACACCCACTGAGCTGTGAGGACAATAATTTATTGGCGCTGATGATGCTTAGTACTACAGTTTGCTTACCAGCGACTACACAAACGTGTACAATGGACAAGAGGGAATTTATCTTGCAAACACGGACTTGACCAAGGCTAGCATCTGAGGTCCCTTGGTCTCCAGTGTCTCTGTTTTAAAGCCACCCAGCCTGTTGCAGGGGGTGAAAAGGACACAGAGGGTGTATGTTATATACTGTAGATCTCTGGTATCATCCCAGATCCATCAGGAAGGGTCCTTTTCGTATACAATGTGGAAATGTCTGGGTGAAGGTGACACATTAAGGTTGCAGAGGGAGCAAAGAGTTGTATAATTCAGGAGAAGCCGGGAGATGAAGCTCCAACTAATTGGCCTTATCAGCAGAGATTGTCTACCCTGCTGGATCTCTCCATATAAATACAAAGCGGAGGAACAGGGGCTGCCTTAAAAAAAGAAGGCGGAAATATTCAAACATCCTGGTGGGAGAGCAAATGGGATGGGAGAGGAGCAGAGGGTGTGATCAGAAGGCGAGAAAAGATTGCGTGTGACTGCACTGGGAGAGATCTCTCGTGGAAATGACCCTTCCAGCTCAATTAAAAAGAAAAAGGAAAGTGGACCCCAAAGGTCTGGCCAGGCAGTGGCGTTGGGCCGGGAAGGGTTGCGATCTGCCATGCGCCGTGTCAGCACCAGAACACCGTTTGCGCGGGACCGTGCTGCAATCAGTCCAAACGACGAGCCGTGTCTCCATCTGGTCACACCCTGAGTTGTGGCGGCGAGTTATATTTTACAACAGCAAAATCACTCAAGTCTTCTGGTGGCTTTCTCCCCACCACCACTACCCCCCCCAGGTGACAACATGTAGTGACTGAGAAAGGCCAGGAATCTTGTCTCCTGCCTCTTGGCATACAGTAGAACGGCTCACTTGGCAAAGCCACTTCCAAACACCTCTCAGGTGCATTGTAGTTCATTTGTTAATCAACAATATACCTTGGACACTAGTAGTGCACTCAAAGACAGGGGGAGGGCTCTCTTCCTTGATCTGTGGGCCTTGGCGGTACAGTTGGAACCCGGGCAGGGCAACAGAGGTTTTTATCCATGGTGCCAAAGTTTAGGAGGTACACAAATCTGTGGATGGATGGATGGATGGATGGATTGGTGGACGGACAGACAGACAAACAGACAGATAGAAGGAAGGAAGGAAGGAAGGAAGGAAGGAAGGATGATGGATGAATGGATGGACAGGTGGATGGATTGGTGGATGGACATATGGAAGGAAGGAAGGAAGGAAGGAAGGGTGGACAGATGGATGGATTGGTGGATGGATGGATGGATGGGTGCAGACCACTTATTTCTTGGCAGCCGCTCCTGGAAAGGCACAAATCTGTCTGTCCTGAGGGCATCTGTCTCCTCCAGCTAGGCAGGGGACTTCTGGATTTCTTGCAATGCCACCCCAAAATTCGTTGGCCATAACTCTGGGACCTGGGACTGAGAAATCTAAATCCACTAAGGGTTTTCCCCTCACTCTCACACTTGGGCCTCCTGAGCGACCACCATTTGATGGAAGAAATGGCATGGTGAAGCCATGCTCCATGCTCTGCTCTCTGTCCCTTTGACCAACAGATAAAGGGGACACAGATAAAAGTGATACAAAAAATATAATGCAATTCAGGGTTTCAGAACCGAGCCACCATCAGTCCAAATGGCTGCATACGCTATTGAAAGTACTTGTCCATTCCTGAAAGAGTACTGTGAGGACATTCCCCTTTTAGGATATGTGATTTGGTGACTCACTACCCACTGTTTTCTCAGAACGATGAACCATTGGCATTAAGGTTGCTCCCCATGTTGCAATTTAATGCCACCAAAATAACCTTAAAGGTCATGCCCCGGTCTTTGGTCACAAGTCCATTGGCGCCCCACCCACCCATGCACACAAGGCCTCTCCTCAGATTTCCAAAAGCTATAGAAGCTAAATTCCATGTACAGGAACACCTCGGCCAATTTTAAGCATTCTCACTCACTGTGGAAGGACAAAGAAACATTAGCCTCTAAATCTAGAAGATCAGGTACATGTTGTGATTAGAGATGGGCACGACTTAGCGAAATTTTTGTTTCCGTTTTCGTTTTTTGTTTTCGTTACATAACGAAACGAAAAACAAAAAACAGTTCAAAAATGGAACGAAAACGGAAACGAAACAACTAATTTTGAGTCAATTTTCATTTTTTGTTACTGGAAAAGCACTTAATGGAGCTAAATGGGAAGAAACGAAAAATTTTTCGTTTTCATTTTTGTTTTTCGTTTTCGTTACGTAACGAAACGAAAACGAAAAATTTTGAAAATTAGCTCACGAAAACGGAAACGAGCCGAAACGGACCCCTAGATGAAAACGAAAACGAAAACGAAAACGAAAACGAAAAAATTTTCTGAGTCGTGCCCATCTCTAGTTGTGATCATCACATCCAACGCCTTGACCCATAAAGAGAGTCCAAACCTACAGGCCACTGGGTTTGTGCTTACCAACCATCACCAAGCAGGCCTTCTGTAAAGTTAATGGCTCTCAATTGCCCATTCAAGACCAACCTGCACTCATATTTTGCATTACAATGGGGACAGCTTGTGACAATGCCTGGTTTCCTGGGAAAGTCCATTTTGCTCCCAGTGAGGAGTGCACCTAGAGGCGCAGGAAAGCCCCAAAAGATCAAAGGGGATGCCCTTAGTCCATACTGTTCAGAAAGTCCTGGAGGTCCACCTAGCACCCCTTGGCCCAGCAACCCTACAGACCCACTCCATAAAGGTCACATTTCTAAAACCAGGCATTGATTTGGACCGTTCCAAGTTCAGATCAAGGGCCAGGAGCTTGGTCTTCCCTCTGATCTTACTCAAGAACCATGTGTGACAGCATCACAAGGAATTGTTGGGGACACTGATGGGCGATTTGGGAGCGGGGGATAGATCTAGCCGCAAGAATGATCAGGACCAGGGGGAAGCCTGTGCCCTGCTTGTACTCCCACCCTTGACAGGACAGCTCAATTCTGACAGTGGCCATCTCATGACTGATGTACAAAGGCACACATCCTCCACAGCAATGCTGCAGCAAAGAGACCCCTTGCTCGTACCATGGACTGCCCCCCTTTCCCTGGTTATGAGATGAGTGCTTTGGTTTGCCAGAAACCAGAACCACCCCAGGTTGTAATGTTCAGAGCAAACCATTCTCTTCAACATCTTCTTTGACCTGTCCCTAAAGCCCAGCCATCACAAAGAAGGTCATCTCTTCATGGTCATCCAGACGAACAGACCTTCTACTTCAGCTCTTGAGGGACCTCAAGATGATCAGAGTCCAGTAGGTGAAAGCTGCGGATATTTGTGGCCAGGGAAGCCATGGCTTTGAAGGATAACCCTCATGGAAGAAGATGCTGGTCTTCTGCTGAAGTTTCAGCACAAGGCATGATGGCACCCTTTGGTCCTCACCCTGCTTTCTTCTCATCTTGGTCTGCACAGAAAGAGCGAGGATCTCCCTCCCTCCGTGGGAACTTGCAAGGTTCTATCCAGCGGATGGGTGCCATGTTCTAAAAATGGAGTTTCGATCTCTAGTGATGCTCGAACTGTCGAGGAAATGATTTCCGGATGAGACGGCACTCACCTTACAGGATGGTCAAATGCCGGGAAGTAGGGGACCGGGTTTAGGGTTGGGGGTGGACTGTTTTATTTCTTCTAGCCTCCAAGCTACATTCTTTACACCATGTAGTAAAAGGCACAGAAGCAGCTTGTTCAAAGACGACCTCCCCTTATGGCAACAGTCCCAGGGAACTCAAGGCTCTCCGGCGGATGGATTTCAATGCTTTTTTTTATTTTTAAAAAGGTTTCTTTTGGCATCGCAAGGCCTTCGTCCTTGGCAAGCGATTCAGTTGTTAGCACCTCTCTTCCCCTCTGTAGGTCCAATGTGATTCACAGGATTTTTTGTCACTGGTTTCAAACAAGGTCATTTGTGTCTTGTAAACAGGTTCTCGCTGCCTGGCTTTGCATCCAAGTGGATTCCATTACGGCTTGTGTTTGAAATGGGCTTCCACTGGGACAGAGAACAGAGGACAAAGCAAAAAGCAACACTGAATGGATTCGCATTAAATAGATAACTGGAATCTGGAGGCTGAGTCGTGGCAACTGGACTTATTTTTCTCAAGAGACAGAAAGGTTTCCCTGCTCATCCAAACAGCTTCATCCAACCTTTCTGTCTCTCGAGAAAAATAAGTCTGCTTGCCATGACTCAGCTTCCAGATAAACTCACCTGGATGACTGAGAATCTTCACAGTCTGGAAACCTTTAAGTAGTACAAGGAATCATTTAAAAGACATCCTGCTTGCGAGAAAATTGCATACCTAATCATCTTGTCTACCAAGATGTATATTAGGATAGAATTCAAATACAGTGGACACTCGTATAACAGACAGTTTGTATAACACAAAATCTGGGCAGTATAAAAAATTCCAGAGATAGGGGAAATTTGCTTAATAGAATTGTCTATGGGGCGAATCCGTACAACATAAAAATGGCCGTGATTAGGGATTACTCCATTTTCAATGCATTCCTATGGGAAATTGGTATAAAGGAAAATTTGCTGAACAGAATTTCATTTGGAACAAATTAATTCCTTTATACAAGGTACCACTGTATGCAAGTAATTCTGAAATGGGGAAAGAGATTTTAACCTTTCAAATCCCCGGTACATACTTTGTTTTAGCAGCAGCTGACAGAGGCTGGATCTGCCAAGCCCACAAGCGAATAATCATCCTTACTTGCGGGGGTGGGGACACATTAAATTCAACACCCTCACCTGCGTATTCCTGGGGCAGCATCGGGCGGCTGATCACTTGCTGGAAAGCTGAGATCCACTCCATCCGATCACTCTCCGTCTCACAGGCGAAAAGGAACTTCCGGTCTGGGGTCACGATCGTGATGCCGTACTGCCAGTGGTTGCCTTGGATGGAGGGAGGGAGCCCTTCTAAGACCTTGTAGCTGTTTTCTTTGCTTCCGATGAAAACTTCTCCACGGGCAAAAGCATCCTGTACCGGGAGCAAAGCAAAAGACCTCTCTTGCTACCTGATCAAAGAAACAAGAGCATTGCTTGAGTTGAACCATTGAATCAACTGCTGAGCTGAAGGATGGGGTCAGTTCATCTCACTGATTCAACCAGGGCTCTCTACTGGACTCAGGTGAGAAATTTCTTTTGGGGCTACCCATAACTAGCTTTGATTGTGGGTTGTGTGCCACAGGCTCACACCTAGGGTCTTTGTCACCCAGGGGCAAACACAGATTCCAGACACACACCCTACAGGGCATTGAGAGGCAGAACAGTCCAAAGTACAGTACAAATGCTATTTTGTCATTTGGGTTTCATTGCCCCAGCAAATGTCCCGTGGCCAAGCAGGAATTCAAACTCTCTTCTACCGAGCCCTGGCCCATCACTTGATCCATTACACCAGTGGTGTCCAAACTTTGGCCCTCCAGATGTTTTGGACCACAACTCCCACAGCCCTTTGTCCTTGGCCATCTAGGCTTGGAATTCTGGGAATTGTGGTCCAAAACATCTGGAGGGGCAACATTTGGACACCCTTGCATCACACCTTCCTGGGTTTGTTTATAGGCTTATAAAACTCACTGATCAGGTGGGAAGCCAAGTTCTCCAGAATGCCTGATAAGGAGCCAGGTGGAAGCATACAGTTTTTCAAGCAGCTGTGTTTCTGTACTTCAGATTTTAGCTCCATTTCTACCCATGTCTGGTCTGAGAACCCATGACAGGAAGTGAAGGAGGATATCAAGGTTTAGATAGGGATTCTAGGTTATTATACTTCACATTTGCAGTATGTCGGCAGGCAGCGAGCGCCCTAAGCGATCACAAACGCATGATCCATAGCAGTTCGGGGCAGTAAGAGATGGCAGATGATACTTAGGGACACTGTTGTAAGGGCTGAGGGTACATTGGATTCTTATGTAAGGAAAACCCTGCATGCCACCTTGAGATTTCAACTCAACTTTAGGACAGCCTTCTTAATGGTGAGTGCAGTCCCAAGAGTTGAAAGAAAGCAAAAAAAAGCAAAGTGTTCTGCTTATATACCACCCCATACCACTACAAGTAGTCTCTGGGCGGTTTACAATTTTAATTACAGTGTGCAGGCTACACATTGCCCCCCCCCCCCAGCAAGCTGGGTACTCAATTTACCGACCTCGGAAGGATGGAAGGCTGAGTCAACCATGAGCCGGCTACCGGGGATTGAACCCCCAGGTCGTGAGCACAGTTTTACCTGCAGGGCAGGCATTTAACCACTGCACCACGAGGCTCTTCTTTGGGTGGTGGCAGATTCTCCAACCTTGGAATTGGGTGACCACCTGTCACATGTTTCAGGATCGCTTTAGATAAGGATGCTTCGCTTTGGCAGAGAGCCAGGCTTGATGGCCTCTACCGTAGCTTCCAGTCCTAGTCTTCTCTGAATATACAATTCCACGGTCCCTCCACCGTTCCACCAAGGTAGCGTAGACCACCTATGGAGAACACCTAGCCTAAAGGGCCTTCTTTTGCTCTCACAAGCCTCCAGATTGTTGTGCTTTAGGTATATACAATACAGTGGAACCTTGACTTACGTCATTAATCCATTCCGGAGGTCTAGACGTACTACCTACTACTAAGGTCTCAGAGGGAGTGATGCAGACCGTAAGTGCCAATGAGGGGAAAGGGGTGTAGCTCTCGGGGGAACTTGGAGCTATTCTGCTGTCTGAATCCTTGCACAAATTCCAGTGGACCATTTGAGCAACTACATTATGACGCTGTTTGTAATCAGTCTGAGCAATTTTCTTGCAACAACTCAATATATTATTATTATTATTATTATTATTATTATTATTATTATTATTATTA
>JAHTLZ010000054.1:9647540-9659543 GCA_023846285.1 Phrynocephalus versicolor
GGATTCACCAAACATCTTCAGCACCCTGGACAGCTCCTGTAGAGCTCTTGTGAAAACCTATAGCGGATTCACCGCCCTTGGGAACCTCACCAGCCACCCCTGCTCTCTCTCCTCCCCCTGTCTATTTCCATGCCAATGAACACGAGCTTGAAGCCATCCTGTGGGATGCAGAAGTGCAAACCCTCTGTGGCTGCTGTTTTGACATACAGAGCGAAGTCCTGAAACTTATTTCCCCCCCCTGGTCTGCTGCCTCTCCCTCTCCCCAACGGCTTTTTGTCACATTCTTCCACTAGACATTCCCTTCAAGCTTCTTTACTCTGACATTTCTCTGGCCTTGAATGAAGAAATCTCGCTCCCGTGGGCTTCTCTAAGGCAACAACTGTCATTCGAGCTACTACAGCTTTGGTTTGACATTTGCAGGGCACTTGACAGGCGATTCCCTACAGCTTTGCAGATGCAAAGAAGGTGGGATTTGGCTCCGTCTAAACAAAACTTCCTTTAAAATGTTGAATTACACAGAGAGCAGGTGCCTCAAAGACAAGGTAAGCCTTCCCTCAGGAATGAGCCAACAATTATGTGATAGATTGACATGACATGCATGACTAGTTGAATTGGATTGATTTGTTTACATCTTGTTCTTAGCTTTAATGCTGCCTTTTAATAATGTAAGATGTCTCTTCACACTCGTTTCTCAGCTTTAAATTGTCTGTGAAGATTCTCAGTCATCCAGGTGAGTTTATCTGGAAGTTGAGTCATGGCAACTGGACTTCTTTTCTTGAGAGACTGAAACGTTTCACTGCTCATCCAAACAGCTTCATCGGTCTGAGGAAAGCAAGTGGTGAGTCCTCCATTTTATACTTCACTTTGACCTCATGTCACCCTGGTCTGAAATTGACTCATCAGATGAACAATGGCCTGAATAGGCTTATTAGGTGGGAAATAGTCTCAATAGGCCATTAGGTCAGCAATGGCCTAAGGTGCTGAAACCCATCAGACTGACGAAGCTGTCTGGATGAACAGCGAAACATTTCAGTCTCTCAGGAAAACACAGTGGTGCCTTGCATAAAGGAATTAATTTGTTCCAAATGAAATTATGTTAAGCAAATTTTCCTTTATACAAATTTCCCATAGGAATGCATTGAAAACAGATTGATCCCATTTTTATGTTGTACAGATTCACCCCATAGGCAATTCTGTTAAGCAAATTTCCCCTATCTCTGGAATCTTTTATGTTGTACAAATTTTATGTTATACAAACCGTTTGTTATACAATGGTCAACTGTAAATCCAGTTGCCATGATTCAACTTCCAGCTTTAAATAGTTTATCTATTTAACAACTGTTGTAAACTCTGACTCTAACGACATATGTTGTCCTTCCGTGTTGTAAGCCTCCTTGGGTCCTTTCAAGGAGAAAGGTAGGGTAAAATGGCTATAAATAAATAAAATAAATTTGCTCACAATGATGCTGAGACCCCACTATAAAGAATTGCTACAGAGAGGTGGGCCAATTCCAGAGGTAGGACAACAGACCATACCCTGAAATTATCCTACAGATCTCCCTGGCACCCCATAACTACAAGTAACTAGTTCTTTGGATTTCTTGAGAAAGTAACTTTCTTGAACCACAGTTCCCAGCACCTCAGTGACCCTCAGCCTTGTTGACCAGAGGATTCTAGGAGTCATAGTCCAAACAAATAGCTTTTCCAACCTCTGTGTATTTCTAACTGGTTATTTCCAAGGTCTGGGGAGCAGGACTCCTCTTTCCCATGCTTGTGTTCCCTGAGAGGTCTGGGATTTCCAAGCTTGCACAAAGGGGGATTTCAGTGCAAGCAGACTGAAAGTCCCATTGTTTCAAATGGGCAATCTATGCTTGAGACACTGCAAGCTGGAGATCACACCGCACTTTTGGAGAGAATCAAAGCATTATGTTTTGATTCTCTCCAACACGATATCAGCCTATCATTTTAGTACACCTGCTGGCCCCTCTGCAATTCTTTCCTGTTCTGAATCATTCTCTCTCTTTCTCTCTCTCTCTCTCTCTCTCTCTCTGTCTCATATAATCATTGAATCATAGAGTTGGAAGAGACCTGACAAGGGCCATCCAGTCCAACCCCCTGCCATGCAGGAACCCCCATCACTGTATTTCTGACAGATGGCCATCCAGCCTCTGCTTAAAAACCTCCAAAGAAGGAGACTCCACCACCCTCCTTTGTGGCAGCATCTTCCACTGCCGAACAGCTCTAACTGTCATGAAATGTTTAAATTGAATCTCTTTTCCTGCAGTTTGAGACCATTGCCCCACATCCTAGTCTCTGAAGCCATGGAAAACAAACCAGTCCCTTCTTCAATGTGACATCCTTTCAAATATTTAAACATAGCTATCATATCCATTTCGGAAGATGGGCGGGGTAAAAGTGCAATAAATAAATAAATAAATCCCCCCCTCCAAAATCCTCTGATTTCGGAAGCTAAGCAGGGTCGGCCCTGGTTAGTACTTGGATGGGAGACCACCAGGGAATACCAGGTGCTGTAGACGCCTGGAGTAGGAACTGGCAAACCACTCCAGTATTCCTGCCAAGAAAACTCCATGGGCATGGAGTCATGAAGAGTCGGTCATGACTGTAACAACACAACACACACATCATATCCCCCCTCAGTCTTCTTTTTGTAAGGCTAAACATTCCCAGCTCCCTAAGCCACTGCTCGTAAGACATTTCTTCCAGACCCTCAGTCATCTTGGTCACCCTCTCTCTCTCTTTCACACACACAGACACAGACACAGACACACACACAGACACAGACACACAGACACACAGACACACAGACACACACACACACACACACACACACACACACACACACACACACACAAGCCTCACGTTCTCAGTCCTGCAAAGGAAGCTCCTATGGAAAAGCAAACCGGCATGCCCCAGCACTTTCAGGAAAGGGAGCCAGAGCAATGACTCTCCCACACAGCGACTGCTGTCAACAAAACAGAGTTCCCCCACAGGGCTAACAAGCAGTATGTTGTACCACCAGGTACTTTGTCTCTCTCTTGCATCAGACCTCCTTTGAGCGGAAACTGACCTGCAACTCACCTGGTCAAGGTTTAAAAGCACATTTTATCCAAGGTTGAAGATGGAAGAGCACAAGGGGTTGACATGGACCCCCCCTCATAAGGCATCAAAATTTGGGGTATCCAAAGGATAAGAAAAAGAGCTGTCATTATATTTTTAACAAATGTCTCTTGATTGCCAGAGGAAAAGAACCAGAGATTTGGGAGCACCCAGGTTGGCAACCAGTGCTTTTACTCCTTGTCAACAATCGCTTGTCCTCTGAGGAGGAACTCAAAAGGTAGCTTGAAAAGTTAATTGAATTTAAAATAAGAAGTGGGAACACTGAACCTCCTTCTTGTGGGGGATGCAGGGCAGGGGAACACTCTCTTGGTCACCAGGACCCATTCACGGGGCAGAAACCAAGGCTCCCAAGTCCCCGATTAGGAAAGGCACATTTCAAAAGTGCTTTGTCCTCATGCCTGGTTGTGGTGTTTCATTAATAACCTCGTTAGAATGTCAAATCCACAATCCAAGCCCTGTTGTCTTCCAGTTGTTTCCTCCAAGCTTTCCTTTACTAAATGACCCCACCAAAAAACCTTATGTCTGATCCAGGGATGGTCCAAAATCTTTCCGAAACTGCCTCAAAAAATCATTTTTATTTATTTATTTATTTATTTATTGTTGCATTTATATCCCGCCCATCTTCCCAAAGGGAACTCTGGGCGGCGAACATGGCTAAACAAATCGGCAATACAAATAGGAAAACAATACAAAACAATAGCAGTAAAATACAAAACCTACACACCAAACATGAGTTAAAATAAACATACTAAAAGCAGAGGCGGAGCGCACCCTTGAGTTCTGGACTCGCCGCTGCTACCAAATTCAGCGAATTAACGATGGCGGATATTAAAAAAAAAAAAAAAAAGGCTAAGCTAGGTCACCAAAGGCCTCGCGGAATAGGATGGTCTTCACCGCTTTACGAAAGGCCAGCAGGGACTCTGCTGAGCGCACTTCACTAGGCAGGGAGTTCCATAAGGATGGAGCGGCCACCGAGAAAGCCCGGTTCCGGGTGGAAGAACGCCTGGCTTCTCGGGGGGATGGAACCTGTAGCGAGTGCGCTCGCGCCTGCCGAACCGGTCGGGCCGATGTTGACCGCTGGACGATCCGCTCCGCCAGGTAGTCCGGACCCAGGCCATGGAGGGTTTTATAAACTAAAACCAGGACTTTGAATCTGATCCGGGAGGCAACGGGTAGCCAATGCAGCCGGGCCAGCACCGGGGTGATGCGGTCGAAACGACGCGCACCCGCCACCAGTCTGGCCGCTGCATTTTGCACCCGCTGCAGTCGCCGGAGGAGAGTCAAAGGCAACCCCATGTAGAGAGCGTTGCAATAGTCCAGCCTCGAGATCACCAGTGCCTGCACCACTGTTCTCAGGGAGTCCCCGTCTAGGTAAGGGCGGATCTGGGCGATCTGGCGGAGATGAAAAAACGCGGTCCTGACCACGGCCGTCACCTGGGCATCCATGGACAAGGCCGGGTCCAGGATCACGCCCAGATTCCGAACCCTCTCCGCCAGTTGGAGGGAAACACCCTCCAGGCTGGGGAGGGGGCCCCCGTACCCAGACGGGGAGCTCCCAAAGAACATCACCTCGGTCTTCTCAGGGTTGAGTTTGAGCCTGTTGGCCCTGGTCCAGGCCATGACCGCCTCCAGACACTGGTCGAGGGACCGGACAGCTTCCACTGCAGAGGTGGAAAAACAGAGATAGAGCTGCGTGTCATCAGCGTACTGATGACAACGCAGCCCAAATCTCCTGATGACCCCCGCCAGCGGCCTTACATAGATGTTAAACAGCATGGGGGAGAGAGACGAGCCCTGCGGAACCCCACACGGGAGTGTCCACGGGGCCGACAACTCTCCCCCATGCTGCACGTACTGGGGCCGGTCCTGGAGGAAGGACCGGAGCCAACTGCGAACAGTGCCCCCGATCCCCACCTCCAGGAGCCGGTCCAGTAGGATACCGTGGTCGACGGTATCAAAGGCCGCTGACAGATCCAGGAGAACCAACAGGGTAGAGCAACCCCTGTCGGCCGCCCGGATAAGGTCATCTTGCAGCGCGACCAGAGCTGTCTCGGTACCCCGGCCAGGCCTGAAGCCGGACTGGCAAGGATCAAGGCGCTGGTGTTCCTCCAAAAACGATTGAATCCGCACCGCGGCCACCCTCTCGATCACCTTGCCCATGAAGGGAACATTGGCTATTGGACGGTAATTAGCCAATTGGTCCGCAGCCAATCCCGGTTTTTTCAAAATGGGCTTGACCACCGTCTCCTTAAAACGAGAGGGAAAAACCCCCTCGCTAAAGGAGGCGGTGGCGATGGCCGCAGCCCACTCGGGCATGCTCCCTCCGGCAGATTTGATTAGCCAAGATGGGCAAGGGTCGAAGGGGGTGGTCGCGGGGCGGCAGTGGGCGATAGCCCTGGAGGCTTCCAAAGGGGAAACAGGCCCAAACTCATCCATTTGAGGTGATCGAGGGGGTGAGGGGGCTGGGGATGGCGAGGGAGGGCTAGTGTCACTGGATACAAAGCCAGCACGGATGGCCTCTATTTTAGATCTAAAAAAGACTGCAAAGTTCTCACTACTGAAATCAGTAGGAGGAGGCCTGGCCAGACTAGGATTGGTGAGGTCCCGAACCACCCGGAAGAGTTCTGCCTGGCGGTTCGAGGCCTCACCAATTCTCAGGGAATAGAAAGATCTTTTGGATTCCCTGATCGCTCGCGAGTAGCGCCTAGTCTGGATAACAACAGCAGTCTTATTCATCGCCGTGCGGCTCTGTCTCCAGATGCTCTCCAGTCTCCTCCGTTCCTGCTTCATCGCCTTTAACTCCCCCGTGAACCACGGAGAAGCGCGGGCTCTGCCCCGGAGGAGACGCTTGGGGGCGATTCGGTCGACAGCGCCGGCAGCTGACTCAAACCATTGGTTGGCCAGGACTTCGGCCGAATCGTCAGCCAGACCACCAGAAAGCTCCCCAAAGGCTTCCCGAAACTGAGCCGGGTCGAGAAGCCTTCGGGGGCGAGCCCAAACAAGGGGCTGTTGGTCCCCGCGAGGGGGAGCCGCCATTGCTAGGGAAAAGGACAACAGGTAGTGATCTGACCATGACACGGGTGTGGGAACGAAGTCCCGCACCTCCAGATTAGAATCCCCCGACATGGAGGTAAACACCAGATCCAGGGAATGCCCACTCCTGTGCGTAGGGCAAAAAACATGCTGGGATAGACTCATGGATGTCATGGTTTCCATGAATTCCAGAGCTGCGCCGACGAGTTCACCATCGACATGCACGTTAAAGTCCCCGACGACCAGAAGCCGGGGGGACTTCAACAGCGCTGCGGCGATGAACTCCGCGAGCTCTGGCAGGGATTGCGCTGGGTTGCAGGGAGCTCGGTAACCCAGTACAATGCCAAATCTATCCCGCTGTCCTACTAACAGGTGGAGGCATTCAAGCCCTGGAATCACCAATGTCGAGGCCCTGGTCACATGAAGCGATTCCCTATGTACAATGGCGACTCCTCCCCCCTTCTGACCCTCCAACCTGCCCACTCCCTGAACCAGGAACCCAGGAGGGCACAGCTGGGCGAGGGAAGCCCCACCCTCTGAGCCCACCCAGGTCTCCGTTATACAGGCCAGGTCGGCCCTGCTGTCAAAGATGGTATCGTAAATGACAGCGATCTTATTATGGACCGACCTGGCGTTGAGAAGGAGGCAGGACAGGTTGGAGGCTCTGGCAGAATGGCTCCCGGACACGTGGTGGTGAATCACGGGATCAGAACGCGGGACAGGCACAAGATGCCGGACCCTAGTTCTTCTTATCCGACTAATCCCGTGATTCCTAGCGTAACGTCCACGACCCAACACGGTTGGTATATGAGTCCCTGCGGACATGGTGACCTAGCCGGGGAAGGGAGTGGAGGGAGGAAAAAAAAAAAAAAGGGGGCTTACAAATAACTTAACAATAAACTCAGAAACAACAATTACAATACAAGAATACAATGGGTTAACATATCAAATAGAGACAGCTGCCGGAAAAAGGTGTCCTTAACTGGAGAGTAGAAGAGAAGAGAATAGCCCAGGTGAGGCAAGATAAGCTAATAAGTGTCGAGGACACTTCCAAGGCTAAGAGCCAGGCAGCATCTAATAACTTTCCTGAGCCAAAAAACAAAAACAACAAAATAACTAGCAAATAACTAGCAAATGTAATCCATTATACAAAAGTAGCTCTCTTTCTCCTAGTGCCATTGCTCTTGGAAGGTCTTTTTTTGTAGCTTCATCACATCCCGGTGAATCTCCCCCAAAGTACTTGTAATCAGTCCTCACGGGCTGCTTTCACACGACCCCTAAAATCCGCTGCAAAATGCTCACAGCTGTGGAGCATAAAACTGTTTTCCCACCAGCAGCAGACTTTAAAAAAAATGACCACACCCACTTAAACGCACCCCAGCGCATTTTACAAGTACCTGGTCTGGAGGAGGTCAAATCCTTGTTGCTGTTCCTTGTTGCTGTTTTAAAGCATTGCATGCCTGGCCCTCCTCTGCTTTTTGTTTGCTTTTGTTTGGTTCCCCCTCCCCTTAACAGACAGGAATCCTAACGTCCTGGAACAATTAGCTGCTGCCGATGGCAGGCGGAGGTGAGCCTGCATTTTTTTCTCTCTCTCCCCTCACTGCAGACAGAAGTAATAGAATCAGAGTGCAGGAGGTGGGAACACAGGAAGCAGAACAAAAACCATGATGGGGGGATCTGCATTTAAGTTGCCAGCGGGTTTTAGGGGTCGTGTGAAAGCAGCCTTACCTGCAATCCAGGTAATGAGCGCGAGGAAGTGGAACCTTGGAACGCTTACTACAGATCTGCAGAAAACCTTCTTTTCCTACCTGCAGAGTAGGGTTCTTGTTTCTCAATATCAAGGAACTCCTCTCTTTCATATTTGGCTCTGATCCACTGTTCTCGTAGCAGCCTGTGTGGAATAAATAAAAGGAAGGAGAAGAGAAACAGGCACATGATCAAGGATCAACCAGGAATGATTCTTCCCCTCTGGAACACAAAAATAATTAAGGATGCGGACGAGATGCCTGGTTTCTGTTTTATTTTCTCTTAGAAACTTGGATAAAAATAAAGCATCTGCTTTCACCCCCAAGTGCACAACTGAAAGTTTTTTTTTCAAACATCAAAAAGCAATAGGAACTAGTTTCACATCCACCACAGTAAAACTTTGAAACCATCATGCATTGCGAAAATGCATACTTCTGGTTGTGATTAATCTCTTGTTTGGAGATTAATGTTATCTCCAAACAATAACATTAACATTGCTAATGTATTCAGACCATGGGCAAGTGAAACCACAGATACCAATCCTACAGATACAGGAGGTACTGCTGTAACCACCAAGATCAAGGGGGCGGAGGGTGTAATCTTACTGGTCTTGAGGATCATAGGAACATCAGCAACTTCCTTTTACTGAGTTAGACTCTTCCTCCACAGAGGCCAGTACAATCAACCCTAACTAACAGACATGCTCTCCTGAGTTTTAAGCAGCTGTCATGTCCCAGGCATCCAGCCACAGAGTCCTACATCTCACCTCTGAGATCTCTGTTCCAGCCATCCCTCCACTTCACCTCCTCCCCCCCCCCACCACACACACAATATTCTGAACCTTCCATCCCTACAACCTCTGTGGCACCTTTTGGGCTTGGCCTTGTAGGTTGGGACACAGTGTTTCTGACAGGATTGCTGATGGAGGAACAAAGGAGGCCAAGGCGGTAGGTGAAGGTGGTGTCCCTTTAAGACTTCTTCCTTGGAGGCAAAGGGGGTGGAGCCTGGAGGGAGACACCCTGAGCCAGTGGTATAAAAGCCCTTGTGCGGGTTTGGCTTTCCTTGGAGAAAGGTGCTGCCTGGGAACTGTCCCAGGTGCTGCACCTTCTTGTTGTCCTGTGGACCTTCTGGACTTCAACAGCAGCAAGCTTTCCTACAGGACCCAAAGGCCTCTGATCTTCTCTGGTGATCTCCAACCTGCTTGGCGTCTGAGGTCAGATGAGCAGGGATGTGTCCATGGAGCCCAAATGGAGATTGAGGCCAATGGTTCTCCTCCAAGTCCAAGAGATGGGAACAGCCGGGGACTCAAGAGGAACAGCCAAAAGTGGTTCCTCTCTTTGTTTTCTCTTAGTATCTGTCACTTGGGCAAGCTGCCTCGTGCTGCCCAATGGTAGGGCCAGTACTCGGTGATGGGGAGAAGTATTCCTTCTTGCTTTCTGATTCAGGTCCCAAGCATTGAACCTAGGACTTCCTGCATGCAAACCAGATTCTCTCCAGCTGAGCTACACTGGACGCTTCATGGAGGATCCTAGATTCACCCACCCAGGTTGTTGCACTCATTATTCTCTGTTCTGTTCAGCTTCCCTCTTTGGCTCACCACAAGCTTCCTGAGGAAAGACCTCTACCACGGCTCTCTTGAGTGCAGCAGAACCATCTGACAAATAGAAATTTAAGTCACTCACTTCCTTTTGCCTGCACAGCCCAAAAGCTTCTACGTGCAACTTATTAAACCTTGAGTAGTTGTTGCATAAATCATCTTGGACCTTGATAGACATCACAACTTGTGTTTCATCTCCTTGCTTAGTCATGCAATGGAGGGAACACTGGAGTGAGATGCAGATTCAAAACAAGTTGTGAAACAAGTCGGAGATATAAGTTGTGAGATGTGGGTTCAAAACCACCAGTCCTGGTGGTGGAATTCACTTGGGGGGGGGCAGATACGATTTCAGAACCTGACCTATATAACAGTGGATAATGGGGGGGGGAGGGGAAAATATGGTGCTTTAGGATCAGTGGAAGAAAGACAAACTCCAACTGTAACCAATAAATCTAATATAGAATGTAAATGTTAAACTAGGACTCGGGCAATGGTTTCAAACTCCAGGAAAAGAGATTCCATTTGAACATTCAGAAGAACTTCATGACAGTTAAGAGCTGTTCGGCAGTGGAATATGTTGCCACAAAGGAGAGTGGTGGAGTCTCCTTCTTTGGAGGTTTTTAAGCAGAGGCTGGATGGTCATTTGGCGGGAGTCCTGTGATGGGGGTTCCTGCATGGCAGGGGGTTGGATTAGAAGGCCCTTGAGGTCTCTTCCAGATCTATGATTCAATGATTCAATGTTTCAGAGTTTTACATCTCTGGCGAAATCCCTCTAGCTGAGCTGCAGGAATTCACAGAGCAGATGAGCTTCAAGTTCCCCTGAGTAGTCCACCCCTTTTCTTATCAACTCTCACTTATAGGCTTCATAGTAGAGAGAATTAAAAGTTTCACTGCTTTCAATTGGATAGATCAATAGCAAACTGAACAAACACAACTGTTTTCAACGAGAGAGCTCAACAGGCTCAAGAGAAGGGGGGAAAGCAGAGAGCCGGGGCTATCTTTGAATTCAGAGGAAAGGGGAGGAACAAATGGTGAATGCGGGAGAGATTGAAACCACCCCCCAATCCAGAATGGTCCCTACCAGACACATCTTCTCAAGGCTGCATGCAAAGTTGCAAATGCTCCGACTGTAAATTAACAAACATTTGTCCAACCCCACTTACTCTCCTGATACAAATACAAATATAGCGCATGGCTCAAATACCCACTTGGATCCCAGCCACATTGCCAGTGTGTGTGACACCCCCAGTGGAACCAGGTTGCCATACCCCACCACCCTGCTGACAAAAATCGCAGATCCTATACAGGGAGTCATGGCTAGAGTATGGGAAATACTACAACACCCATTGTCCCCAATGGCTGCGCCAGCTGCTGGATTCTGGAAGCTGCGATTCAGAGAAGTTACTCGAGACAAATAATAGTTGCTGTTCTTGTTCTCTTAGAACAGCAGGGTTGTCAACTTCGTTTTCATTACTCCATGGAACTTATTATTATTATCATCATCATCATCATCATCCTCACACAGCACACTACGCTGGATTTTGTATTACAAATCACTAGTCGAATGCTTCCCAAGCGTTTAGGACTCAGTGATGTATTGGCGAATTATGCAAGCAGATCCCAGTAAGGTGGCTTTCTGCAGCTGACTGATCGTGACTTTGTCAACTCTAATTTCTTCTAAATACTTGCTTAGTTCTTTAGGCACCACACCCAGCATGCCAATTTCCACTGGGACCACCTGTACCGGTTTATGCCAGAGTCTCTGAAGTTCAATTTTCAGATCCTGATATCAGGTAATTTTTTCAAGTTGTTTCTCAGTGACTCTACTATCACCTGGTATAGCAACATCAATGATCCACATTTTTTTCTTCTCCACAATCACAATATCAGGGGTATTATGCTCCAAAATCCTGACAATCTGTATTTGGAAGTCCCAAAGTAATTTTGCATGCTCATTTTCGGTCACTTTTTCAGGCTTACGATCCCACCAGTTCTTTGCTACGGGCAGATGATAGTTCTGACACAAATTCCAGTGGACCATTTGAGCAACTATATTATGCCACTGTTTGTAATCAGTCCGAGCAATTTTCTTGCAACAACTCAATATATGGTCGATAGTTTCATCTGCCTCTTTGCAGAGTTTACATATGGGGGACTCAGCAGATTTCTCTATTCTAGCCTTAACTGCATTTGTTCTGATAGCTTGTTCTTGAGCTGCAAAAATCAGGGCTTCTGTCTCTTTTTTCAGCATTCCATTTGTGAGCCATAACCAAGTCTTTTCATCATCTACTTTTCCTTTGACTTTTTCGAGGAACTGCCCATGCAGCGCTTTATTATGCCAGCTATCAGCTCGTATTTGCATTGTTGTTTTCCTGTATTGACCCTTTGTTTGCTTTAGTTTGAACACCTCCCTGTTCTTAACCTCCAATAATGCTGGTGTATTTATTATTATTATTATTATTATTATTATTATTATTATTATTATTATT
>JAHTLZ010000054.1:9662889-9673288 GCA_023846285.1 Phrynocephalus versicolor
CCCCCCCTGTGCTCCAGCCATGATATGGGGAGGGGGCAAGGAAGGGAAATGCAAGAGGGAGGGGTCTTTCCCCCGAGGGGGGCGGGGGCTTTCTAGAGAACAGGTGCAAAGAGAGACCCAGCCGCCTCCAAGGGGAGGGGGGAAGAGGGGTCTCCGCAGAAGGCGATCCGCCCTCCGCCCCATCCTAGGCAAATCGCCCCCCCCCAAAAAAAAACCTGGCCACCCCAAACAACCCCCCCCCGTCCCTTGCTTACCTGGCGCCCCGCAATCCGCACACGCCTGGTTGCCTTCGCGCTGCAGCTGTTCCAGCAGGGCTTTCTTATTCCTTTCTTTCAACGCCATGGTGGTGGGGCGGGGGTGATGGGAGTCGGTGGGGCGGCGGCAGGGGGGGTCCTATTTGGGTCCAGGGGTGGGGCGGGCCGGACGCTGGACAGCTCCCAGGATAGAGCGCACCGCCCGCCGCTCCTTCCCGGCCAGCTGCGCCCAGTGGGGTGGGGTGGGGTGGGGTGGAACTGGGCTGGGTTGGGGGGGCGCAGAGCCGCCTTTCCTACCTGGGAGCCCGAGAGAGGGGGAGGGCGGGCGGTGGGGAGGAGCAGGTGGGTCTCTGCATGGAGGGACACCCAGCACCCCCCACCCCCCACCCACCCCACACACGCATACACACCTGGTCCTGCCTCCTCTCCCCCTCCCCAGCCACCCACCCTAGGGGGCTCTGCGTTAGGAAGGGAGGCTGGCCACCCTTAGATGTGGGGGGACCCAGCCAGGATGGGGCTCCTCCCCGCCCGGCTGCCTCTCAGCATCGCTGGGATGGCCCGGCGGTTGGATCCACAAGCCGGCTGGCCAGGGCGGGGAGGTTCCGCCTTCCCCCAGCCAGAAAGCACATCCCTGCCTGGAATCGGAGGCAGAGAGAGAGAGAGAAGAAAATTAATCCAACTCTCCCTCTCTCTTCACCCACCCACCCCCAGTTTACAAAAAAGACGCAAGCCCGCAACACCCGCTCGCCTCCAAAAAGCCAGGATTTGGCCACCGGCGACCCCAAGTGGCCACCCAGGCTGCCTGCAACCCGGGCGCCGCAAAAAGGAACGTCGGAACCGTTCGATGCGCATCCGTTCGTCCTCGCTTCTCTTGGAAAGGCGCGAACGCCCTCTTGCAACACCCGCCTCCCAAGCGCAGCTTCCCCCTTTCGTCGCTCTTCGACGGGGACAAAAGTCGTTCCTCTTCGTTACTTTCTGGAACCACACCAGGCTGTTGCAGGTCGCCCTCTCCCTGCGGCCGAAAAGTTACATGTTTAGTGGGGCCAAATGCCTCCCCCCCCCAAGTATTAAAGTAGCTAAAAACAACTACAGTTACACTGCAGAGGAAGTAAGTGGGGGCTGAGGAATGTAACTTTTTTGGATTACAGCACCCACAGAACCCCCATTATATATATCTGTTGGACATTCCAACCAGTACAGCTCCCGGGCTGTTGTAACTTCCCGCCATGAATTCCTTTGTTCAATAACTGAAGTGTAATGAAGTTACATTATTACGACTGTCACATAACAAGGATAACTCCAATTTCAGAGTATAAGGCAGTTGCTTTTTGGAATTCCAGCATCTCACAAGCAGCACAGACGGTGGGCAGGAGGGGATAAATGACAGGCCATCGTGCCGCCCAAGGATTAGAGAACCAAATTACATCTTGAAAAATCTACAATCAAGTTCCTATAGAACTCCCAGTTACTCCGTGATGTTGTCAGTGAAGTAAACGGGATTGGGAAAGAACCTTCATTAATAAATAAATACATTTCCCCTGAAAAATGTCTAGTCCTTTCTAAAAGCAAACATTTAATATTTGTGTCTTGTATATGGCTCCTTGATGAATACACCCTGACCCTAGTTTTAATTATGGATTGTTAAAACTGCAAAAAATAAGTAATAACTGAATGTCACAGATAAGTTGTGAGGAGAAAAGAGGATATGGCTTCTCCTTCACAGGGTATTGCATTGCATTGCATTGCATTGTATCATGTTGTATGTAGTTATTTAGTTATTTGTTCCATTTATAGACTGCCTGTCCCCAATAAGGGGACTTGTGTTGCCTCGCAGTATTAAAAATAACAGAATTAAGAACATAATGAATGATACATTTTTTTAAAAAAAAGTATAAAGCTGATTAAAATATATTGTTAATGAAAAACATATAAAACACTGAAAGTGTTATGCCTAATAAAACCTCGAAGGCCACACTCTAAAGGTAAAATGCCTCCTCCCTTATTAGAATTGTTTCTAATACGCCTCCTTCTTGTCTTCCTCCTGCTGTGAGCTCATGCTTGATCAGACCATACGATAAACCGCAGAGCAGAAATTCAGCCCTTAAAATCCTGGCTGATTCCACCTGTTTCCACGTGGCTTCTGCACTCCTTCACTGATGCTTCTGAGCTGCCCTCTGAGGTCTGCTTTTACTGGAAGTGAGTCCAGTCTCGTACAAATGCACAACTGGTTGTTACGGTATGGATGCGTCAGCCTTTTCCAACTAGGTGCCTTCCAGATGTTTCGAAGTACAGTTCCCATCCTCCTTGATCAGTGTCTGAGGCTGATGGGAGCCAGCATCCATAGGCCCCCGCGGGGCCCCCACTTGCTTCTATCTGGGCTGACTTCCCGTTAGCATCTTCATACCCCCAATAAGGTTCTAAGGATGCTACGAATGTGCATGTTGAGTAAATAAAATGCATGCATGTAACTAAGGAGGCTTTGAGTTTCCTTTTTAAAAGCATCTCCAAGGAGATTTATTGGTTTTATTAAAAACTTGTCCTCCCCAGCCTAGTTGCTAAGCGATCCTTCCCTTCCCCCTCCAAAGCTGGACACAGGAGGTGGCACAGATATATAAAAAAGATTTATATCTCCCAATAATATCAGAACGGAGAAAGGCCCCACCGCCACCCCACTTTCAGAACCCAAAGACGGAATAATGTGGCAGTGAGGAACTGTGACGATCGCTCTGTATCAACACAGAAAGAGCAACTAATACAGAAGAACAACGGGAAACCTCCCCTCCTGCTGCTCAGCAAGGATGGTTCCTGTGTCTCTTACCATCCCCTCTGTTGTATCTTCTAGCAGTGGTGGCCAAACTTCGGCCCTCCAGATGTTTTTGGACCACAAGTCCCAGAATTCTAAACCTGTGCTGCCAATGACCAAGGACTGTGGGAGCTGTGGTCCAAAACATCTGGAGGGCCGAGGTTCGGCCACCATTGTTCTAGACAGATGAATCCAAGGAATCAAAACGGAGTGCTGTTGGGCACCAGTTAGACTTGGCCAAAGGGCATAGAGTTTAAAAAGGGCGAAGGATGCCAATGCCGCTTTGGGGGACCAGGGAGAGTGGATCCACAGTGAGTTTTATTCTCAGGCAGCTTTTGCAAGCGCTGTCCAAGGTGCTGAATTTTATATTTCTTTATTTCTTTATTGGTGGGGGAGGGCTCCACACCATGGAAGGCTGCTGTCAAGTTTGCCCTGAATCCCAAAACAGATTTCCTGCCTGCCCCAAGCCTGGAGTTTGCAAGGATAGTCATAACCTGCTCCCTATCCTTCCCCTGAAATGTCTGTTATGCAGAACTGGGGAATCAATTCCAAGCTTCCCTGCAGATGCTGAAAAACGTGGAAGTGTAGCATTGCATGGTCTCTGGCGCTTTCTAGTGGTCAGTTCTGGTAAATACATCCTGGAAATATGTATAACAACTACATATCTCTGAGGGATTTTGTTTTGTTTTGTTTAGCATCTTCAGGTAATTGAGCCTAATTTTCTTAAGAGCCTATTTCAGACCAGGGTGAGAAGAGGTCAAAGCTGACTATAAGATGGCGGACTTGCAACTAGCTTTCTTCAGACTGATGAAGCTGTTTGGATGAGCAGCAAAATGTTTCTGTCTCTCAAGAAAAAGAAGTCCAGTTGCCATGACTCAACTTCCAGGGGTAACTGAGAAGTGAATTGGTGAATAGTGATATTATGGATGGTGGGTCCTAATGTGACAGCTTTCAAAGCTAAAACAAATATTTAACAGTGACTTTGGCCAGCACTGGGGAGCTAAGCACTCAGGTACTTTGGGGGGGGGGCGTTCCTGCATGGCAGGGGTTGGACTGGATGGCCCTTGACGTCCCTTCCAACTCTATGATTCTATGATTCTAGGTGTGATACCTAGATGAGATTCCTCCACCTGTGTGAGGCCACACCTGCCATTGTACTCAAAACAGCACAGGGATTGGGCGGCAGGCTGGGACTAATGATGTAGCACAATAACATCTGGAATCAGGATGAGGGAGGCCGGTCTACCTTTTTCTGCTTCCATGGACTAAATGCCAAGAAATTCAGATGGTTTGCCCAAGATAAATGGATCCCAAAGGTGCACAGCTTTTTGGGTGGGTGTGTCAGCTTTCTGCACAGAAAGATCGCAACCTGGAAGCTCACAACCATGTCAACAGAGTGGCACTAGTATAGTGGCATCACACTCAACTGTTTCAGGGTGTCAAAAAAGCAAACAGATCCCCTTCAACCCCCCCCCCCCCGCAAGCATGGCTACTGGGATTCCAGGTGTTGCAGCCACCTAAAAGCATTTCCCCCTAAGCGCTGGATGCTTTGTACAAATAGTCCATTGCCCTTTCCTTCTTTTAAACTTTATCTATTTATTTCCTATGGCATGACAGAATGTAGCATTACTGTGTACGACTTTGCCAAGACGATATAATCTACCAGTATACGTAATGTAAGACAGTAAAAGAATAAATTAAAAAAAACCTGCAGTACGAGTAATAATGTGTGAAATAAATTATGTATGAGCAGTTACTAGAGAGACTACGCCTAAGGCTGGATATGGAAATCATTTAACCATTGAGCAGCAGTGCCCTCAAGATGATGTAATATTTGCAGAGATTAAAGGAACCTTCCAAAAGGGATGTTTCATTGCAATGTGAAGAGAAATTTGCGGGCGATGCCCACGGTCACAACTAGAATAATCATCCAGGCCCCACTATTTTTTCTAATACTGGCACCTGCCATGGACAGTTCGAATCCAGGTACATAAGAACATAAGAACATAAGAAGAGCCATGCTGGATCAGGCCAAAGGCCCATCTAGTCCAGCTTCCTGTATCTCACAGCGGCCCCACCAGATGCATCTGGGAGCTCAGGAGACTAGATATCTGTCTCCTGATACCACTCCCCTGCATCTGGCCCTTGAAGTATCCTGGTTTAAAGCCTAGAGATTACACATCTCCATCATGGTCTGTAACCTGTGATGGACTTTTCCTCCAGGAATCTGTCCAGTCCCCTTTTGAAGGCATCCAGGTCAGATGCCATCACCACATTGTGTGGCAGGGAATTCCATAGACTTACAACGCGCTGGGTGAAAAAATATTTTCTTTTGTCAGTTTTTACTCTCCCAGCCCTCAATTTGAGTGTATGTCCCCTAGTTCTGGTATTTTGGGAGAGGGAGAAGAGCTTCCCTCTATCCACTTTACTCATACCCTGCATTATTTTGTATGTCTCAATCATATCCCCCCTCAGGCGCCTTTTTTCCAGACTAAAGAGGCCCAAATGTTTTAGCCTTTCTTCATAAGGGAGGTGCCCCAGCCCACTAATCATTTTAGTTGCCCTCTTCTGCACCTTTTCCAGTTCCACTATGTCTTTCTTGAGATGCGGTGACCAGAATTGTACACAATACTCCAGGTGGGGCCTTACTATTGTTTTGTATAATGGCATTATAATGTTGGCTGTTTTATTTTCAATCCCCTTTTTGATCATCCCTAGCATGGAATTGGCCTTCTTCACCGCTGCCGCACATTGGGGAGACACCTTCATGGAGCTGTCCACTAACACACCAAGATCTCTTTCCTGATCCGTCACGGATAACTCAGAGCCCATGAGTTGATAGATGAAGTTTGGATTTTTTGCCCCAATATGCATTACTTTACATTTGGTTACATTAAAACGCATTTGCCATTTCTCAGCCCACTCCCCCAGTTTAGAGAGATCCTTCTGGAGCTCTTCACAATCTTCTCTGGTTTTTACCACACGGAAAAGTTTTGTGTCATCTGCAAACTTGGCCACCTCACTGTTTATCCCTGTCTCCAGGTTATTTATGAACAGATTGAAAAGCACCGGTCCCAGGACAGAGCCCTGGGGCACACCGCTTTTCACTTCTCTCCATTGTGAAAATTTCCCATTGACACCTACTCTTTGTTTCCGGGATCTCAACCAGTTCTCAATCCATAAGAGGACCTGCTCTCTTATCCCCTGACTGTGCAATTTTCTCAGCAGCCTTTGGTGAGGGACTGTGTCAAAAGCTTTTTGAAAATCCAGATAGACTATATCAACCGGTTCACCCAAATCCACGTGCCTGTTGACCTTTTCAAAAAATTCTAAGAGGTTTGTCAGACAAGATTTACCCTTACAGAAGCCATGCTGATTTTCTCTCAGCAAGGTTTGTTCTTTTATGTGTTTTAAGATTTTCTCTTGGATGAGGCTTTCCACCATCTTCCCTGGGACAGATGTAAGGCTAACTGGCCTGTAGTTTCCCGGGTCCCCCCTCCTTCCTTTTTTAAAAATTGGTGTGACATCTGCTATCCTCCAGTCCCCCGGCACTGTGGCCGTTTTAAGAGACAAGTTGCATATAACCGTTAAGAGATCTGCAATTTCATTTCTCAGTTCCCTAATAACCCTTGGGTGGATGCCATCTGGGCCCGGTGACTTGTCAATCCTCAATTTATCAATTAGTCCTAAAACCTCCTCTCTTTTAACCTGTATTTGATTTAATTCTTTAGTCAAGAGGGGCGGCTGAGGCAGCGGAATCCGCTCAAGGTCCTCTGTCGTGAAGACAGACGCAAAGAACTCATTCAATTTCTCTGCAATGTCCAAGTCTTCCTTAACCTCCCCTTTTCCTCCCTCACCATCCAGAGGGCCAACTGGTTCTCTGGCAGGTTTTCTACTTCTAACATATTTAAAGAAGCTTTTATTATTACCCTTTATATTGCTAGCCATTCGTTCCTCAAAGTCTTTCTTTGCCTCCCTTATCATCTTCTTACATTTCTTTTGCCAGAGTTTGTGTTCCTTTTTATTTTCCTCATTTGGGGAGGATTTCCATTTACTGAAGGACCTCTCCTTGTGCTTTAGAGCCTCTCTAAAGCACTCTCTAGGTGCTGTCCATTTTTTCCTTGGGAGATCAAACCCATACTGGATTGGACACTAACTTAAAACTGATCTGGATTAGAGGTTGTCCACTTTTGGTGCCGTGGCTGTCTTAATCTCCAAGTCCTCTCTGACTAGTTGCTGTCTAAATATCCACAGCAGGTTCCGAGATTTGAGTCTAAACATTTGCTCATGACGGTTGTCATGAATAAGTAATCGTTGCTTTGCCACTCCCCATTTTAAGGCTGATTTCAAACTGCTTCTGTTTTTATGGCAGATAAATTATTCTTCCTTGTGCAGCTACAACAGAGTGTCAGCATTTCCCATTCTGAAATCCTGCTTGTGTTCTGACTTCGTGCAGCCATTTTTTTAAAAATAGAGACTAGAGAAAATAATGTAAGTATACAAACATATGTTGTGTTATTACAGTCGTGATTGACTTCTTGTAACCCCATGTCCATGGAGTTTTCTTGGCAGGAATACTGGAGTGGCTTGCTAGTTCCTACTCCAGGCGCTAGATAGTCAAAGCTATGGTTTTTCCAGTAGTGATGTATGGAAGTGAGAGGTGGACTATAAAGAAGGCTGATTGCCACAGAATCGATGCTTTTGAACTGTGGTGCTGGAGGAGAGTCTTGAGAGTCCCCTGGACTGCAAGGAGATCAAATGTATCCATCCTGAATGAAATCAACCCCGAATGTTCACTGGGAGGACAGATTTTGAAGCTGAGGCTCCAGTACTTTGGCCACCTCATGAGGAAAGAGGAATCCTTGGAAAAGTCCCTGATGTTGGGAAAGACTGAAGGCAAAAGGAAAAGAGGACAGCAGAGAATGAGATGGTTGGATGGTGTCATCGATGCAACCAACATGGATTTGACCAAACTCTGGGAGGCAGTGGAAGACAGGAAGGTCTGGCGAGCTCTGGTCCATGGGGTCATGAAGAGTTGGACATGACTGAACAACTTAACAACAACCACAACATTCCAGATGCCTAAAGCCCCTGGTATTTCCTGGCAGTTGCCCATCCAAGTACTAACCAGAGCCGACCCTGCTTAGCTTCCAAAATCAGGCAAGATCGGATGTGCTTAGGGCATAAACACACACAAAAGACAGGTAGACAGGGGGGAGTGTGCTGCTTATATATAACCTCATAGCACTTAAAGCACTCTCTGGGTGGTTTGCAATTTAATTATGCTGGTTACACATTGCCTCCCGCCCGCCCCCGCCCCCGGTAAAACTGGGTATTCAATTTACCAACCCTGGAAGGATGGAAGGCTTAGCCAACCTCGAGACGGCTACCTGGGATTGAACCCTGTACCAGGAGCTGTTTTTGGTTGCAAGACAGCAGTTTCACCACTGCGCCACGAGAGTCCCTGCTTGAAACTGCCTGAACTAATGTTCAGTAGGGTCCAAGTTCCAATTCTCCTTCTGGCTGTGGAATGGTTTGATGCAAGACAGTGAGAAGTAATCTCGGCTGGTGTGGCAATCATCATAATTATGAACATCTTAAAATGGGATTCTATTGGTCAACAAGTCCACCCCCTCCCTATCAAGAAGGCCCAGTGGGGAACTGAACTCCCAAACTGTGCCTTCACAGCCAGATGCCTAAAACACTGAACGATCGCTAACACTGTAGTAGATGCTGACCCGCAATCACTTTCCACCCCCACCTCACCAGCTGCACACCATCTCTTTGGGACTACAGTTCTCATAGCCTCCAGCCCGCACGCTCATGGGCCCTGCTAGCTGGGGATGATGGGAGTTGGTACCCACACGGGCCAAGTTGGGGCCAGGCAAAACCACAGCACCAAACTCTCATCTCTTTCCAATCCCGGGGCAGCTGGCAGAAAGGCCGCTGAGCTGAGCTTTCCGGTTCAGATCACGGCCTCTGTGCCTGTGTGTCTTTTTTCCCCATCTCTCTCTTTTTAAAAGCCAGGAGTCAGAGATGATGATTGTGGACGCACATGCTGAGTCAGAGCGGAGACAGAAGCAAGCTCCACAAAACACTGTGTGCAGGGCGCCCTCTTGTCCTGGAAATCATGCTTGCCGTTTCCTCCGCTTCCCACCTTTGCTTTGCATTAAGGAACAGACGCACAAGCAATCACTGGGTGGAGGGGGTCAGTTTTTTCCCCCTTGTGCCAGTGAGTTGCTTCTGACTATGAACGAGCGGCCTTCCGAAAGTCCTTTCCTTAATGGTCCCGCTGACATCTTTCAAACTCAAGGCCATGGCTTCCTTTATTGAGTCCATCCACCTCACGCTCAGGTCCCCTCCTTTCTCCCTGTCCTCAACTGTTGTTCGCCTTACTGCCTTCCCCAGGGAGTTTTGTATGCTACCTTAAAATTTTAGCTTCCACAGACAGCAGACCTGATCTGGTCTAGAAACAAGCGTTTTTCTGGCCTTCTATGCAATTCCACGTTGGAGTGAAGAACAAACTCTGTTCAGTTTAAGAGAGGAAGAAACTGCTCAGGGTTCTCCCAAGTGCCCAAAACTGACTGCACGTCACTGACCACCATAGCGATAAACTATGGGTTCAAGTTATGTGCCCAACAGGACCTGTTCTTCATACTGCCTACAATGATCTGTTTGAGCACTTTGGGAAATATTTATCCCTCTAGATAACATTTCCAAAAGAATCGGCCCCTGTGTTTCCCTTATCGTGCTGCAGCTAATTCATCTAAGTTCCCCTGCATGACCCAGGACAGCAGCTGAGCTGCTACTCTTCATTTATTACAAACGATAGGATCTAGCTGGTTCCCTCTGGAGTCAAAGGCCACCCGTTGCGCTACTTCTGCCGTTTCCACCCTTGGTGGGACCCACAATTGCTCTCCATGGCTTGGGTCCTGATTATCTGACCAAGCGTCTCTCCCTAAGATCAGAACTGGCCCGGCCCACCTGATCCTCCATGGCTCTCGCACTCCGGGTGGCCACCCCCAGGGAGGCCTGTAAGGTTGCAACGCACAATCAGGCCTTCTCGGTGGACGGCCCGGCTCTCCAGAACAAACTGCCAAGCGAGATATGCCAGGCTCCTTCCCTGGCATCATTCAAAAAAGCTGTTAAAACCAGGCTGTTTAGGGATGCCTTCGGCAATTGCTAGGATGTGTATTGTTCTCCACCGTCTTGAGGTTGGTGCATGTCATCAGTTGTTTTATGCCTCTTGCCAATGACCTGTTTGTTTGTTGTGCATTTTCTTCTTCTTCTTCTTCTTCTTCTTCTTCTTCTTCTTCTTCTTCTTCTTCTTCTTCTTCTTCTT